>JANKKI010000393.1:0-600000 GCA_025175665.1 Cinchona pubescens | reverse complement strand
AATGAGTTCGACAGGAGAGTTACAATTCTTCATTGGACTTCAAATTCACCAAACAAAGAAGGGAACGTTCATTTGTATCAAGTACACAAAAGAATTACACAAGTACTTTGGAATGGAGGATTGCAAACAAGTTGGAACATCAATGTGCACCTCAGCCAAGCTTGACAAGGATGAAGAAAGTAATAGTGTTGACGAAAAGCACCATAGAGGTATGATCGGATGCCTACTATATTTAACCGCTAGTAGACCGGATATTATGTTTAATTCTTATGTGTTTGTGTGCTAGATTCCAATCATGTCCTAAAGAATCACACATAATTTCAGTTAGGAGAATTTTTTAGATACTTAAAAGGGACTTTGAACTATGGTTTATGGTACCCTAATCTACTAGTTTTGATTTAATTAGTTACACGGATGCCGATTTTGTCGGGTGTAAATTTAATAGAAAAAGTACTGGTGGTATGTGTAATTTTTTGGGTAATTTCTTGGCATCTTGGTTTAGTAAGAAACAAGTTCTATATCCTTGTCCACGGTAGAAGCTGAGTGTATTGCCACAGGTTGTTGTTGTGCTCAACTTCTTTGGACGAAACATACTTTAAAAGATTTTGTTGCTATGTTTGATTGTGTGCCCGCTAGATGCGATAATACTAGTGCAATCAATCTCGCAAAAAATCTAATTCAACGTTCTAGAACAAAACATATCGATGTTAAGCACCATTTCATAAAAGATCTTATATGCAAAAAGAAAATTTTGGTTGAATTTGTATGCACTGTCTCAAAGATCAATTGGCTGACATTTTTACTAAAACCTTACCTTTAGATTATTTTGAATATCTTACAACTTTTTTGGGTATTACTGATTTTAAAATTATGAGAATTTCATGTTTCAGACGCATAGTCTTCTATGGTCTCAGACAATCATATATGTCCGAGCTGTCTTGGTTTTTGGACTTGCTGGATCAAATGGTCCCTTTCATCTGAACAGTCTGGCTTAGGCTCCTATCTCTTTGGAAAATCTATCGGACGATCACAACCGTCTGATAGACTATCGGATGCTTGGGCCATAATTTCAGACGTCCGTTCATCTGAGATTTCAGACTTAGGGAAATCCTTCAATTCCCTCAATTTTTCTCATTTTGCTCAAAATTCATCCAAGAAATCTTCTTGCCATCTCTTCTAGAGTCTTGATTAACCCCCTTTCTAACATTATACCACCCCGCTTACCACAATTTTTGAGATCACCCCAAAGTCTCTTTTCTCTCCTTTGCATCCAAGATGGTTCGATCTCGTGAAGGATCTTCCATGGGAACATGCAGGAAGAAATCAAAAGGAAAAACTCCAGCACAAGGACAAACATCAATAAGTGCTCCACCCTCTTCCAGCTCAACTCTTCCTAAATTCATTGATGCAAAAGCATCTGAAAGGTATACATCTCTTTTAAGTAAATCTATTATAGCGCAATGTCCTGTTTCTCAACGCATGTTTGATAAGATGAATTTGTCTTCCATTAAAGAGTGTTTTGAAAAACAAAAATGGGGGGAATTTAATTCATTTTGACTTACTTGTTTATCATGATTTGATTTTACAATTCACCATGAATCTTCAAAAAGGTTCAACCGTTAGAACTTTAGTTTCATCTGTGAACCAAATTAACATTGAGTTTAATTCTAACACTATTAACTCAATTTTTGAATGTGAGTTACTAATCCTGATAAAATTTCATATTTCTTTTCTCTAGATAAATGGCCTATTATTGACACTCGATTTGATATCAAAGAAGTCAAATAAATTTTTCATACTGATTTTAAACATGCCTCAGAAGCCAAAACCACATTACTGATTCTGAGCTCAACATTTTGTATACGTTGGTTACAAACTTACTTTTACTAACCGACGGACATCGTACCGAGCCAGGAAAAATGCAGCTTTATTTGTTTTATTGCGTGTTTAAAGGCATCGAACTTGATTTTGGATACTTGTTTTGATCCTTATGGGATTTTTTCTTGACTGATATTAGGCGGAAAATCCCATTTGGAAAGTTTTTAACTAAAGTTTTTGATCATTTTGATATTCCATTTACTGGAAAAAAAAAAAAACAATATCCCTATATTTTAATAAAGCTTATATTTAAAGAAAAGGTTTGCATTTTTTCAATCAAAAGTGGCTCACCAAAGCCGAATATGAAGTAGAAAAGTCAAAAGATCATGCCTCAAGTTCTGGGCATGCACTTTAACCTCCTATTCCTACTTAACCCTCTTCATCCACTCCTCTATTGCCCATACTTCAAAAGCATCCATGAGGTTTCCAAACCATCTCTTTCACAATTGTGCAACCATGTCACCAATCTTGGCAACCAGATGGCCACATTTCAACACCGAACATTTAGGAAATCAAAGAAGTTGAAAACCAAACAAACAATCCTTCAAGAAGCATTGAGCTTGGGTATATTTGCTATCACCCAAGTGTAGTTCACCAATATTTATTCGTAGTATACCTTTGAATCCCCCTTTGACAACAACGAAGAAGAAAACAAAGATACAGAGCATACACACCCTGAGCAAGAAGCCCAAGAAGATCCAGCTGGTGTGCCAAATCCTAAAGACATTGCTACCCAACACACCGAAGTTGATGATGATGAAGATGTTGATGACACATTCAACTATATCATGCAGCGCCTTGATGCTCAAGAAGCCAATGAATACGATAGTGAAGCCATAAATGACGATTTCCCCACCAAAAAGTGCAACGCGAGCAACGATTAAAAAGGAAGAACGATTTAGATTCTAGTTCTTAGTTTGGCTACATATGTATTAATGTGACATTTGTTTTTTTACTATTTTGACAATACCTTTGACAATTAGTTATTTTGCTTCATTAAAGTTACTTTGACTTTAGAGTTCAACTTGAAATTGTTTATTAGTTGTTTTCTTAAGGTGGAGCATCATCTCAGGAGGACTTTTCTCTTGTTTTATTTTGATGATGCAAAAAAGGGGGAGAAACATGAAGCTTGACGATGAACAAGCAGATAAGATAGGAATTTCTAAGGAGCTCGGATTTTGAGCCTATTATATTTGGGAAGATCGATCGCAGAATTTATTCATTGTTTGGAATCAAGAAATGGAAGAAGGAAAGTTGGGAAGGGATTTGGTTGTTTCATTGAACTTGCAGTTGTTTGATTAAGCCATGTTGCTTATATTGCTCTATGATTTGTCAATATCAAAAAGAGGGAAAATGTTGACCTACAATCTTGGTTTTGATGATGACAAATTCAATATAATAGTTTGAAATTAAGGAAATTGTTGACCTACAAGCATCTTGGTTTTGATGATGACAAATTCAATCTAATAGTTTGAAATTAGTTTTGTAGAACTTGACTTAATAGAGTTTTCGAATACTATGTATCATCCGAAACAAAGAAGCTTCGAACGCAGAAGAGTATCCAAATGAGAACTATTCTCTCGCACATAAGAATTCGTGCAAACAATTTTTCTTGGACACATAGGACCGTCCAAATGGTTAGACAAAAAGCAAGGAATCTGAGAAGTTGACAACGAACGCTCAACGTCATCCGAAAATTTTTTTATCAGACACACCTATCCGTCCGAAGGAAGATGAATATTTGTGAGGAATTAGTCCTTTTGGATGTACTACATTGTCCAAGGATCCAACTTGACAAACAATTAGGTTCAGACAAAGGAACGGACGCAACCTCAGCCATCCAAACCAAGATCTCAACTTCTGTATTTCAAATGTTTTGACGCTGCGTTAGACGCGACAAAGAGTAATCGGACTTTCGAAACCTATAACGACTAGTTTTTCAAAGTCAACATTAATTACTTAGCCGTTGGAAGGTGGTTGGAAGCTCATTTACCACTTCTATAAATACCAACCAACCTGAATTTATGTAACATAAGTTTCACATTGAAAACAAGCAAGTGAAAAGCAAATTGGTTGAATATTAACTCTGTAGAAGTGTTGTATTAGTGGAAGAAAGTGTGGATTTAAAAATGCTATTCAAAAGCATTGATTTGAGTGATAATCATTGTACAAAAGCGAGGTTGAGTGTAAAATCCTTTGGTGCGAGAACGGATTATCCTACTTTGTGTACAATTTGAATTATTGACTCACCAAATTTGAAAAAACACTTTAGTGGACTACTACTCTAAGCTTGCTTGCTTGGGTGTTTCAGCTAAATAATAATTTTTAAAGAGTTGATAGATCTAAAAATTAAATGTTATTGTTGTGGAAAAACTGGATATTGTCAAAATGAATGTTAGCATAATAAAAATTGTGATGGATAATTGCATGCAAATGTGGCTGAAAATAGAATAGTGATAAACAAGAGACTGATTTGTTTTCTTATATTAGTCTAAAGAAAATAAAAACAATGAATGGTGTATTGATTCTAACTGTAGCAATCACATGTGTGGCAAAAAGGAATTATTTTCTGATCTAGATGAATTTTTTAAATCTTATGTGAAATTTGAAAATAATGAAAAAGTGTCTATTTTAGGAAAGGAAAAAAATAGTATTACTCTGAAATATGAGTCTTCCACTTTTATATATAATGGGTTTTATGTGCTATGTTTATATCGTAATATGTTGAGTATGGGGCAGTTATCTGAAAGGGATATGATTTGCGGATTTGCGATTTAAACCTGGTGTTGGTTCTATCATTGATGATAAATTGGAACTAATTGCTAAGGTAAATATGAACTATATTTGTTTATGGCCTCTTTCTCTAAACTGTGGTGATTTATCTTGCTTTAGTTCTGTGAATTTTGATGATACTTAGCTTTGTCATTTACGTTTTGGGCACTTGAATTTTGAATTCAACAGTTTGAAATTTCTTGTAAGAAAATATTTGGTTATTGGTTTGCCTTTTATCAATTATCCTAACAAGCAGTATGAGTCTTGTATCTTGGGAAAGAGGCATAGACAACCTTTACCAAAAGGTAAGGCTGGAGGGCAAAGAAATCGTTGCAGTTGATTCATTCAGATTTGTGCTCAATTGAGGTTCCTTCTATTGGTGGCGGTAAGTATTTTATCACCTTTATTGATGATTTTAGCAGAAAAATATAGGTGTATTTTTTGAAAAATAAATTTGAGACACGTGATCTGTTTAAGAAATTCAAGCATTATGTGGAGAAGCAAAGTGGCTATTATATTAAAATTTTGAGAATTGGTAGGGGCACTGAATTTCTTGTGTAATGATTTTTTGTAAAAATATGGCATAAAACATCAATTGACAGTTAGGTACACTCCTCAATAAAATAGTATGGTTGATAGAAAAAATAGAACTGTGACGGACATGGCAAGGTCTAGATGCATTCTAAAAATTAGATGCTTAAAGATTTTTAGTAGAAACTGTCTCTTGTGCTAGTTATATGTTAAATAGGTGTCCTACAAATCGTAATTATGGGCGAAATCCATATAAGACTTAGACTAGTAAGAAACCATATATTTCTCACTTAAAAGTATTTGGTTGTGTTGCCCATGCCCATGTTCCTGATATTTTGAGGAAGAAATTGGATGACAAGGCAAATAAATGTATTTTTCTTAACTATTGTCATGAGACAAAAGGATACAAGTTGTCTAACCCTGATACAGGAAAAGTGATTATCAATAAGGATGTTACTTTTGATAAGTAGGGTACTTGAAATTGGTCCAAGAAGGATCCTGAGCTATCATCCAGACCTCCACCAATGATTCCAATAGTGAAGGAAGGGAATTTCAGTGCATAGCCAAATCAGCCACTTGAGCAACCTAGTCTAGCAGAGTCATCCAGTAACCCACAAAGGCAGTGCCAGTAGCCTGCTCGTTTGCATGATTATGTTATTTCTAATGATCATGAACCATGTGGTTGATGAAGATATTATGAATTTTGTAGTGTTTGCAAATTGTGATTCAGATATATTTGAGAAAACTGTCAAAGAAAATCATTGGGTTCAAGCCATGAATGAGGAGATACATGCCATTGAGAAAATAGCACGTGGGAGTTGATTACTCTTCCGCCGACAAAGAAGCCAATTGGAGTCAAGTGGGTGTACAAAGACCAAAGTCAAACCAACTAGAAAGGTGGATTGCTTTAAAACGAGATTCGTTGTCAAAAGTTACAAATAGAAAGCAGGAATTGATTATTTTGGGGTCTTTGCACCTGTTACTATATTTGACACGGTTAGAATGATTGTTTCACTTGCTACCAATAATTGTTTTAAAATTTATCAAATGGATGTGAAATTTGCATTTGTAAATGGTGTTCTTGAAAAAGAGTTTTATATTGAGCAGCTTGCAGATTATGTAAAAAGGGGTCAAAAAAATAAAGTTTATGTGGTTAAGTAGGTATTATATAGGTTGAAACTTATATTAAACATAACCTTTTACGGCTTGATACATTAGTATAGATTCTTATTTTGTTGATCATGGATATCAAAGATGCCCGTATGAACATACTTTGTACATCAAATTCAATTTAGATAGAGATGTTCTCATTGTATGCTTGTATGTGGATCATTTAATTTTCACGGGCAATAATCCGAAATTAATTTCAAAATTTAGGGAGGCTATAATTAGCCATTTGACAAATTTGGGGTTAATGACATATTTTCTTTGTATTGAACTTTGTCAGTTGGATAGTGGTATTTTTATTTCTCAGAAAAAATATGCTGGTGGTATTTTGAAAAGGTTTAAAATGGATACCACCAGACCAATGATGACCCTGGTTGAAGAAAAATTTTAATTGATAAAATATGGTACTGGTGATTTTATTGATGCTACTTATTTTAGAAGATTGGTTGGGAATCTCATGTACTTGACTTCTACGAGACCTAACATCACTTTTAGACTTGGTTTGATACGCAGATTTATGAAATCTCCACAATCCAATTCCATTCGCAGGCAACTAAGAGAATTTTGACGTACATCTGAAGTATGCAATTTGATGGTATTATTTATTCTTATAATGATGATTCTAGCCTTATTAGAAATACAAACAGTGATTGAGTTTATGATATGATACAAAGGAGAAATACTTCAGATTATGCATTTTATTTGGGTTTGTGTACAGCTGAAGCAAAGTGCATGACAACAACAAGCAGTACAAGTCAAGCACTATAGTTGAGAAGAATGTTTGGATTTCTACAACACAAACAAGAGGATCCTACAAAAAAAATTTGTGATAACAAGTCTACTATTGAGTTGACAAAAAATTCAATTTTTCATGGGTGCAGCAAATACATTGACATCAAATTCCACTTCATTTGTGAGTTAATACAAGGCAAAGAGATAGCAATTGATTATTACAAAATTGAAGATCAAGTAACTGACATTTTTACAAAATCGTTGAGATTGGATGAAAATGTTAGAAATGTTCAAATTTGAAAAGAGATTTTAGTTTAAGGGAGACAATACAAGAATTAAACCAAACTTTATATTATTTAGTAGTTTATGTGTTTCAGCTCATGGGTTGGGTCACATGGAATTAGTATTCAATTTGTTTAAATAGTTTTGGCAGGTTAAGTTCTATGTGTTTCTAGTGGGGCCAATGTGTGATTGGCTTTGATAACTTTCCTATGCTTGTGTCTTTGGCTTTTGCTACATAAATGTATTAAGCCGTCAACTGGTTAGTCTGACTTCAAGAAATAAAAAATTTGTTTGCTGCCTAATATTGCATCCGAGTTGTGCTGTTATTATTTTCTTCGTGTACCATCGTCTTTGATTCAATTTTTCGTCTCTGTTCATTTGTTAATTTATTTTCTTGTGGGTTAATTAATTTTTGGTAGATTTTAAATCCTACACTCTTTCTTCTTACCTTACATTTTGCATACATTTTTCTATTTTGCATCAGCATACAGTATATGATACATGAACTGAGGCAGACTTGCTTTATTTATGGTCTCATTGCGAAGGTTATAAATTTGAAAATGACTGTATAAAAAGCCTAAAAATTGGCCTAAGGTTTCTACCAAGATTGTACACTGGTTTTTAGGTATGTAATGCGTTTAACAATGATTTGATAGCGGGGTGGTCGTTAAAGTGATATAATCAACGTTGTAACTGCAAACCATCAATTGCATGAGAAACATTTCAAGCCAACAACTTTGATGTTGATGAAAAATGGTGCCAAAGTATTTACTTTGTCAATTTGCTGCCTACTTTCTTTCAAGCTTATTAAATGCCGCAATCTTTTTCTCTATTTCTCCTTGACTAGATGAATCACTGTTACTTTACTAGAGATAATCCTTCAAAATTTTAATGCATTTCTATATTCTGTTTCCTTTAACCATGCTCCAATCTAATCCATAATTCTAGTTTGAGATTTTCGTCTCATCTAGTTGCCTACTACTTTTTTTAAAACACAAAAAAAATGGTGCCTACTAGGACACATGCTCGTTAAGACGTAAAGAGAGAATGAGATAACCAAAGGCGTAGAATTGAATTTGCATTTAAGTGAGTGACCAGTTTATCTACATGTTATATATCTATTGTATCTTCTGAAGAAAAAAAAAAAAAAACCTACATGTTCTAGAAATAAGAAAAGTTTATTTGTTGTTTGGTTCATAAGTTAAAAGTTTCAGAATAAGAACATGTAATAGAAGATTGAAAAAAAAAATGGACATGAAAATATTAAACCTCGAGTTCGCCAAACTCGAACCATTACATTTGTTGTATTCCCAAGTAACCACTCAAGAATACAAGGCAACTAACATATTTCATAAATATTACAAAATAATCACAAGATAAAAATAATAATCCAGAAACAATAAAGTTCAATTAACATCAAATCTAGGCCTGTCAATGGGTCGGGTCTATACCCGGACCCGACCCGATCCGGACCCGTTTATCCGAGTTTGGATCTATAACAAATTTTGATTACCCGGATCCGATCCGGATCCGTTTAGCTATTATACGATAAACGGGTCGGATCTGGATCTTGGTGTTCCGATCCGATTAAGACCCGGATCCGATTAAAATATTTAATATATAATAAAATTATTGTATATTAGTGTTATTTTATATGTATATATACATATATATTGTGTAAATTGCCCATATAATTTATATTTAATATAAAATACATGCATAAATATTAATTATGAACTCAATATTTTTGTATAATTAAAAAAAAAAAAAATTCGATAAATTGTAATAATTTTACATATAATTTTAAAAAAAATTATTAAGACCCGGATCCGGATACGGATCTACTTTTGTAGACCCGTTTGGATCCGGATTCGGATCAGAAACTGTAATATTAATCGGATCCGGGTCTGGATATGCCGGATCCGACCCGTTTACCGCCCTAATCAAATCTAAGGAACCATTATATTTGTTGTATTCCCAAGTAACCACTCAAGAATACAAGACAACTAACATATTTCACAAATATTACAAAATAATCACAAGATAAAAATAATAATCCAGGATCTGACAATAAAGTTCACTTAACATCAAATCTAAGAGTGCTTTAATGTCCTAGAGAACTAAATTCTAATCCTTTGAGCCACATTCTCTAATTCATTTCTAAAATTGAAAAGAAATGAATATTAACTCACATCTTCAAGCTGCAAGTCCTCCTAGCAATCACCAACTTCAAGTTCTTCATACACATGCTCATTTTTATTATCGTCTACAAACATGTTGAATGTATTAAGTAAATAAAACATCACTCAACAAGTAGTTCACAGCCCTTCTCTGATTAATCATACATAAAGTTATATATGAATATACTTTAAAAGGTAGTTCTTAAACATGCAAATATTAATGTGTATGCCTGTAAAATCATTATGTACTTGATAAAAATTATATTTAGTTATATAAATAATTGGCATATCGTGACTATCTAAAAGTTTTGAAAGCAGTTCGACTCCTCAACGAGTTTCCATCCTTTATTACAAATGAATACTCAACCTAGTACTATCTCACTAGGAAAAAGGCTGACTTGACAGCTTACCATACAAGACCACTAACAGTAACTAACCAAGAGGCCGATCTTGAGCAACCACAATTGGTAACATAACTTGAGTTAACAATCCAATCTAAATGACCGTATTGGCAAAGATATAAACCGTGGTTTACTGGAATAATTTATCCATAATATTCGAGCTAATATAAATATTGGATATAATATGCAATATGTGTGACCATAATGATATTAACACCCTAAACATTAAATTTTTTAAATAAAATACTCCTTCCATTCTCTTTTAAGTGTCATTTAAAAAAAAAATTATTCCAATTTAAGTGTCACTTTAGAAATCCAATGAAACATTAATTTTTTTACCAATTTTGCCCTTCTCTCTTTCTAACACCATTAATTACTGAAAATGAAGGAACTTGAGATTGAGAGAGAGAAAATAGTGTGAGGAAGAGAAATAACTAATGTTGAAACTCTTTAAATTTATTACCAGTCAAAAAGGCAATTTAATCACTCAAGAATCAATTTTTCTTAGAATTCAGACTATTTAACAACAATTTCAATCTCTATACCACAACTTTAAACGATACTTAAAAGGAAACGAAGAGAATATATAATTTAAGTTTTCATAAGAAGATAGCATAGAAAAATCTTTAATTTCAAAAAACACATCACTAAGTCCCATGTAATAAGTAAAAGTTACTTACTTTGAATGCTTCTGAATTCCAAGTCTCAACTCAAACATCTTGTCTTTTTTATTTTTCTTAACTTTCCAAACGTAAATAATTCAAAACAAGAATAAACTTATCTTGATTTTCTAAATAGTCATGAACAAAAAAAAAAAATTTATGTGCTAATTTTAGCTTTGACAATGTTGGTATGAATGGACAAATATTAAGATACACGAGTCAAAATATTGCATACTTTATAATCTGCTAACTAGATTTAAAATCTTAAATTTTTTTATGAAATTATTCTCAGATTATCACTGTAATCTACTAAGAATTAGCCTCAAAGTAACATAACGTGTTATATGTCCATTGATTGATTTGCAAAATAGGCAGGATTCACTAAAATCATCAAATTTTGAGATTTAAAAGTCTAAAACTTTTGTTTTTAGTTCCTATAGAAACTTAACGCAACATAATACAACATTCGTACTGGAAACTGTTCAAGATTTACAACATAAAGTCCTCAAAATCATTTACAGATTCATAGTATCATTGCAAAAACCACTGTGAGTTTCTAGAATTGGAAGTCTCACTAAAACCACTATACTTGAGATATCTAGTTCAAATGCAATGATTATTTTATATTGTACATGAATTTTCATATTTTGTTCAATTTTGCTTGTTATTCCATTTCTGTTATTTAGTCCACAAATTATTCGTAACATGTAATTATTGTGCAGTATACATCTTTCTAAAAAGAAAAGTAAAAATTATCTAAACTCATTGCTAAAATTTGTAGCTAATATTTTATAATTTTTTTTTCTATTTTTTCTTTTAAAAACACACACCTCTCTCCCCTGTAGACTCTCTAGTAATTCAAACCCAATACTTATAAGTTATAAGGAAAGTTTCTTACCACCTAATCTGTATTTCGTTGTCAAGTTCCTTACATTTTTCATATATACATTTGTTGCCAATTATTTTGATTTCTTTTGACTCTCTTTTAGGCTTGGATGTAAGATAATTAGGACTAACTACAAGTGTTTACAGCATAGATTGGAGTTTCTGCATCTTTTAGCCAAATGTCTTAATGCAAGAGTAAAATGTTATTTCAACTGCTCAAGTAAAAACAAAATGTATAAATTCTTTTTTAGATGAGAATGACATGCAAAGAATGTTCTTGGTCCATATAGGCAAACAAAAGAGAATATTCCTCACATTCCAAAAGACAAATCAAAACTTATTACTTTATAAGATATAGAAATCAAGATTTTGGTGAAAATTTAATGGTAAGGATCCAATTATTTCATATTGTTCTCATTTACTCAAAATTCCTTTATGATAGAGCTTATTTATTTCAATACTAATTACTCATGCATCTTAAGTTTTATCACTAAAGTTACCCTATCATATTCACCTTAAAGAAAGATGGAATCACACTCTATTGCAAGATCTCATCATTAGGAACAAAGAATTACTCACTGACAAAATCACTATATTCATATTTTCTATCTTACTAAGTATTCATCATTTATTATTCTTCACTTATTATACAATGTCAATAATATAGAATACAACCAATCAAACTAATATTCTTGGGATAATGTTTATGAAAATCAACTTTTGCAACAAATCACTAAAAAAATACGTCTTTAGTGACAGAATTTGCAACGAAATATCAAGGAAAATTCATCATTACTTGTGTCAGCAATGAAAAAATTACTTGTGGAAATATGGATCATTGCAATGCGAAAATGACGAACAAAAAATTGTCGCGAAATAGCAAGTAAGGAGAATGGACAGTTTTCGCTACAACTTTGTTACGAACTAGCAATGAATAAACCTTCGGGATATTCGTCCCATACGTTATCGATGAAAAAATTTGTTAGTTTAGCAACACAAACAGCGACGTAATTTGTGATAACTCTAGCGAAAAAATTTCCTAGAAACTTCGCAATGAAATTTGCTATGAAATTAGCAACCAAAACACTAATGTATTTCTTCCAGATTTCTTTTTTGAATTTCATACAGTATTTGTTTATTTCGAACAACTTTAGTGACAATTTGTGATGACATAAAAGTTAGAATGCATAAAGCCACAAGTTTTAAAAGGAAAAAAAAAAAAATCAAAAAGAGCAACTGAAAAGGAGTTGATCCTCGGTTGATCCAGTTTATAACCAAGTAGTCATAGAATTGTGAAGATTAAGAGTTTACACTACTACAGATCTCATTTATCTAACTATTCATATCATTATTTTTTCTGGGTTGATGTACCCAAATATATAATGCATGAGGAATTTGGTATGATTTGGTGTAATTGGTAATTAATTAATTTATTTTTTTATTATTAACCTTCTATAACTTTTCTTAACCATGTAATGTATATATAAATAACTTCCTTAAATTCCTAACCTCCCTTGAAATAATTATTATCTTTTAATTTTATTTTATTTATTAGTTTTTTTTTTTTAAGTATATATACGTAGGATGTGCCTTTAACTCTAGTGTGTATATATATATATATATATATAGAACCCCTAAAAAAAAGGAAGTCATTTATCACTAGTAGTTTTTCGATCATTGAGACGGAACAGTTTCCGAGTCCTTGCTCTACTTTCTATCCTTAACTTGTACTCGATTTTTATTTTATACTATAATTATTTTTTGGGCATATTGTACCCTGATCTTCATATTTATCCCATTTTGCTTAAACTTTTAACATCGCTATAAAAGTTAATAGTTGTTAACTAATTGCATACCACGCACTTGTTTAGGACGTATTGTACCAATGAAAGTCGTTATGACTAATTCCACTTTGTACTCCCTAACTTATGATCAACCTCACTGTGCATCCTTAATTTTTAAATTTTTGATACAGTATACACCTAACTTATAAGTATCAAATTTAGCGACTCAGATTTGTCCCACTTTAGTCTAAGTCTTATAGTATTCAAAAATTTGATAAATATTTCACTTTAAGTGCGTGGTATGCATAGTTGGAACATCAATTACCTTTGGTAACTGAGTTAAAAATGAGACTAAAATGGATAAATGTGAGAGTTCAATGTGCAATATATCCAAAAAATAAGTATAGAGTGGAAAGTAATAATCAGGTACAAATTAAGGGGTGTAAAGTGAAATAAGTTCCAGTTTCAAAATAGACATTTCATTACTTATTTGGAAAAAAGAAATATAGCAAAGGAAAAAAAAAAACTGACACAGCATTTAGGTTCGGACAATGTATATACATCACAAGTAAAGAATATTAAATTTGTAGCAAAAGCACGTTGTCAAGTATCGTGAATACTTTGTTGGCTTATTTGGATAAGCAAGCATACATCTGGAGCCATTTTATGCTTTGTGCGCATAAAGACGCACCGGAAGGCCCTTAGCAGGAATTGGCATTGGATCAACAACAAATCTTTTCGTTTTTTCATCAGCAATTATTTTCTCCCATTTGAATCTCCTCACCAAGTTATGCATGAAAACAAGAATTTCGAGGCGAGCATATTCTTTTCCAGGGCACATTCTGGGACCTCCTCCAAAAGGTACAAAAGTATAAGGAGCAGGTCCGGATCCATCAAATCTTGTCGGATCAAACTTCAAGGGCTCAGGGAAACATTCAGGATTTCTGTGTGTTGAATTTGCACTCCAATAAATCTTCCAGCCTTTAGGAATTGAGAATCCACTGAACATGAAATCGCTTAGAGCTTCTCTAAAAGCTCCTTGAAGAGGTGGTGCAAGTCTAAGCACTTCACATGCTACATTCCATGAATACTTCATTTTCTGAATATCTTCCCAGTTCAACAGTTCACCATGGGCTTTCGCATTGGCAATTTCCATTTGTTCTGTTTAAACAAGCAAAAAAGGTTCATCGTAAGTATTTGGTTATTTTCTAGTTGTTTGATAAAAAGATTTTCTTGTATGCTAATTGATGTTTTTTTGCCTGTCAAGGCAGGAAGAGAAATATGTTATCTGGGTGAACGGAATTAATTTAGAAGTTGTTTGCCAATGGCTAGCTAATATATTAAGGGTTAATTTCACTTTATCCCCTAATGTTAGGGTTACTATCACTTTAATATTTAATATTATTTTTTAGACACTTAAATTTTTAGATTAACAGTCAAATCTAACTGTGTTAGATTTTTCTGATAAAATGACATTTTAATTCTCAAATTTTCATGAAAAATATTAAATCATACAACAAAATGAGAGAAAATGAGAAAATGAATCAGTGAAAATGTGAAAGAAAAAAAAGATAACCATGATCGTAGAAAAATAACATTTTATTTAAAAAATAATAAAGATATTTTTGTCAAGATAAGTAAAAAAATTGAGTTAAATTTAATTAATGAATTTAAGTATCTAAAAAATAACATGAATGATTAAAAAGTTGAGTGAAATTAATCCATTAATTAATTGGGCAGGCCACTTTTGACTTGCGGTAGCAACTAGCAAGTGGCTGAAATTGAATGGACAAATTGATAGGACGATTACTTTTTTTTTGCCTAATTGGTCAAATGGTAACAAAAGAATTGTCAATCAATTTGTCAATATAAGGAAAAGGTTTCTTAGGAATATTTCATTTGAATAAAACCTGTGTTTGACCAAAATTATAATAAATGTCAATCATGACGAATCTGTGGTGTGAATTTGGTCTATTTTTAATAAATGTGGTGAGCTAATTTAAATGAATTTGTCACATTAATTATTTAATAATTATTAAAATATTATTAATTATTTAATAACTATGCAAAGTTTATTTTTATTGGATATTATCAACTTTAACAACCTAATAATTCATACATGTTCAAACTACTTGAGATTTGGAGTTTCGAAACAATTTTTGTCCTTTCTGATAGAATTTACTCGTCCAATAGGGATTAAAAGAAGATTAAATCGTGCATCTCCTACTAAACAATTAAGCAGGAAAAATATGATTGAAAGTAGTTTAGACAACTTAATATAGCTTAATTTTTGGGAAAAAAATATAAATGTTGTTATAATTCAAATGATATGCTTACCCTTGTAGACTTCTTCATAGATCTCAGGTAACTCAGCAAGATATTTCACGATGAAAGTGCATGCAGAGCTAGCAGTATCATGACCTCCAATCAACAAACCAAGAATCTTATCAGCAACATCCAATTCATGCATGAACTTTCCATTTTCATCACTCGTCGTAAGCATGTGAGACATGATATCTTGAGTAGGCGACGCCTTTCCCTCGGCCAAATCAATTTTCCGCTGCTTGATTATAGCCACAAGCATCTTTCTAATTTCATTTGAAGCCTTAATGGCCTTGCTGAAAGGCGTTCCAGGCAAATCAATAGGAACAGATATAAGTCCCGAAGCTAAAACATTGAAAGGTGCAAGCAACTTCTCAACTTCAGTAGGATCTTCAACACTCACAAACAACCTAGAAGCCAGCCAGAAAATTGTATAGTTCTTGCAAAGTGGGAAAACCTCAACTTGATCTTTATTTTCCCAACCAGAATTGAAGTGCCTTTGCGCAATATGATCCATGATACCAATATATCGCTGCAAAGCTTCGGGTTTAAGGAAGTTTGGGAGCATCTTTCTCATCTTGATGGCCTCTTCTTTCGAAGAAGTTTGTGTTGAAGATGGGAAAACCTTGTTGACAGAGTTAGGCCACCAGGCTTGAACAAGCTTATTTTCATTAGAAAACAAGAACTTGTTTCCAGCAGCCCCACAGAAAACCGCTGCTTCCTCCCCCAACAGATGAGTTCTGAACACTTTGGAAGAATACTTAGCCATGCGATCAAAAATGAACTTTTCAGGATGACCCTTCCAGCCAGTGGAGAGAAATTCGAGACTTTCTCCGATCACCGGCCATCCGGTCTTCCCCGGAGGTAAACGTCCAGGGGAGCCTGATTTGTTCCTGATAAAGAGGAAATGAAGTGCAAAGGTCACGAAGAGAAATCTTTTCACCACGAAGATACTAAGAAGTGAAACATAGAAAAATTCCATTTTTGTGCACTATAGAGCTAATCAAGGTTTGCTTCTATATATATTGCACAATGATATTAATTGTGCGTGCTTGGATTGGCTTCTGGTGTGAGTTAGTCTTCGAGTATATATAGGCAATTTTAGTAAGAAGGAATGGAAGGAAACCAGGCCATTAATTGGTTTTTGGAAGTCCAATACTGTTAGCTAAGTAACTACGGACAAAGACTCGATCAAAACTAGAGAAATAAATTAACTCTGGAGAAAAATATTGATAGATTACTTGGATGACTGATAAATTAACTTCTCCGAAATGGGAAATATAGATTTTTTCGAACCTTTAGCCAAGTCCAAATAATGGTACCTTTTGTCTATGCAAGGGAACAAAATAGACAATACATTGAAGAATGCAACTAATATACAAATGATAAAATACTTTATTTAATTATTTGATACCTAGAAGAGTCTGAAGTTACTCGTCCAGCAACATATACTTGGCCTAAGATGTTATTCCTCCACTCTATCTATTTTATTGTAATTTGACTTTTAAAATCAAATCCATCAATGTTGTAATTAAAAAATTTATATAAATTTGATATTTAATGTAGTTGTTTCAACAAAGATGAAATTTATATCAAATTAAAAATATAAACTTAAAATTTGAAATATAAAAGGACATTATATAAATTTGAGCTATAAAATTTTGATTTCTTGATTAAAAAAAAAATAAAATATGATTGTATAAATATATATATGATAGAGAAGAATTAATATTTTTAATTTTAGATTAGTAAAAGTAGTATAGACCGTTGACGCCGCACTATGCGGACTAAGAATATTTTCTTGTAAAGTCAGTCTGTACAGAGTAGGTCAAAATAAGCAACAAAGTACAGCATGTACAGAGTAGGTCAAAATAAAGCAGCAAAGTACAGCAACAGTGTTCAAGAGTCGGTCATCATTCTATTGGTGCTTGTTTGGTGCGTTCGTATATACTATAACAAAATCTAAATCACTTGTCTTTCACTCCCGTCCTACCACCCAAATCAGTACCCAAAAAAATACAACCTCCGGCTCCACCCCACCAGCACTTAACTTCTCTGTCGCCAAAACAACTGCCAATTTTATTCTTTTTCTGGGGGGTTTCTTCTTTAATTATTGTTCTACTGTCCTATTAATTTGAGCTCCAAAAATAAAAATAGAATTGAAATTTATGCAATTTCTTGATATGTCTGAGTGTATATATCATGTATTTTCTTAAGGTATTTTGACGTTTGCATCTTCCATGAGTGTAAAGTCCAAATACTAAATTCGCATCATGTAATTTTCTTAGTAATTGGGGGAAAAAAATAAAGAAAGCACTACTAATTACTCTATTTAGACAGAGTATTATTCAATTTTAAAAAATAATATTTTATAATTATTTTTAATAGGTTTTTTAATTACATTTTAAAATTACACATATTATTTTTTAAAAATTATTACAGTTATTATTTCAGTAATAACTGTTTTTAAATAATATCTAGAGTAATAGATATCTAAACGTGTTTTCACAAACGTAGAAAACAATCGAGTAATTTCCCATTTACTTCGGGAAGAATCTACATTTGATTTGGGCTTCAGGACTTGTCATTAGTCACTAGTGATGTTATTAGTGATATTTCACACGTTATGTTCCCACTTTTCTCCTTAAATATTCTAACAATTAAAATTTTAATGCATATGATCCCACTTACGTCTTTAATTATTCCTAGTGGGTGAGACACAAATTAATAGATATGTAATTTTAAATAATTTTTATACAAAAGACTTTAAAAATAAAATATAAAGAAAAAGGTAATTAATTGGTTGTTGCATATAAATGTTACTAATTAAAATTATTATAAAGTTAAGGGTAAATATGGCAAATAATATTATGACATCACACCAAATCAATCCTTTTACATTATATATAGTATTAGTAGAAAAGACACACATTATGTCTGTGTGATTTTAAAAAAAATTTAATTATATTTAAAAAATAGGAAGAAGTTTTGGGAGAAGTTATGAGTATAAGTTTTAAAATTATCGACAGTAAAATAGGAACAATATATGATGACATCATACCAAATGAGGACTCTTGCTTTATATATAGTATATATAATTGTTAAAATTTAGTGTACATTTCAAAAAGGATTAATTGCACTTTACCCTCATTAACGCAACTAACACTTCATTAATGACGTTATTTTTTGAATATTTAAGTCTTTTTGTTGAGCCATCTTATTTTTTTTGACAATTCTATTCTTACTTTATTTTATTCCCTTTTTCTATTTATTTTGGTCTCATGAATCAAATTCACCAAAAGAAACCTTGATTCATGTAGAATTTGGCATTTTTGGCATCCTTTCTAGCCAAAATTAGTTAGAAAAAAAAAAGACAAAATCAAATGAGCATTATTTTATATTTTTAAACAATCTGAACCTATTCGAAATAAAATTTTAAAAAGTGCAATTTTGTGGTGGTAGAAGTAGTTATTGGAAATTTTAGCTCATGGAAAGCAATTGGTGTACAAAAAAAAATTAAATAGAATAGAGACATAATGGTCAAACATTGAGTTGACATGGCACAATGTATTAATTAAAAAAATAACACAGTAGACGAAAGTGTCAAGTGTTTCTAAATTTCAAAGGATAAATTATAATTAGTTTAGGGAAATATTTGTCTATTTTGTCAAAATCTTAAATGCCGTTATAGTTGACCATTAATCCAGGATTTTAGTACTCAAAAATAATATTAAAGACCAAAATATTAATGTCCATAAAATTTAAGGGTGTAAAGTGTAATTATTCCGTTCAAAAATAATAACCTGATATATAAGATTATAATCAATACATGATTATTCATACTCATTTCAACATTAAATATGGTGTTCTGAATCAATTCAAGCCGGAAATTGACCTTCTTCAACTCTACACTGAGATTCTTATACATTTCAATTTGGTTTTAAGACATGAATTTTTGCCCCAATATTCTACCATTTTGCCATTTCTCGCAATTTTTAATTTTGTCGTTTACCTTCTTTTCTTTAATTTGCGGAAGCCCTCCAAAATTTCTGTTGAGAGAACCATCCCATCAACTACTTGATCGTGTCGTGAAGAAGTTAAATTATTTTACAACATTCACTAATTCTACAAGTATACGGCATCAATGTAATAGAGCAAATGAGGATCATTCTCCCAAGAAAAAATACTCAAACAAGTACCAAAAATGGCCAACAATTTCTACTTGGACTTTTGACAAGAGTGATTGGATTTTTTAATTAAAATACTAAATTATGTGAGAAATGAAAACTAGCACGGCTAAATTTAAAAAGAGAAAATAATCAAGTATTAAGAAAATAGATTAGGTACTAGACTAGTAATTTTCCTAAATTAACTTAGCGTACCAAATCAAAGAAGTCAATTACACATTTATGGAGGTTCAATTCTCAAAAATTAACAAAATTTCGATCCCTAGTGATGAATAATCCTATCAACTTAATTGTTCTTTAGGGGTACAGGTGTATTAGATTACTCCCATACCGACTCCCAACAAACTACAGATTCATATCGGAAATGATTAAGAATTACTCAATTTAATAACTGTCATTGATCTAATATGGAGGGTCGACTCCCGTATTAGCTTGGCCAATCTACTCAATATTAGAGCTAACTACTTTCTAAAATTGTCTCATTTGTAACGATTATTACCCACGAGTGCGATTAAATCAATTGACTATTAATTAAGTCGATTCATTAAAAAATTGCATCGTCCGTACCAAACCTTACTGAAATTAGTTCGTATTTAGTGAAATAAAATGCAAGAAAATAATGATAATACAAGCAAATGAAATTGCCATTACACTAAAAATTGATTAAATGGATTGCAGAAAATTAAATAATAATAAAAGCCATAACAAAAATTAATTATGCAAATAAAAGAAAATACCAACCATAGTGTTGAACTAGAAGCCTTGAATTATTTGCACTAGTCTTTAACTGAAAATAAAAGGTTAAACTGAAAGAATGAAAACATTCAATGAAAAAAAGGAATCTTAGAAGAGCTAGAGAAGAGTTGAATGTCGCCGTTTCCTAATTCTAATTATTGCTAATATTTGGATCCCTAATAGGTTTAGAACATCTCCATTTATTCCCTACTTAATTATGAAAATTTACAAGGTTTTCTAATCAAATAAAATTTCCAAAATCAAAGCATATTACAAGTGAAAGATTGAAATCCCGCCTTAGTAAAATGTTTCCAAAATTAGCCCTCCAGGCTTGGTTTGCCGTGGTGAACGACTTCTTCCTTTAGGAGTTCGCCTCGGTGAAAAGTTCTTCTGCCTCAAATTTTGACTACTTCGCCATGGCAAAAGGATAGAACCATGGCAACTTCGCCGTGATAGATGGGGCTGCTGCCTAGTCTGCAAAATCTAATTTTTTTACATGATCTCGACTTCCAACTTCATAAAATTATCTTAACTAAATATAAATAACTAAATAAAACTTGAATTGGCACTAAAATTACTTAAAATACACAATTATCTCATCCTAACTAAATATTTTGACACAAAATATTAATAAAACACAATAATACGACTTAAAACTACAAAAATTAAGGCTAAAAGGACATAATAATGATCTTAACTTTAGGGTTACCATACTCTCCCAATTTTGCCTTTTGTTCGTCCTGAACAAAAGAAACAAAAATAACAAAATGAACAAACAAGTACACAATATAACTCTTATGGAGCCGTATTAATAATAGTAAAATCATTGAGCACCCAAGTTATATTCGTTTAATGCATAGAAAAATTTGACCCACAATCCTATATTTACCATAAAATTGTCATACTCTCACCCTCACAAGGAAGAGTAAAAAGCAGAGTCACTCAACTTTCCAACCTTGACAATTTACATCTACCAAGTTTAGCCATACGATAACATAGTTGTGCACAAAATGCAATCATCCTGTAATTATTAATACGAACTAATCTAGACCAAGGTTCAAATAGGATTTAAAAGGTTGTAATGTAAGTTGAGGGACAGGAGTAGGATAAATATAGGTAAATAGCTAAAACTGCCTCAATCACATTACAATTTGACTTTGTTCCAATTCCCGCATCCTTAGTAAATACCACCACAGCCAGCTAAACCAAAACTCATAGTTAAAAGACATACGCCTAAACAAAATAGCTACTATTACAATAGCTACAAATTAATTCAAGAGGTAATGTTCCTCTTACTCATAATTCCGTTAGTCCAAATAATAATTACTTTATGTGTATATTGTATTTACACAATTTTTTTTAACAAAGAATACCAATGCCACCTCATTTGTGCTTCATAGAAAAATTACCAAAATAATGCGTATATAGCATCCATAACCAAGGTTATGGGTTAAAGAGAAGTTAACATACAAAAAATGTAAATTGGCTAATAATGTGGTTATTTCAAAGAAAAATTGGCAAATCAAGTTCAAAGGGGGATACAAGGGATATTGTTCAAAAAGGTAAAAAATTCGACTCAAACGGTTCAAAGAAAGTGTCTAAATCAGATTTTCAAGGTCCAAATGTCGCCAATATTTGTGAAATACAAGAATCCTCAACCCATTGTCTCAAGAAAAACAAAGTATTAATAGGACATCAAGATTTACACTCCAGAAAATTATTGTCCGCCCCACTAGCTCAAATCACACCTAGGCATGTATATATGGGGTAATAGTATATTCATGAGTCAATGGGGCACAAAATAAAAATTCCAATACAATTAAAATTAACAAATTCAATTAAATTGACTCATCATTCACTACCAAAGATACAAACTTATAGAGTTACAATGTGCACTTCGTTATGAGAGGCTGAAACACAATTAACCTTAAAACATACATAGACATAAAATCATATACAATTAAACAAAATACCACTAAATTATCTAGATAAAAAAGTAAAAATAAAATGCAAGAATTTAAAATCACATAACACAACCCAAAACATCAAACAAAACACCATGAAAACAACAATTAACATAAGAACACTACCTTTAATCCCCCTAATTTAAATAATCAAGAAGCATTGTCCTCAATGTTTAAAATAAGGTAAAACACAAGTGTAGAAAATTAAAAAGAAAAAAATTGTTCATTTGTAGAAAAATAACATAGCAGAAAAACTCCCTGAAGTAGCCTAGATGGCCCAATCTTATCTTCTTCCTCAGTAGACTCTTCCTTAGATTCTTCCTCGTCTGCTTCTTTTTCATCAGATCCCACCTCTTCATCATGTAGGCTATAGTGCCAACGTTTAGCTTGTGACTCCACAGGCCAACCACTCATTTTAAATGGTTGCAAATTGTTCATCATGCAGGCAATGATGTCAAGCTTCCGATGAATTGCATGCAAACTCTTACTATAATAAGTTGGGAGTTTTTGGACTCCTTTCTGAGTGCAAGGTGGGCGGTAAGTGTTTTCAGGATTATCTGGTGGAGGCAGAACCTAGAGGTTTTACTCATGGCCTTGCTTCTCTTAGGGTTGTCTTTGTTGCATAGCCAGCCAATCTCAAATCGCTTTGTTGTGTATTTTTTGAGGGTGGTTTGAATCCATGGACCCATAATGGGCTTGTCAGGTAAGATGTTGTAGCTATTCTTGAGAGAAACACTTGCATTAGAACACAAATAGGTGATTAAATTTGGAAAAATTAACCCAATATGATACTTGTTCCCATTGTGCAGAATTTCTTGTTGGATTTTAAAACGAATATCAATTGACATTCCTTTTATCTGTGCATAAACCAACAATGCTCGATCCCAGTAACTTTGTTCAGATTAGTGATAAGCATAATACGAAAAGTGACAAAATAGTACCAGACAAGAGCACGAATGGAAACAAAAGTTCAATTAAACTGTTGGATTTACCACCATGAAAAACATCCCATGTTTTCATATCTATTGGAATCATTTTATCACACAACTCACATAATATCATGCCATATTAAATGTCAATTCTAAAATGTTGAGCATTAATAATAATAAGCGTTAATAATTTCCGTACAAAAATCCACAAGCATTTTTTGAACCACAACAACTATAATTTTATAGGAATTAGCAATAAACTCTCGAAGAAGAATCTCATTACCCCCATGTTCTTGCAAATTTTTAGACATACCTCCTCCCCTACTAGCGAGTGAATACTTAAAGCCACTCCTCGCCTCCTATGCCTCACGATTATTAGGAATGTCATCCGTAGGAATATTGAATTCAAAACCCTCCTTCCCAACAAGGCTTGCTAAGCCTAGCTGACTTTTCATCATGCACATTTTTAGCTTTTGGACTAACAAATCTATTACGATCATACTTAACTTAAGTGTGTTAGGTTGTGTGGCCAAGCCACTACCTTCAATAGAGGAGCAGGGTTTTCGTTTTTTAGCCACGTCAATTTCAAATAGCAATAACCAATTGGAAACAACAGTCACCCAAAGGAACCAAAATAATCAATACAAGTAACAAAATATTCAACACAAATTTGAGCTTATACAATCCAGCAAAATCAATATACGTAAAAATTAGTGAATAGTAGACCCAAAGTAGAGTGCAAGGATATCTTACTTATTCAAGGAAGAAGAAGATGATAGTTTCTGGAAAGAAAATTACTCCTTTTGAAGATGAAAAGCTGCTACCATTGCCTGGAAAATTGCTTTGTTGATGATGAAGATGGAGAATTTTTTTTTTTTTTATCAGAAAGGCTAAGGACTTGTTTCAACTCGATAATTTCACTATAAATCACATATTTTGTGAAGCTAACTCGACTGCTGATTATCTAGCTAAAATGGGAAGTGGTTCAACTAATCTTCGACTAAATTTTGAAGCATATATAGCTCCTCAAGCTATTATGGGTCTCATAGATTTGACTCTGTTCATACTCCTTATATTAGCCAAGTAAATCTTTAGCTTTTCTTGTTTCCTTTTGTCCTAACTTTCATGATATACTTTGTAATCAATTTCATTTGGAGATTTTGGTTAACTTCCTCTCCTTGTAACTTTCTTTTAATTTTAATAAAGTTGGAAGTGGCACCCCCATAGTGGATTTGATGGTCTAGCTATAAAAAAAAATAGAGAATTTTTGGGTGTGGCTTATGGTAATTTAGGGAGATATTGTTAGGACTCTTGATGAAGATGGAAGATTTATATAGATTGTGGTTGATTTGGTGTGGGATTTGGGTTTTGAGTGTTGGGAAAGAAAAAGGCAAGAAAGAAAATGAAGAAAAATTTGAGAGGAAAAAGGAAAGAAGAGTAAGGCTTTTAGAAGAGATTCGAGGTAAGAAGAGTGTAATTTTCGGCCATTAAGGAGAAAAAAGAGGAAAATTTTCAGGTGGATTGCTTTTGACATTCAAAATCCTAATAAGGAGAAATAACCTGTATGCCTTGGAAAATTCTCCGTGCTGAAAAGTACTTCTGGCCAAAACTTTAATTGGTTTGCCGTAGCAAATTAAAGGACTTTGATTCGTTCACTGCGGTGAACTTTCCTGTTGTCTGAGTTAACTTTTTTTTCTTTTTAAATTCAGACATTCCCCTGTGCACTCTTGCTCCTTTATCTCTAATAGATTAAGAACAACAATAAAATTAAACATGTATAAAATAACTAATTTAAGAAAAATCAAAGAAATGAAATAAATTTCTTGGGTTGCCTCCCAAGCAGCCTTCTTTTAAGTCATTAACTTGACTTTCCTTGCTGATTATGCTAGAGGGACAACTTCTTGTCCTTCTTGTACTTCTCTACTCTAGTACAATTTGAGTCGACTACTATTGACCTTGAACATGGAATCCTTTCCTTTAATCTCGATCACTCTATAAGGGAATGCTTGCACTACTTTATATGGTCCACTCCATCAAGACTTGAGTTTCCAAGGGAATAACTGAAGTTAAGAATTATAGTGCAACACTTTGTCACCTATATGAATTCCTTGTACAAAATGTTTCTGTCATGCCAATTCTTACTTTTCTGTTTGTAAAACCTTGCATTGTCATAGACTTCTCCTCAGAATTCCTCTGACTCATAGAGTTCTTGTAACCTTTTTTTAGCAACTGCTTTGTAGTCAAAATTAAGGGCCTTGACATATTACCTAGATAGCCTTGTGCTCAAGTTCAATTGGTAAGTGATTTGCCTTTCTGAACAACAACCTATAAGGTGATGTACCAATAGAAGTTTCGAATATCGTCCTATATGCCCATAATGCAACATCTTGTTAATGAGACTAATCCTTGGGAGAAGCATTAACAATCTTTTCTAGGATTCTCTTAAGCTCTCGATTTGATACCTCTACTTACCCAGAAGTTTGAGGGTGATAAGGTAATGAGACTTATGAGTTACCCAATACTTTGATAATAGAGCTTCAAACTAAGAAATTTTAAAATTTGAGCCTCCATTACTAATAATGACTTTTGGAACTCTGAACCTTGAGAAAATATTACACTTTATGAACTTGGTAATCACTCGGGCATCATTACTAGGTAATCTTGATGTTTATTGAGGAGACGTAATCCACTACAACTAATATATATTTATTGGAGAAAGAACTCTTGATTGGACCCATGAACTCAATGCCCTAGATATCAAGATTGAAGTGATAGTTCAATTTCCATAATACTATAGAGGGGCATCTCATCTTTACTATACATATTTCCTACTCGATGACAAGCATCACATTGCTCTACAAATAATCTTCTATCTCCGATTAATATAGGCCAATAGCCCACTTTGAAGGATCTTTGTAGTTTAGCATTGATTTCCATGGTGCCTTCCTACAGGGAAAGAGTGATACATTCTCAATACATTTTCCATCTCCTCTTTAGGCACACATCTCCTGATGACTTGGTCTCCGCCTTTTATACAAGTACAGATCATCCCAAAACTATAATTTTAAATTAGAAAAGAATTTATTTTTATGATTATAACTTAACTTTGGTGGAAGACTTTTTGCTACCGAATAGATTGCCAAATCAGTGTCCAATAGAGTAATACTAACTGCCATTAATCTTCCTTCTAGAAATTCCTCCCTTATTGGTGATATTTCCATCTTAATTTATGGTGGTGATTCTAGTCTAGATAAGCGGTCGACCATTGTATTTTTCATCACCTTTCTTGTCGACCACCTCTCAATCAAATTCTTGCAACAGTAAAATCCAACAGATAATCTTGGATTGGCATCTTGCTTAGACAGTAGATATTTTAATGCAGCATGATTTGTGTGCACAATCACTTAGAAACCAATCAAAGAAGAATGAAATTTATCAAAAGCAAAAACAACAGTTGGCAATTCCTTCTCAATTATTGAATAATTAATTTGAGATTCATTTAAAGTTTTGCTAGCGTAATATACAATATGAAAAATGTTGTCCTTTTTCTGATAAAAGACCACATCTACAGCGTCCTTATTTGCATCACACATTAATTTAAAAGATGTAAACCAATCAGGTGATACAATTATAGGTATTGTCACTGGTGCATTCTTGAAAACCTCATATGCATGAGGACATTTTTCATCAAAATTGAATACCACATCCTTTTGCAACAATTCACACAGGAGTTTAGAAATAAGGAAAAAATTCCTTATGAATCACTAATGAAAACTAAGGCACATGTCTCAAGAAACTCCAAATTCTTTTTACACTGTTAGGTAGATGTAGCTTTTCAAAACTTCTACCTTAGCTTTTTCTACTTGTATACCTTTAGCAAATATTTTATGCCTCAAAATAATTCCATCCTATACAGTAAGATGTCATTTTTTTCTACTTTAAAGCAAGATTAGTGTCTTCACAACATTGAAGAACCAAAGACAAATTATGCAAACATTCATCAAATGTGGTCCCAAATATACAAAATAAATTTTTCAATAAATTTTTCAATCATATCATAGAAAATAGCAAACAATGTATCTTTGAAAAGTATTTGATGCATTACAAAAGCCAAAAATAGGCTATGAATGAAAGAGAAATCCCGTTAGTTAAGTCACCCTCGGAGTTGAATTCTCATATACGCAAAAGTACCATAAGGACTAGTAAATGTTGTCTTTCCTTAGTCTTCCGGGGCTATAGCAATCTAGAAATACCCAGAATAACCATCTGAAAAGCAATAAAAAGTACGCATGATTAGTTAGATGTTCTAACATTTGATCAATGAAGGGAAATGGAAACTGACCTTTCTGAGTGGCCACATTTAGTTTCCTATCATCAATACAAACCCACCATCTGGTGACCATTCTATAAGGAATTAATTCATTATTATCATTTACGACCATAGTATTCCCCCATTTTTAGGAACTACCTGAATAGGACTAACCCTCAGTTTGACTAATGGCATAAATTGTGCCTGCATCTAACAGTTTCATTGCTTTCTTTTTTACAACTTTCAAGGTTGGATTTAACCGGCTTTGGGGTTGTCTGAATGGTTTGTAGGTATATTCCATTAAAAATTTTATGCATACAATTAGTAGGATTAATTCCTTTGAGATCAATCAAATGTCAAGAAATTGCAAATTTATGCTTTCATGAAACATCCAATAATATTTGCAATTGTTCATCAGACAAGCACTCATAATTATAGGTAATGTATCATTTTCTACTAAAAATGCATACATCAAATTTGAAGGAAGTGTAAGCTTCAACTCTATCTTGGGAGGTTCATTAGTCAGAGACCTCCCTTACCTAATTCCTCTTGTGGCACTGACTCATT
The DNA here is from genome assembly GCA_025175665.1 of Cinchona pubescens. NCBI lineage: Eukaryota > Viridiplantae > Streptophyta > Magnoliopsida > Gentianales > Rubiaceae > Cinchona > Cinchona pubescens. Next base: position 571,713 of record JANKKI010000393.1, on the reverse strand, counting down.
TTCTGAAGGATTTGCCTCCAACATTCTTAAACAGGCTTTTGTGGCTTCATTATGCTTCTCAATATCTTAAGCTTCCATCAGAGTTTTCTCCAATGGAAGCTGCGAAGCTTGACTCTTGGGAAAATTACCAAAAAGTGTATCAACTACATCAATCATCATAACTTCATCCTAAACAGAAGAAAATTTAAGAGAATTAAAAACAAAAAAATTGACAATCTAATCTTTGACTCTCAAATGTAATTTTTCATTTTACACATCAATAAGTGCTCTCCTAGTTACTACAAATGGCCTCTCAAGGATTAATGTCATGTCTTTGTCTTCCTCCATATCTAAGATAACAAAATATGCTAGAAGATAGTATTTATCCACTTTGACTGGGACATCTTCCACAATCCTCACATGATATTTGATGCTTTTATCTGTCAACTAAAGTTTATGAAATATTTGTAAGTTTGAGCTCCTTGCCATTTAATCTATGGAAAATACAAAGTGGATCCAAATTAATTGAGTGTTTTCTCAAAATTCATGCCTCTAACAATGTATGGAATGGAAAATGAGGCTGGACCTTTCATCTCAGAAGGCAATTTCTTTTGGATGACAACACTGCATCCTTTTGTCAGGTGCAAACTTTATCACCTAGCACTTTTTCTTTTTTGAAAGTATTTGCTATATGAACTTGGCATAGCTAGGCATATTTTCAAGAGCCTCCATGAGTTGAATGTTGATTTCCACCTTTCAAAAAATTTTCAAAAACCTCTTGAATTTACCATTCTCCTTCTTGGCCTTTAACTGATTAGGAAAGGAATCCTAACTGGTATTTATAATGGTGACTATCAGGTCGACTGTCAGTTTTCCTTCTTGGTGGAACGAAATACTTCTCCTATTCATGCTTATCCTACTTTCTTTCTTTATGTTCGACCTCTTCAGTGCCAGCTATTTTCCTCACTTTTTAATGCTACAGTTTTTGCTTGCTTCCTTAGATTTGGAATGATATCACTATGCAATGTTCCCATTGGTCATTCTGCCAGCATTTTTGTAATCTGTCCAATCTGAATCTCCAGATTCTTGCTTGAATTTTTGTGAGTATTCATCCTCTCAATTCTTGATTGTGCAAAATGATTCATTGAATCTATGAATTGCTGAAATTCCAACTAGTAGTGATTGAATTTGGCTGGACTAATACTGAGACTGAAATTGTTGTTGCTAAAATGAAGGACCTAGGATTTGAATTGGTTGGCTGACCACCGGTTTGGTCTTACTGATTTCCCAAGAAAGATTTGGATGATTCCTCCAACTTGAATTGTAAGTATTGCCAAACTGGATGTTCTATGGACTAATCTAGTTTTGATTCTGGTTCTGGTTTCCCATGTAATTTACTTGTTCCTGACCAGCAAAAAAGAAGACGAATTCAGTGTGTTACATTGACTATCAGGATGATCACATGCACAACTTAGTTGCAAACAAGTAACTATGGAGTAGCCATGACATTTACTGTCATTCCATCCATCCTCTTCATCAATTGTTCTAATTAATTTAACATTAGCTTTTGTTGAGCCATCACCATATCTATAGTATTAATTCAACAACTCCTCTATGATGCTCCCTTGAGATCCTACTAAATGGTAATAATTAGTTGATATCTTGTCAAGAAGCTCCCGAGATTCTCCTAGCATCTTATTTCAAGTTAATGATCTATTAGCTAATGAATCAATTACTTCTCACGTCTCTATATATAACCATTGTAAAAATTCAGAATTTGTAGCCACAATGCCAAACCATAATGAGTACATTTATTTAGAAGAGCATTGAATATTTCTCATGCTTCACCAAGATTCTTGTTGGTTGAAAGAAGTGGTGTCATTCCTGAGTTTGGCTATTTTAGAAGGTGGAAAAGTGTTTCGTCATAAAAGTTTGGGCTGGTCCCTCCCAAGTGGTGAATGTCCCTTACTTAGGATAACCTTGAAGCCAAAGTTTAGCCATGTCCTTTAATGAAAGAGGAAACAACCTGAGTTTGAAAGCATCATTACTAACTCCAATCTACTTAAACGTATCACACACTTCCTTAGAATTCATAAGATGACGGTGAAAATCCTTACTAAGAAGACCTCCAAACATTGCATTTTGTTGAAGCATGGAAATGAGATCAGGTTTGATCTTAAAGTTATTAACCTGAATGGGTGGCAAGCCGACACAAGAATCAGATCCTACAAAAGTAGGCAAAGTATAATCTACTATTGTTCCTAACATGTCCATTATAGCCATTGTCTCCAAATTCCCCATTATTCCCATGGTTACCATTATTCCACAAGTTTTCACAATTCTCCGATGGTATCACTGGTTACCTTAGTAGTCTCTTTTGAGCCATATTTAATTCTACTTCTTGTTGTTGCTGTTGTAGCACTCGTATTCAATACCATGGAGTTCTTTTTACTTTTGGATCAAAAGGTATAGTATTTCGAGGGCGGAGTGTATAAACTACAAAATACTCAAGAAATAAGATTTCACACACCAACATATAGAAATTTAACCAAAATGAGAATTCAAGCAGGGAACAATCCGTGCAAATGAATAATTATACAAAAACAAGAAGATAACAAAAAAGAAAAGAAAAGTGTCTAAAATAAGAATCATCTTGACTTTTATTATTACATGTGATAATATTTCCCCCTAGTAATGGCACCACAAATTTAATCATGTATGTGAAAAAGTTAAATTATGCTGCTCACAATTTCTATAAATTTCACAAGTGCACGACATCAATTTAGTAAACCGAATAGGGATTGTTCCCATAAGGAAAAATGGCCAAACAAGTACCAAAAATGGCCAAAAAATTCTATCTACATGGTCGATAAGAATGATTGGATTTTTCAATTAAAATACAAATTATGTGAGAAATGAAAACTAACATGCCTAAATTTTAAAATTAGAAAATAATCAGGTATTAAGAAAATGAGGCAGATACTACAGACTAGCAATTTTCTTGAATTAACTTAATGTACCAAATCAATTAAGTCAATTGCACATTCGTGGGGGTTCAATTTCCAAAAATCAACACAACACTGATCCCTCTTGATGAAGAGTCCTATCAACTTAGTTGTTAAAATCAACTCAACATTGATCCCTCGTGATGAAGAGTCGTATCAACTTAATTGTTTTTTAGGAGAAGATTACTCTCATACCTACTCCCAATTAAATTGAGTAATAAGTAAATAGAATTATCGAGAACCAACTAGAGATTCATATTGGATATAAGTATGAACTATCCAATTTAATAACTATCACTGATATATGGGAGAGTCAACTCCCATGTTATATCAGCTAATCTACTCAAGACTAGAGTTAGCTACTCTTTAGAATTGTCTCATATTTGTTACGATTAATGCCCACGAGTACAATTAAATCAATTGACGATAAATTAAGTTGATTCACTAGAAAATTTTATCATCCGTACTTAACTCTAACGATATTATATCTTTTATATTTATTGAAATAAAAATGAAGAAAATAATGATAACACAAGCAAATGAAATAGCCATTATGCTAAGAATTGATCAAATGGATTGCATAAAATTAAATAACAATAAAAGCAACAATGAAAATTAATTACGCAAATAAAAGAAAATACCAACAATGGTGCTGAACTAGAAGTCTTGAATTTCTTGGACTAGTCTAGAATTGAAAATAAAATTTTAAACTGAAAGAGTGCAATCAATAAAAAACTACGAAGAAATAGATAAGAGTTGACTGTCACCTCCTCCACATTCTAATTACTACTAACAGGAAATCCCTATTTATTTTCAATTATACACCAAAAGTTAGGAGGTTTCTTAATGAAATAAAATTTTCAAAATGAAAGCTATTACAAGTGAAAGACTAAAATCCTGCCTTAGCAAAATGTTTCCAAAATTAGCCTCCTAGCTTGGATCGCCACGGCGAACAACTTCCTCCTATAGGAGTTCACCACTAGGGGTGTAAAGGCTACGAATCGAGCTGCTCGCGAGCTACTCGCGAGCAGCTCGGTCAACTATTCGACTCGAACTCGGTTTGACCGAGCTCGAGTCGAACTCGAACTGCTCGAATAGTGATTCGAGCTGAATCTCGAGCGCATAGGTATTCGACTCGAAAGCTCGTCGAGCTTTTCGAGCTTTGGTATATATTTATATATATTTTTTAAATTTTTTATGTTATGTTTAATTACTAAAATATCACAAGTATTTGATAAAATTACACTTCTACTAGATCACTTTCTTTAATAGTATATGGACATTTTAGTCAAACATTTTTTATCTAAAAATTTTAAAAAATAAACAAATACCCTTAAATATCTCAAACGATCGTTCTATCAAACTTCACAATCCCTATCCCAATCCCTACTCTCCTTAACTCAGATAATTGCACTCACAAACCCTACAATCTCCTAAACTCACCAAATCTCACGGCTCCCATCACCACCATCTCCAACATAGTTAAATCTCAAGGTATATTTTTTTCTTAGGGTTACTTTTGAACTTTGATTTTATTTTTGTATTTTTTTTCAAAGCGCAAGATGATGAAAATATTAACGGTGCTTAATTGGGGCTGAAAAAATTGATTGATATTTTCAACAAAAAAATTATAAGAAATCTAGAATTGGGAAGTCTGATTATTCAATACCACTATAATGCTACTATCCTTTAAAGGCCTAAAATGAATTGGTGATTGGTGCATGGGGTTGTTTGTGAGTTGTTGTTATGTGGGGTATGTGGGGCTTGATTAGTGATTATTTAGTGTATGGAGTTTGTCCTTGTCTGTAAAACAAAAGGTCAAAGATTTGATTAGTGATTCAAGGTGGTTTATTTTAAGTATGTGGACTTTGTTATTGTCTGCACAAAATCTTCACTTTTACTGCTTCTTGAATTTTAAAAAGAACAAATTTTCATAATTCTTGAATTTAAGTGCTTCCTATTTGGTTGGTCTTTATTTGTTTTGTTATACAGGGATATGATCTTCTTTAGTTTTTGTCGAAATGCAAGTTGATTCTTGTTCTTCCCCTCTTAACTTTAGTTATTTGGAATTGAAATTATGCCATTGTTATGTTAAAATATTAATTGTTGCTACTTATTTAGATTTGAAGGGTTATTCTTAGTGCTTGACATTAGTAATTTTTACATGCATATATATGATTTAAAGTTTGTTGCACTTTCATTAATTTCTTTATTTTTCTTTTGTTATAAGCTAAATGGATTTTTTTTTTTTGGCAGTTACCATTTTGTAATAATGCAAAGTCAGCAAGAAATTTCTTCAAATCCTACACTATCTACAGAGAATTCATCTACCCCAGTATTTTTGGATACTCCTGTTCCTCCAAACAATGAGAATGAACCTGTGCAATTGCAAAATATTACTGTAGAAGATACTAATGTCATGGGAGCAACTGGTGAAGTACCCAAGCAAAATCAACAAAATGAGGATGGACAAAATCTAGAGACATTTCAAGTGAAGAAAAGGTGTAAAAAATCAGAGGCACTAATCCATGGAATGATTTCAAAGATGTTGTTGTTGATGGTGTTAAGAAAGTTGAGTGCATTCATTGTAAATCAAAATTAGCAAAGAATGCAACGGGGACCACATCGAGTATGATTAGACACCGACAGACTTGTGTGATCAGGAAGATGAGTTTGAGACAAGCAGTGCAACAGACAAAGATCAATTTCCAGCCTACTGATGCACCTGTACTTCCCATACCTCCTCTACATTTCGAAAAGTTTGATATGGAAAAAATGAGAGAGGCAGCTGCACATTGGGTATTGATGCATGAGCATCCCTTCAGCATTTTGGAAGAGGAAGGATTCAATTTCATGATGAAACTCGGGCTGCCTGACTGGCAAAAAATATCACGCAACACAAGTAAAGTTGATTGTGTAGCAGTTTATGAACTAGAGAAGAAGAAGTTGAAGAATCTTCTTAAGAATGTCAACAAAATAAGTTTGACAACGGACTTGTGGAAGTCTAAGAATCAAAAGATTGAATATATGGGCATGATAACCGGACATTGGATTGATTCTTCGTGGAAGTGCAGAAGAGAGTATTCGAAATGTAGAGGAGGTATGGGAAGTACAGGTGCATCAGTAGGCTGGAAATTGATCTTTGCCTCTTGCAATGCCTAAAAGAATGGGGTATTGAGATCTAGATGTGTATAAGAGACAGTGGACAATAAACAAATAATGATGTGGCAATCAGGTTGTTGAAACTTACTTTCTCTATGAGTAAGAACTTAGTGTGTGCTGGAAAACTATTCCATGTTCGGTGTTGTGCACATATCTTTAACCTTAACATTCAAGATGGTCTCAGTCAGATTGTAGACATCACTGACAATATTAGAGAAAGTGTAGAATTTGTCAATCGCTCAGATGGAAGACTTCTACTATTTGCTGATATTGTGCAGCAATTGCGACTGCCGGGAAGAAAGCTGATTTATGATTGTAGAACAAGGTGGAACTCAACATTTGAGATGTTGAGTTGTGCAATAAAGTTCAAAGAAGTTTTTCCACGAGTTTCGGGATCGCGAGCCACATTATGATTGCTGTCCATCAGAAGAAGATTGGGTAAAAGTGGTCAAAGTTTGCAATATTTTGGAGACTTTTTGGGCAACCACTCAAATTATTTCAGGTAGTGATTATCCTACATCAAATTTATTCCTCCAAGAAATTAAAAGAGTAAAGTTAGTATTAGATAATGGGGTAAATGATGAGGATGACTTCATAAGAGCAATGGTTAGAAAAATGAAAACAAAATTTGATAAATATTGGGGTGAGTGCAATCTTTTGAAATGGTGTTCTCCTATTTTAGATCCTAGGCAAAAAATGAAGGCTGTAGAATTTTGTTTCCCACAACTCTTTCCATCTAATAAAGCCCAGGAGAACATTTCAAAAGTTAGGACAGTCCTTTTTGAGTTGTATGATGAATATGTGGCTGCAAATGATCATGATCAGCTTAGAAAAAGGAAGATATCTCAAGTTGGTGATTCATCTATGGATGCTATAATTTCTTCCTCTACTTGGATGGAATGATTTTGATGAATTTTTAAGGCAATCGGAGACTTTTGAGCCTCAAAAATCTGAACTAGTTGACTATTTGGAGAAAGGTCCACAAAAGAATGGACCAAATGCTAATCCAGTACAATTTGACTGTTTTGGTTGGTGGAAGATGAATAGGTTATCATACCCAATATTGTCTAGGATGGCTTGTGATATTTTAGCCATTCCAGTTAGCACAGTTGCATCTGAGGCTACATTTAGTGCTGGAACAAGAGTGATAGATGCATATCGAGCTTCACTTTCTCCTGAAACAGTGCAAGTGTTGATGTGTGGAGGAGATTGGTGTCGAAACCTTCATAGTTGCATCTGAGGCTACATTTAGTGCTGGAACAAGAGTGATAGATGCATATCGAGCTTCACTTTCTCCTGAAACAGTGCAAGTGTTGATGTGTGGAGGAGATTGGTGTCGAAACCTTCATGGGGTAAAAAAGAAGATGAAAGTAAGATATGAAACTAAAATTATTCATATAATTATTTTATATTAAATTATGTTGTGAATCATTTATTTATTTTTTTCTATGTGCAGAGTGTCAAAACATCAAAAGAAATTTCACTTCCCATCTCGTGAATCATCTATTTGGAGAAAGGTGTCAACTGAATTTTACAAAATTTAGATTTTAGCCTACTGAATATTGATTTCTAGTTGTTAACATTTGGCACTTTACTAATTTTATGTATGGACTGCAGGTGTATGATTTTCTCAGTTGCCAATCTCTCTTTTGGATCTTGAGCAAGAAATTAAGGAATTTTGTGGTTGAACTAGTGAATGATTTATGGATGGCTTTTATAGTTTTTGTTAGTGATTTTTGAATATTGCATTGGTCATTTAGTACTATAGTGATGAACTTTGTTAGTAAATTGTGGTTATTATCTTTTGTTTATCCAATATATAACAGTAATTAGCACTTGGCTATACTACAGTTTGGATGGTTTTAAATTTGACTATTGTGTTGCTCATTCACTCACTTTGTGTGATGTGAAATATACAAAGGATTGCTGGATAATTTATTTATTTTAATATTGTGTGTAGTTTATGATTGTGAAAAATGTTATTGAAAAGTCTAGAGAAATTATGTATTTTCTTAGAATAAATGTAAATAAATATATGAGAAATTATGATTTTTTTTTTGCAAAAGTTCAAGGAATCGAACTCGAGTTCGAATTCGAATTCGAACTCGTAGGCTTGAATTCGAGTTCGATTCGAGCTCGCTCAAAATATTCGAGCGAGCTCGAATCGAACTCGAACTCTGTCAAATTTTAACGAGTCGAGTTCGAACTCTAAAAACCATATTCGATCGAGCTCGATCTCGATCTCGAGCCTGGCTAAAAGTTTCGAATTCGAGCTCAAGCAGAGCACTATTCGTGCTCTGCTCGGCTCGTTTACACCCCTATTCACCACAATGAAAGATGCTTCTGCCTTCGACTTTGACTGCTTCACTGCACAAACGGATAAAACGTGGCAACTTCGCTGCGCTGAATGGGGCTGATGCCTAGTCTTTGAGAATATGCAAAATCTAGTTTTTTCACTTGATCTCGACTTCCAGCTTAGTAAAATTACCTTAACTACACATAAATAGCCAAAAAAAATTAAGTTGACACTTAAATTACTTAAAAACACACAATTCATCCTATCTAAATATTTTGACCCAAAAAATAACATACCACAATAATACGACTCAAAACTATAAAACTAAGATTACAAAGACATAATAATAACCTTAATTTTAAGGTTTGTCACTGCTTGTATGATAGAAGTTTTCAAAATATGTGGTATATAATATTTTAAAACACAGTCGGATGGTTCCCTTAAGGGAGTACAAAATTTTCTTAATATTGAATGAACAACTATAAAACTTTCAAGGTAGTGTTGTGAAAATAGTCTATAATAGAATTATTTTCTTGGCTTATCCGTTTTTGAGTTATGACATATGAATATCACTGAGCATAGGAAGAGTCATCACACTATTAAACTTATTACCATTGTTTTTTTATTCTCAGCAGCTGTTTTATAAGCCTAGGATCAAACCTTCGTACGGCATAGAAAACTCAGATATGGATATATAGAAAATTTAGTGAAGTCCAAAAGTTCCATGAGTATTACTTTTACCATTTACAAAGTCTAATAACATGGTATACTAACCAAACTGTAAAATTATCCCAAAATTTATCTCAAAAATTATTTAATTTTAGCGTGTTTATTGAGACTTGATCCACGCTAAGGTTACAAATTGAGAATTAGTTATTCTCCTTTCCGCGCAAATATAGGACAACGTGTATATGAAGATCTTTTCGTGTTGAATTTGATTAGTGTCTCCACGAAATTTGTATAACACCCATCATTTTTTAATATAATTAACAGTTTACAGTGAAAACCTTTGAAAGACAATTTGATTGTAATTAACTATTAACTATTAAATTAAGACTCCTATATTTACCCCTAAATAGAAAGAATAAAAAATTGGATCAAAGGCACAAGTTTTATTTTTCGATGCGTTTGGTGCATGTTAAGTTTTTTTTATTTTTTTTTTTTTCTTTCGTAGCTAAAAAATCAATTAACGAATTTTCTTAGTTTAAGGTCACTTGCTTTTCAATGTTCAGTTGGTTTTGTCCCTAAGTATGTTTGGTAATTATAAATTTCTTCCTCTCCTGTTTGGAAAAGTTGATTATTTCTGTTATTTTGTCGTCTACTGGTGGTTAGAGATTCACATGCTATAAAGAAAAAGGCCAAGTAAAATTTTGGATGCTCCAATTATAAAATTGCATAGGGATATTTTAGCTCTTTTACACCCCTTATAGATATAAAATTGTTAGCATTATTGCTCGAAAAGAAAAATAAATAAATAAATAAAGATTGAACACCATCAAGGAACACTACGATCGAATAGGATGAATGTTTCAAAATCTTGGAACAGAAGAAAACTTGAGAGTTTGAGGACTTTCAAGGCCTACAATTAAATCACCAACATCACCCTAAAGTTAAAAATAAAACTTGTCGATAATAATGTGAGTAATTTTGAATTAATAAGTCACTTGTCTATATATGACATATATCATAAATTTGATCTACCTAATATATTTCGACCTTGATAATACTATAAGTATCTCGAGACTCCAATGCAATTATTGTGTAATCAAGCTATTTTTTATACTTGACTCGCTACATTGTCTACCAAGGGTACAATACTAAGGACAAATTGCAAATTGGAAAAGAAATTGAGAGGAGTATTATTATCTCGTTTCTTCTTTCAACAGTAAAAAACGGAAATTCACATTGGTAAGCCACAAGTCAAGATATCAAATGCATTATACTCTTACTATCTTACAATATATATCAGAGAAGAAGCTAATTTATGTCAAATTTAATGTACTTTTATATTTACTCTCATCAACATGATTTAGTTCTGATTAGATGTATAAGTTACGAAATAAATTTTATGAATAAAATGGATTACACTTGAAACTCAAAACTTAAATAAACCTCTAATATTAGAATGGTTTATTCATTGTCATCTTTATTTATACAGATAATGTTACAATGAATATTTTCTTCAAATATTATATTATTTTTTACACATGCAAACGATGAACAAATATTATTCAAGTAAAATTACCTACTCGTGCTTTATCTTATTGTGGTGCAGATTTAGTACATGATGACATCCATTTTTCAGAAATATCTACATACAGATGTTTTTCGAATATTTTACTTATTCACTTGCACATACATGTTGAGTCATAGCATAATATACCATTTGAATTTCACATATACCCAAACTATATAAAATTTACCTTTTTGCACATGTCAATATCATGTCAAATTCATCCACAACATCATTAAATTTGTGATGAAAAATATTGATAACAAAAGAATTACTATACTACCTACCAAATTTTCCTACCTTTGATTTCCAATCAATTCGTCGTCTTTTTTAATATTACACCGATCACAAAACTTAACAAAAATTTTTTCCTAAGCTTTATTTCTCACATGTATGTGATGAAATCAAGGCAATTATTTGAAAATTAGTATGATTTACTCCAAATGAAGAGAAATTTTATTTTGGGCTAGATAAACTATTAAGCAGTCCTAGTAGTTGATCTAAGACCAATAAATTGTTGCCATTTGAAAAATTTGACTTCCCACTTGCCAAATCATTATGGTGACCAAGCATTAACGGAAAGAGGAAGAAAGTTAACTTCCGTCAATTGCAATTTGAATTAGTAAAATAAAAGTTCAAACAACTTTTTATCTTTTCAAACAATTTCATGTAGGATAGAATTCCAAATTTTCAATGACTCGCCTCTTATGCAATTTCAAATTTTCATACGCACAACCACTGTATAGAAACAAAATCCAATTACCTTTTTTCTTATATGCTATCGGCCAATGCCCTCTCTTTTCCTTTTGAGGGAAAAACATGACCACTCTTTTTTTCCACAATTTTTTGTGCATTATTTTTTTTACTGGAAAAATTATGAATCAAGGTTAGTTGTCTATTAACCAAGAGAAAATGACTTTCATCGAATTAAACATAAAAGAATTCCACAGCAACAAGATTTAATGGATTTTTTTTCTTTATAGAACTAAAGAATATAAGATATGATTTGTTTTACTCAAAGGTTTTTTTTTTTGTAGTTTTTAAATCAAGTTTTCTCCTTTTTTTTTTTTTTCTACAGAATTGCTCCTTTAATAATTTTTCTTGTTGGCAAATCGGAGGTAGAAAATAACACACATGGATGTTGAGAAGTCAAAATTTCAAATAGAAGGTACTTTTCCGTACTCATTTTCTTTGTTCAATATTAATTTTCCTATTGGAGTATATGTACATTCGGTTGTTTTATTTGAGTACTTTATATACTTTATTGTTTTCTTTCCTTGTTTATTTATATATTCGTGACTAAATCTTTGTAGATATACATCATGTTGCTGAATTTGAACGAGATATTAATACAATAGAATATCAAAGTGAATTTAAGATTGGAATGACTTTCAAATGTGAGGATGAGGCATATAATTCGTACAATATTTATGCCATATCAAAAGGTTTTGGAGTTAGATAAAGGGAAAAAAATGTGGTGTAAAAGTGGAATTAGTGCATGTTATTTTCTTTGCTCGTGTGAAGGGGTATCTGAAACTCGTGCTCCTCATGAGGAGAGGAAAAGAGAAAGGTTGGAGTATCGATGTGGTTGCAAAACTCTGGTTAAATTTCAAATTATTGATGGTTTATGGGAAGTGATTGTTTTGATGATAATCATAATCATTCCATGATTGATGATAAATACCAACATTTTATTTCTTCTGCTCGAAATCTCACACCATCAATTAGGAAAATTCTTACTTCATTATTTGTTCTGGTGTAGGCGCAAAAAAAGCATGTAGATATATGATGCAAGAAGCAGGTAGAATTGAAAATGTTGGTTTTGTAGAGCAAGATGTCCATAATTATAAGCAGTCACGTAGAAAAAAGTCTAATTGGTGTTGGGGATGCTCAATCTTTACTTAACAAATTCAAGGATCATCAAGCTAATGATGCAGGTTTTTTCTATACATTTCAACTCGATGAGGTAAAAGATAGATTGTTGAATGTCTTTTGGAGAGATGGGATGTCTAAAATGCATTTTGGATGCTTTGGTGATGTGGTGATTTTTGATACCACATATAGAACAAATAAATACAAAATGATTTGTGCTCCATTTGTTGGTATTAACAATCACTGGAAAAATATTTATTTTGGGTGTGCATTTTTGCGTGATGAATCTGCATCTTCATTTGAGTGGTTGTTTGCTTAATTTTTGGAGTCGATGGATGGAAGGCACCCAAAACTATGTTTACAGATCAAGCTCATGCTATGGCTATTGCTATAAAATGTGTATTTCCTCATACAAAGCACGGCCTTTGTGAATGGCATATTGAGAAAAAATGCACGCCAAAGGATTGTTGAGCTTATGAGCCAACCAAGTTTTAAAGAGTATTTCAACAAACTCTTATGGAATTGTGAATGTGAAGATGAGTGGACTAATTTGGCTGCAAATGATCCATGAGTGGAATGTTGTTGATAATGATTGGCTTATGGAATCATCTCTTGTATAGTTTGAAAGAAAAATGATGTCCTGCATTTAGTCGTGATATTTTTTCTGATGATGTTAAGTCTACCCAAAGAAATGAGAGTACAAATAGGGTTTTTAATGAAATGGCATGCAAGACTATGACTCTCATTGAATTCGTAAGTCACTATGAGTCCAGAGTAATGGAAATGCATAATACAGAGGCAGCCGATGATTACAAAACTCATGGTAAGCCTAAACTTTTGATACGTAATTGTGGTATTTTGACTCATGCTGCACAAGTTTACACTAGAAGAAAATTTTCAAGTTTCAAGATGAATTTTTGCAAGGTGTTACGGAAAGAGTTATTGAAAGTGAAACTGATGGAACTCATCTATCATACAAAGTTCAGAGAGGTGAAAGTGGACGCATTCATATTGTTCAATTTGATTCAGTTGATTCGACATTAAATTGTAGCTATCGTAAGTTTGAAAGCTTAGGATGGTTGTGTTGTCATGCATTAACTATATTACATGTCATTTGAACTTAGGGTTCGAACATATTCTATTACATTTGAGGAGGTGGACCAAAGCTGCAAAGCAGGATGTTATGGGAAATTATCCTATTATGCCAAGAAATAGCTCTTTAGCTTCATCATCAACCGTTCTCCTTAGTGAACTGATGAGGGATTCATTTTCTGTAATGAGTATGGCTGTTGGGGATAATACTTCATAGGAAATTACTAGAAAGTATTCAAGATTAGCAAAGGCTACAATCCTGAGGCACCAAAATGATGTATTTTCAAAAGAAGATGATAATATGCAGCCAAAATATGACAGTGAACGAGTTATCTCAGCTCAAGAAGGCATGGTTCTAAATCCTGATACAAGAAAGAGAAAAGGGGAGAAAAATGTTAGAGCTAAAAGCTGGCTTGAAAAGAGGAAAACCAAAAAGAAAAAGATTCAACTACCAAACCAAGGGACAAGTGCATCTGTCCAATCTCAAATATATCCTATCCATGAAGAGGTAATTGTTCTTGATCACTACTTTATTGCAAAGCATTTTATTATTAACTTTTTGGAATATGCTAGGATTAATTGCTTTGTCCTTGGTATGTGTGGACGGATCTATATTCTACTTCAAGGATTCTTTTTAGGCAATTTTTAAGTGAGGAGAGATAATAGTTATAGTTATTTTATTAGTTCTAGTATTCATTATATATGTTTATGTGTATTTTTCTGTTTTATCTTTTTCATAGGAATCACCCAATAATTTTAGAGTTGATACGAGTTTCCATGTCAATTCTAACTAGTGATAATGAGCAAGCTAGTTGAGTATGATATACTCAATGATGATTGTTTTCTAGTGAATTATGTATTTTGGCCACATTCCATGTAATGCAGGCAGAAGTTGTTGCCTATGAATGGATAAATATAATGTTATTTCACTATTTTTGTAATTATGTTTTTGAATTTGATTAAGGAAATGGCTTTGCTGGGTCTTTGCAGCCATCTTGCATATGAATAGCCTTTATCTTTTCTTGCAAATGAATACACATCTGAATTGTCTTTATCTGTTGATTCTTAATTTCTTTCCTTGTGACTCGTACATGGAGTATCATTTCATATACTTGCATCTTGTTTGCTGAGATGATAATTCAATAGCAGGTTAACTTGAAAGTGCTCACAGTAACACTAAAGTAGTTGAAGATTTTGAAATAAGGCCTAAAAATTATGCAAAAAGTTGATTTAGAATATATTTTACGTTTTTCCCTAAACAAGAATAACAATAATTAAATAAGAAATACATAATTCTTTCTCTAGTGAACGTCTAAAACCCCACTGTATGTGCTTTCAAATCTAAAACCTCTTGTATTTAGATTTTAGCAACTCAGCAATTAGAATCTCTGAAACCCTTTCGCTAGTAGTAGGGGATTTTGGGCCATTAACTCTTTTCTTTGTTGTCTGATAAACTAGTTTCTATCTTATTTGTTGTTGTTCGAGGACGTACTATTTTTTTTTTTTTAACAAGTCAATAATATCCTTCTTCAAATAAAATCTTTCCAAAGGAGCAAAACTAATGCACAAAAAATTGTGAGAAAAAAGAGTGGTCATGTTTTTCCCTCAAAAAGAAAAGAGAGGGCATTGCTCTCGATAGCATATAAGAAAAAAGGTAATTGGATTTTGTTTTTATACAGTGGTTGTGCGTATGAAAATTTGAAATTGCATAAGAGGCGGGTAATTGAAAATTTGGAATCCTATCCTAAATGGAATTGTTTGAAAAGATAAAAAGATGTTTGAACTTTTATTTTACTAATTCGAATTGCAGTTGACAAAAGTTAACTTTCTTCCACTTTCGGTTAATGCTTGGTCACGATAATGATTTGACAAGTAGGAAGTCCAAATTTTTAAATGGCAACAATTGATCGGTCTTGGATCAACTATTAGAACTGTTTAGTAGTTAATCTAGTCCAAAATAAAATTTCTCCTCCAAATGATTACAAATTGAAACATTTTTTGCTTAATTTATTGTTTGAAAAACATATAAACAATAGAAATATTTACATAAAAATATATCTCTAAAATACTTTGTCATTTGTTTTGCCGTTCATTCATTTTTTCTCCAATCACTTCATCATCTTCTTTAAAATTTTCAAATCCCTTATTTAATACTATCTTATCTTATCTTACTATTAATAAAACATGGGAGCCTAATGTGCCAAATTTAATACTATTCCTAATATGTCCTTAGTAACTTACTATATAAGTATTTATTAACATAAT
Source organism: Cinchona pubescens (assembly GCA_025175665.1). Classification (NCBI taxonomy): domain Eukaryota; kingdom Viridiplantae; phylum Streptophyta; class Magnoliopsida; order Gentianales; family Rubiaceae; genus Cinchona; species Cinchona pubescens. Next base: position 555,809 of record JANKKI010000393.1, on the reverse strand, counting down.
TTCAATTCCCTTTCCACTACTCCCCACCACTCCAACTTTTCACCTTATCTATTACTTTTTATTTTTAATAACTTAAATTTCAAGAATATTTTAATATATATCCTAATATGCCCTTAGTAAATTACATAACTACCTATATTACCATAACTTCTCTCCCGACTACTCCCCACCACTTTCAACTTCTCACCTTATCCATTATTTTATATTTAATAACTTAAATTTCAAGAATATTTTTTCCTCAGCATTATATAGAAAAAGATAAACAAAATCTGGAGCTGGATATTTAATATGCTATATTAGATGCATTTATGTGATTACTTATTATACTACATGTTTATACACCTTTTTAATTACACAATCATAAAACATGTCCAAATCACTAATAATTATAAAATCTTATATAAAATGTAAAGTCAATATCTGTAAACTTAATATGTACCTTATTTTATCCTCGCCAGCATGCATTAATTTCTTAGTGATAGGCATGTACATGTGAGTGTGTTCCTATTGATATTAAAATTTGACTCATGGGCAAATTAAAATTGTATTTGAAAGGAGAGTAGTGTAATTGAATAAGAATAAAATAAGAGGGAGCTGTGGACGTGAGTAACTACTCCACTCCATGATGCTCATTTCTTAATTGTTTATTTGGGAGTGTTAATCAAATCTGATTTTTCCAAACTATGCTTGATTAGTTGGGAAAGTGATGAATTCCCTATTTGTTCATGAAGGTGATTGTTAGGAAATCTATTACAAGGTATCTACAGTTTAAAAGCCAAAGAAAGAAAATAAAGAAAAAAAAATACACAATATATTTTAGAGGAAGAGAGAGATAGAGAGTACTAAGAGAGATGAACAAGTAATGACACCTCGAGTGTTAGAAACAGAACAACTGCAAGTAAGGGTGTGTTCGTTTGGATTGAAAATATTTTCTTGAGGAAAATATTTTCCGAGAAAAATATTTTACATGAAAAAGTCTATTTTCCATACAATTTTCCGGTGTTCGGTTGACAAAATGAAAATATTTTGAAATAAAAAATTTTAACGGTTTTATCTTTAATTTTATAAATACAAGTTAAAAAAACTTATAACAATGGTAATAAATACCTTATAAGTAATTGTAATTAATAAAAATTTAATTTTTTTCAAAATTAAATGATAGTACAATACAGTAGTAAAATATGCATAATAATAGTTATATTGGTGTAGGACCCATAATTGAGAGAAAAACGAATGAAAAAGAATTAAAAACGAAAATAAGTTTAGCAAACGAAATTCTAAAAGTAAGTATTTGAAGTTTAATGTCACTCTTGAAAATATTCAATTATCCGGAAAATAACTTACACTCAAAAATTCCGTAAGTTATTTTCAGCCAGAGGAAGGAAAATTGGAAAATATTTTCCACCGAAAAATATTTTCCGGTGTTTGGCACCAAAAAATTTTCAGGAAAATATTTTCCTGAAAATATTTTCAATCCAAACGAACACACCCTAAATCTTCAATTTTTTTTTTTCTCTTTTGTTAGATTTCTGAAGTTTCTCACTTTTTTTAATCTTCATAATTTCTTTAAACCATGTCAATTGGTTTTTTGCAACATTTATTATTTCACTTATTTTAATGATGGTAATTATTTTATCTATATTCTATTTAAATTTTACTAATTTTGTTATTGAAGTTTATTTGTTTTTTTTATAGCTTGTATAACATACTATATCGTACAAAGAGTTTGTCACCTCAATTTTATTTTTGATAGTACGTTTCGTGGATTTGAATGGGTAACGATTTTTGAAATCCATTTAATGGAATGAGGATGTATATTCCTTGAACTATTGTATTTTGTTGTACTAATAATGTATTAGAATAATACATTCGGAATATCTAATTTTCGAATGCCATAATTTTAGATGCATACAATGTTTCTTAAACTATTATTTGTTGTACTAACGTATTTAGAATAAGAGATATTACCTTGATCTTAAATGGGTACCATATTAAGTTTCTCTGCACATAAGGATTGAGTGCGTCTTAAGAACTAGTATACATAAAGTGTAAAAGATGGAATGTCAAATTTAAGGCCTAATTCTATTTTGTACGTACTCAATTCTTATTTTTCATCTCAAATTTTAGTTTTGGATACTTTGTATCTGCAACACTTAAATTTGTCTCACTTTAACCCCCCTTCTTTAATACCGTCTAAAAAATTAACGCAATCTTTGTTTTTATACTAAAAAACATTGTTATACATCTTGTTGAATTTGCTATATACACGAAAAAATTCCACTAATTTTTGAAAAGGTGTCAGAAAAGGAGTGAAATGGACGAATTTAAAAGTTCAAGATGCTCAAAGTATGCAAAACTAAAATTTTGGATACAAAGTGATAATCGAATATAAGTTAAGGGATGCAAAATAAAGTTAGTCCCAAATTTAATGAAGGAATATATCCTTCAATTAATTAACCAACTGCCTACTTTCTTCCATATATTCTTCTGTTTAACACTCACCTTCTTTTTGCCTCAATCACTAAAAGAATGCAAGACTATTTACTCTCGACCAAGGCAGCATATTAACATTAGCTTTCAGTTGTTTGTATCCAAATAATGAAGCTGTTGATACAAAAATGTGAGTTTGGGTTAGTTCTTGTGCAGTATCATCCAAAGCAAATATTAAGTACCGTATATAGTACTTACTCTCGGATCACCTAAAAATAAAAAAAGTTGGGCTTTGTCCCCCTGGATAAGTTTTGACTCTCAAGTCAGTACTTCAACAAGAATGTATATCTCTAAGAGAAAAATAAGAGTTCTGAATAATTATAAAAGTAATAATTTTAATTTGACCTATCACTTTCATGCTTTATACCTAAAACTGATGGGTCGGATCAATCAGTCAATCGAATATATAATACTTGACCCATTCGGGTCTATTTGAATCACATGGGTCTATTTGACTCAGAGCCACGTGCAATACTGTCATGGAGTGTATTATTTTGACATAATCATTTGCCCCCAGTTTCAAGTCAAAAATTTTCGGATTAAGAGTACCGTGCATTTGATGTCATGTTTGCACCCTGAATCAAGACTTAAATTGTTGTATAGATTTTTTTTTTTTTTTGAGTAAAATAACCTTAAAATTTCTCTGTTACTGGTATCAATACTGCTATAGAGTAGTGCAGTAGAACTTCCTATTACTGTAAAGTAGTACTGTGAAACTCTCTACTGGTGTGATTTCCTACTATCTTTGCTAGTTAGATTTGCATGAACCACATAATTAGGAGTTTAAACCCCTACAGTACTACTCCAATTCCACGCCAAAGTACTATAATACTACTCCAACTCACTCACGTGACTCCAAAAGTAAGTCTCCAAACATTCTTCATTTTTTTTTTGAAACCAAACAAGTCGTGGCATTGTGGGCTATATACCGGAACATATCCAATGCACCACACATTACGGATTGGAGGCTAATCTTTAATTCGTTGAATTGATACTCGGGGTTGACTTCTTGACGATAGAACAAGTCATACAAACTTGGAATTTTTTATTTGCATGCTTACGTATTATCTAGGGTCTTTAGTCTTTGGTTGTTGCATGTTGCTTTACGTAATCAAATCTCCTTCATAGTTTCATAACCAATTCACAACATATTTCCCTTCAAAATTTTATTCATTAAGCTTATAAACCATCTCGGAGTAAAATAACACCATGAAAAATTTTGCAATAACAAATCCCAACTCCGCGACATCCAAAATAAACCTTAATTTTCCTTGTGACAGTGATGCACCTTCTACCTCAACCAACCATAGTTCTTTCTTAAATAAGGATACCTCAGCTTTCTCAGTTGACCTTGGTTTTGATAATGACTCTAGAAGGGATAACCATGCGGATATTGATGATGACCAAAACTTTGACAATGATTATGATATTAACAATAGCTTTGTACCTGAAATCATCGATGCCTTAGATTTTTTTGACCATGATGGCGAAACTGGTTGGAATAGTCAAAAAGGCATAGTTGCTGTAGGGGGTGTCCTTGAACCAAATAGAATTCATCAACTCATGCTTAAAGGTGTTTGAGAACTTCCTCCATATAGGAGCAAGAGGCGTGGTTTTCTACCGTATACTCCCAAAGGTTGTGGTTATCCACCGCATAGATCTAGAGTGAAATTGTCCAATACTACTACCTCATGTGCAAGTATGCAACCATTACCCCCATACCCTGGCCCAGGTAGGGACCAGCCACACCGTAATTCCAACGTAGTAGCTAATAACGAAGTAGAGCAAGGTGAATCAAGAGGGGCTTATGCCTCTCCCCTTCCCTAAGGAAAAATTAAATGGACTTCTAGAGGAGACAAGAACATGTACTCCCAACTACCCAGTTATCGCCATTGATCGGGATTTGATTATTCGATGGGTTAAACAATATTGTATCCTTGATGATATGAAGGTCAAGGTACCGGAGATGAAGCATAGACCTTGTACAAATCAAGAAAAGTACGTATCTGTCTTCAATTAGAGGCAGGATTGAGGTTTCCGCTATACCCCTTCCTTTTGGAAGTCTTAAATCATTATCAAGTCGTGTTTGGATAGATTTTTGTCAAGTCTTTTGGATGTATTAATGCATTCATCATCACCTGTTGGACTCGAGGAGTGATCATTTCCTTAGCTTATTTAATCACTACTTTCAATTTTTGTCTATCGTACTCGGTATCACCTTCATCTTCATATCTAAAATGAGTTTACTTGAGGGTTCAAAACCCCATAAGAAGACATGGAGGAAAAAATATTCCTTATTGGAGAAGATTTTGGATTGGAAATTTCCAAATTAGAATTTTGAAGTAGACATCTCGAGATTAAACAAATTAGTCGAATTGAGTGACGCATGATAGAGAAGCCATGAGACCCTTAAGGACGCAGAAAAAGTTCTTTGGAAAGTAGCAAGTGATGACCAAGTGTTGGCTTCTGCGAGGTTGAGCCTTGCCCCTCTTGACCATCTTAGTACCATAGGTTTTTTTTTTTTTTTTTTTTTTTTTGAAGGGAGGCATCATAGTCCCATAGGTTATTCTTGGAAAAATTTTCTTTCATTATGTTGCATTCTTTCTTTATCTGTCCAATATTGATTTATTGATTATTCTAGAGAATAATTAATTTTTTATTTCTTATGTGCAGTGCTACCAGATTTGATGCTTTCCAGGAACGAGCAATGAGCAGAAGAAAGAACAAGGATCTCAATATCCTTGACCTCATGGACGAAACTTGTGACATAAGAAAGAAAAAAAGATCTTCTCCACCTTTCCCACCAGTACAATCCACAATATTTTAGCCTATTTCTCCCAAAATAGCTCTTACAAGTGTTTGTATTGAATGTAGTAATTCTACACATCATTTGGATGGATCCTTGGGCTATTTATAGGTGAAAGATGTGCTGAAATTTGAGCTCCAACGGTAAAAAAACTAGCTGTTAAAAACTAGCCGTTAGGGTTCGGACGGTGGTTCGGACGTCCATTCATGCGTCCTACAGCATCATGAACAGTGTCTCGGACGGTCATATGTGTCCTACAGCTTGACGAACAGTGTCTCAGACGGTCCTATGCGTCCTACAGCTCTGACAAAAAATTAGTTCATTTTGAGCTCCTTTCTTCGGACGGTCTTCAACGTCCGATCTTTTTGGCTTCGGACGGTCTTCAACGTCCGATCATCATACTTTCGAATTCCTTTTCTCGGATGGTCTTTTGTGTCCGAAGCACTATCTTTCGGATAGTTATCTACGTCCGAAAGATGTGTTCTTCCTCGGTGTTGTCTGGTCATGTTTCAGATGCTGCCTTGCATCCGAGCTCATTTTTTTCGGACGCTCTTCATAGTCCGTAAGGTGTTGTTCAACTTTTGGTTATTTTTCTTGTATTGTGTTTGGATAAACATTTTCATCCGAGCCTTCCTACTTTTAAGACACTTGTTTTCAAGCCGTTAGTACGATTTGGTCATCATCAAAACATGATTATCATAATTGGGGTCCGAGACTTGCTCTATTAGTTCTTCGAATGAATTGTTTCAAAAATCCTCCTTGGATCAAGTTCTTGATTACATTTTTTAAGGAGATGCAATCATTAGTATCATGGTCGTGATCTTTGTAGAAGTAGCACCACCTGTTTTTGTTGTAATGCTCCGGGTCGCTCCTCATTACTCCTGGCCACTTCATATATGGCTATTTCTTAATCACTGCTAGAATTCATGAAGGCGTGGTATTAAGTGGAGTGTAGGCTTTAGGAGGTTCGGGACTACTCCTATAGGGCACGGCTATGGATAGTCGATCCCTCACACTACTCTTCTTTGAAGGCCAGGCTGCATTAGTCACACCATTACCTTTCTCTGCTTGCCATCAACTCCACTTGCTCCTGTCTCTCTCGGTTTTTCTTCTCATCTTCATCTGCTTAGGCAAACTTTTCAACCTTACGAAAAACATTACCAAGAGTAGTGGGAGGTTTGAAGTTGAGGTTGAAGGAGAATTTTCCTGGCCTCACCCCATTCTGGAAGGCTGTGATTTGCATATCTTCTGTAACTCCTTGGATTCTAATAGTCTCCTTTTTGAATCTATCCATATAATCCATGATTGATTAATCAAGTTTTTGCTTAAGTGTAAGTAAGTGTATTCTCGTCTTTGGGATCTTTTTCTGATTCCCAAACTTATTCAAAGACAAGTCTACCAGTTGATCGAAATTTTTAATGTCACCCTTCTTATACCTTCTAAACCAGTTTGAGGCAGCACCCTTGAGGGTTCTGGTAAACTCTCGGCAGAGGATAGCATCAGACGCTCTTTGAAGGCACATTTTGGAGAGTTAGGCATCCAAGTGTTCCCATGGATCAGTACTCTCATCATGAGAGTCAAAGTCGAGAGTCTACCATTTTCTAGGAAGAGGTTCACTGCATGATATCATCAGTGAATGAAGGAAATACTTGTATCTAGTACTCCTTCCTTCTCTATCATCCATTCTGTCCACCGTAACTTATAGTTCTTCGAACCTCTTTCTTAGGTCCTCTTCCGTTTCTGGGCTAACCTATACAGTATTTCCTCTCTTGGTGTCTTTTTCTCTCATGAGTTACAGATGCTTCTTTACCTGGACTCCTTTCCCTAGTACCACTCGACCTTGATGAGGCTGCTTTTCTGGAGTTTGGCTGGGCAATTCGACCAGTTTGCTCTTGCCTGGCAGACTGATGACGGTGCAACTACCGGGCTGACCCAATAGGAGTTAGTTCCTTAGTCCTCTGTTCCTCTCTAATCCTTTCTCCTTGAGTTCTCCTTTCTATCTTGCCAACATTAAGTTGGGGGTAGACAATCCGGGGATTGCCACTTGAATGGCTAGGGTGTTGTTCGTCTTGAGATAGATGTTCCTCTAATTACTGTCTAATAAACATTTCCTTCATCTGAGTATTACACATCGTTGCTACCTCTACTTGAGAATTTCTTAGTCCTTGTCCACAACTCAGGGACCGGAATCCCCTCTCCTGTCCTCGCTGCCAATCCATATCCCTACGGGATTGGCTGGAGTGATGTTGAGTTGAGATTTCTTTTCCACAACTAGCGTTGCTCCTATGAGTGTTACGCATGTTAGGAGCCATGTCTTTGTAATGACTTTTAGTCCAATGTTCCCATAGAAGACGCCAAATGTTAAATACAATAATGTGAGCTAGGATTAATCCGTGTGCAGTATCGTCCAAAACAAATATTAAGCACTGCATGAGTACCCACGCTCGGATCACATGAAAATAAAAAAGGTGAAGTTTTGTCCCCTGGATAAACTCCGATGCTCAAGTCAATACTTTGACAAGAACATAAATCTCAAAGAGAAAAATAAGAGCTTGATTAATTAGGAAAGTAAAAATTTGAATTTGAACTATCACTTTGATATTTATAACTGAAATCGATGGGTTGGATCAATCCATAGGTGGAATGGTCTGATTTAATAGACCCATTCAGACCTATTTGAATCACATGAATAAAATTACTAAAATACCCCTCGTAGACTCAGGTTTGGTGTCACGTACATTGGGTATATTATTTTGACATAATGAGAAACAATAAAATGAAAGGAATTAGCATGCCATAACTTTTCTTTTCTTGGATTTTGCGGCAGCATACAGTTAGTTTTGGTTTCTTTTGCTTTTATTGTCTATCACAAATGTCCTTTTCTTTTTTCTTTTTTTTGTTTGTATTTCTTCATTCATTTCCATCCCGGGGAGAGGGGGTGGGGGAAATTTTGGATAGTTACGTTACTCTTTCAGGCAACAGGCAGCAGAGTGCGCCCGCCTCGGCCCGAATTGAAGCCGTAGACTCATGGGAACTAGTTTGCCATTTTGGTCTCTTAGTCAACACGTACGCGTTGAAAATTTCTAATTAAACAGAGAATAATCTTTGGCGGAAGTTTAAAAACTGACTGCTAGCTTATTGTGATGCTTGGGTGGGTCAGAGTCCAATTCGGATGGTCTAGTTAATTACGGAAGTACTGCAGCTAAAAAACATCTATTTCTTGTAACAGAGAGTAGTAGCTTTTTCAACTTCACACTCACATAATAGAATAATAGTATCTTATTTCATGAAAATTTCTATAATGTAAATTGGATTGACAAGAAGAGGTAAAAAGTTGAATATTATCGATAACAAAGGAACAAGAATTAAAACTGAAATTGAGAAAGACATATCTGTAGGTTTTTAAGAGAATTCCTGAAGTAATGTAATAAGGGGTCCACAAAATATTTAAATATAAGGAAAAATTTGGAGCGCAGAGAAAATTGAAGGTCATTTTTTGAAAAAATGAAAAAAAGCCTAATAGTAACTCATCTCTGTCACGATGTGAACTAGGGAAAAGTCCTCTTGAATTATCCACACTATGTGGACTATAGTCATTTGCAAAAACCACAAGTTTAGGAAGCAATTCTTGTTGCCCTTCTTATTAGACAAACTTATATATAATAGGTACTTAACTATATATTGTATTTAAATATTATAATATTAGCAAAAATAAAGAAAATGCACCTATACAAAATGACAAACAAAAGTCACTAATGTGTCATTAGATCCAGAAAAGTAGGAAAGAAATCAACTAAGAATGTAAAATCAAGGGGTTGGACATTTAGTAGGATTTTGAAACGTGGACTGATTTTAAAAATGACTTTAAAATGCGATTTTGTAAAATATTTTCCAAATAAATATACCAGTGCAAATGATTCAATATGATTTAAAAATTTAGATAATACTATAACACAGACACAATATCTTTTAATTTAAACTTTAATGATATTAGCACTTATAGCTACATAAACCTATAGTTTACATAATCGAATACTTTTATTACCTTTTGTTACATAACTTAATTCGTAATATTGATATTAACTTATATAGTTATTACTAAGTAGTAGCTTCATTTGTAAAGTAAGTTGGTTTATCAGTAATACTTATTTGTACTTAAAGAGTACATAGATTATTATCCTATAACTACAAAGATTTTAATAGTCGTTGCTACATAAATTATAATCATTTACCTTAATCGATTAATATGTATCTCTTATATAATGAAAAATTTGTGTTACTTTTGGTTTGCAAGCTTAATTAGTTACTAATTTTGTAGTGATTAATCTTTAATAGTTTACGTATTAGTTAATAATTACTATAATCGAACACATTTGACACATTATTAATAATCATAATTTAAATGATATTAAAATTTATAACTCACAAACTTAAATGATTCAAATATATAGAGCTTCATAAATTATAAGTGTATGATTTAAATTATTACAATACCAATAGCTTACTAACCCAATATTATTGTAATCTTTGGTAATCAAACTTAATTGGTGGTACTGGTAGTGACATGATTTTAACTACTTAGAGCTCTATAGAGAAAGGTAGTAAGTACATTTTTAATACTTAAATTATATGTATACTCATAACTACATAGAGCATAATGTAAAACTTGAAGGATATTAATACATATAAATTAAAGTGTAATAGGTATAACTACATAAATTTTAATCTTATAACTCAACATTATAATGTAAATCATTATACATAATTCTACATAAATTATTATCATAAAACTTAAATGGTATGAATACATATACCTACATAAAGTGTAATCTATAACTTAAATGATATTGATACGTACACAGCATACATAATTAAATATTTTTGTTACTTTTGTAAGCATACATAATATATATATATATATATATATATATATATATATATATTACTTTGGTAACAAACTTAGTTAGTTTTATTGTATTGATTACTTCTAATAACTTACATACTAGTACAAAATACTATGCAATGTATACATAGGTGGATTCATTATAAATGTTTATAATTTAAAATCATATTAATATTTATAATGACACAAATTATAGTATTATATGTTAACATTATAGCTTACATAGTCGAACATTGTACTTGTGTTTGGTTTAAAAATGATCCACAATTAATAACACCCTTCACATTTGTTGCTGTTGCCCATATTGTTCAAATGGCTGGGCAAATAAGCTTTTTTCATCCTTTTCATGCAGGGGGTACGGTTATTCCTACTCTTCCATGTAAGATTTCCTGTCCCACTTTTCACTCTCCAGTTTTTATTCAGTGGATTGCTCCTCAAGAAGGGTCATTTAAACTTAATGTGGATGACTCATCTCTTAGCTCAAGCTAGGCAGGCGGTGGATGGGTGCTTCGGGAGTCCTTTGGCTCTCTTGTTCTGGCTTTAGCCAACTCCTATGATCTAGCTACAAATATGATTGTGGAAGCTTAGGCTCTTTCGGATGGTATTCGTCATTGCTATAACTCAAGTTTTCGTGATATTTGTGTCGAATCGAGCTTGGAAATTCTTTGTAAGGCTGTTAGTGGTTTTCTCCATATCCCTTGGATGATTGATGGTTTTGTTAGGATATTTGCTCGTTTATGTCGCAGGTAATTTTTCGTTAATGCAGTATTTTTCGAGAGGTTAATTCGGTTGTTGATCATCTAGCTAGCATCGGTTCTTCTGCTCAATCGCCTCAGATATTTTCTTCCTCGCGGGTTCCTTCTACATTGCACGGCTTGCCAAGCCGTGGCATCCCTTCCTTTAGATGGAGAACTTTAGCTGAATTGTTGATTATTTTACAATTTTTTTTTTGAAGTTACTCTTTTATTCGCACTCTAGGAGATTTTAGCCTAGTCCTCCTCCTTATACTATTACTTTAGCTTTAAATAAATAAAATTTGGAAGTAGCGCCCCCACCATAGTACCTATAGTTAACCAATAAAAAAAATCCAACTAATAATATTTGTAGTTTTGTAACTTAAATTGCACAAAATTAGGATAAAAATTTTACATCTGGAAGTTGGAAAAGTATATAACAAAAAGAGAAATAAATCAAAATGTAAGTTCATTAGAACAATATAATCATTCTCCTTTTTTTTCCTTTTTTCTTTTTTGAAAATAAAAATGCACCTAATGGGTATAATTCCATCAGATGTGGAGGAAGAGGACGATGCAAGAGGTTGTAGGATCAAATTGGAAGGAAGTTTTAACCGAACTAACGCAGATAGAAACAAAAAACAACCCCGAAAAAGGCCCCCGTGAAATTGACAATCCTAAATCATAAAAAATAATAGAAATACGGTGATCAAATATTTTTAACTAGACGATTACATAATGTAAGGAGGATGTAATTAAGCGTACACTGAAATTTTGTTATCTCTTATCCCTCAATATTATAATCTATGCAATTTAAATAAGAGAAGAACAAAAAACAAAATTATTTGCCAATTACATTTTTGAACTGTACAAAACTTGAGTAATTTTTTATGTCATATATGCGTTGAGATCAATATAGGTAGGTGAAATAACTGAAATTCATTAAATTATAAGACATTAATTATGTAACTATAAGAATTACTTTAAATTTTAATTGTATGTATTATTAATACCTAATTAGTAATTAATTTACCGATATACCTAATTCATGGTCGTAAAACAAGGGTTTAAGAATATTTGATTACGAACGGTATGATTTCGATAATGTTAATATCATTTAAGTTATTCTATAGTCATATAAATATCAATTTAATTTGAATTATTGTGCATGATAAAACAAATTAGCAATAACTAATTAATTAAGATATAAGTAGTTATTACTTCAATTACTTTAATATAAGTAATGGAGTTATATCACCATATGTAACAAGAGTTGGAAAGAACTCCACACATAACAGAAATTTGATACATAAATTAATAGGTTTTAATGTCATTAAATTATAGAATTGTAGTTTGCATATTCATTTATGGATAGGTATAGTTCTCCCATAATTCATGTAACTTTACTGTCTTCGAAGTTGTATCGTCCATTTGGTGCAGACTTTGCTGCCGGACTTTTCTTTAGTTCGTATTCTCAGTTGGATAGACCATTTGGTACAGTCCATGCAAGCGAAATTTCCTTAATCCACATTCTTAGTTGAATGACGAGTATGAGCTCCACATTACCTTGTTGACATGATCTGAATCACATTGTCCTATTTTCAAATTTGACATAGATTTGATTAAATAAATTAATTGGCTACAGTATACCAATTAATTGTAGAAGCCCGCTCTCTACTGAAATTTTAATGACAGACTCCTTACAAATATTTCCATCATAATATGGACTACCGCTACACTTTTTTTATGGTTCAACAAATGTATTGTAAATTTCAAAGGAAAAATGTAATATTTTTAGAAGTTTTATTGGACTAATCTAATTTCTTATCCACCCAATTTTTTTTCATTGATAAATACTCAATTGGAATGATACAGGTTAATTACAAATACGTGAATACTTTTTTTTTTTTTTTTTTTTTCAAATTTGATGAATCAAATCATAAAAGTTACTATGTTTTTTTGGGTATTCTATTCAAACCTTTAATATTTCCATTCAATCTCATAAGTTCTGCAGTATTATCTTTCCTGACTTGAAAATGTTTCATTTATAATTTAGTCCGTCAACAACTGTTGCTCCCTTGATCGGGAAACCGTTTCTTGAGCCCAAACCCAACTGGCAACCACTTATACATTCTGAACAAGAGAAATCTACTTAAGTAGATTTGATCTTTAACTCTACTTGTAAATTCTGTGATGTAGATTAAATGTTATATGATGTATGACATCATCATTGATATACACTAGATTTTATAAGATTTAATTTTATTGTAATTAAGATTAAAGATGAGATCAAAAACCGAATTTATGTAAGTATTTTTCTCCAATCTAAAAGTAACCATTCGATTACAATATCAAGTACATATAAAATAGTTACCAAATTCTTTGACCACCTTTCTATACCTCTTTCTTTGTCCAATAAAAACACCGTAAAATGTTCCCTAATTTCGTTGTTGTTGTTTATGAAAAAATAATGTATCCTTTCAAATTTTCAACGAAATGTGTGTTCTTTTTTCTTATTTTCTCAAAAAGAAGAAGTTTCAAGTGTGAACCTAATTGTCTCATTTATCATTTTAGTCATCTTCCAGGTCAATATTGGCTTGCATGTATTGTATACTTTCTCTCACAAAATTCGTCGTATTTTAGGACTTAGAATTTTATAAATAGTATCCTTGCACGCTATTCTTTCTCTCTTAATTCCTTTCTTACTCTTGGTCATATATGTGTAAATGGAGACTTCAAGCTTTGTTTTTGAGATGCAGTGGAATTAGGACAAGCAATGTAGGCACATAAACTTTAATGTCCTTATAATGTCCATTGCAAACACAGTGCGTGTTTTACACATCTAATACATTATTTCATATCCTTTAATTTTGGTGCATGTCACACGTGAGAATGGAGTAACAATTATAGGGACCCAAAATTTTGTTTGCACGTATTATGTATTAATGACATGACGGGTAAAATTTGAAATTTAGAAGAAAATTAGTGTCATATTTGGTATGAGACAAAAATTTTGGGATGGATTAAAAATGCAAGCATGATAATTGTAGTGGGATAGCAGTACTAACTTTCCATGGGGAAAAAAACGAAAATTTGTATTATTATTGTAGAAGAGAAAAATATGCTAATTTTATCTCTAATATCTATTCTTTTGTCATATATCTGAAGAAACAAAAGCAAATATTAGATAGTTTTTAAACCCAAGTGAGCGCTTAAGATGGAGAAAAATTGACAGTCACATTTGTCTCGTGCACTATAGAACTTCAATTTGAGAGGAAAAGAGTCCATCAAAAAAAAGGAAAGATAGTCTTTTCCATCAAAATCAATACACATATAACAAGCACATATTTCATAGTGGTAATTGTTTGTATGATATTTTTTTGTAATATTCTTAAAGGGTTTTATGCATTTGTTTGCATATAACATAAACGATTATTGTGCCCATGGTTTCATAAGAGAAACTATATCATAAAAATATGCTCATTTGATTGTATTTTGAGTAAAAGTAACGTAAGCAAAAAGAGAAAAAAAAAAAAAAAACCGATTTTGCATCCCACATTTTAAACATTAAAGAATATGGCATATTTAGTATCCCTAAAACTATGACCCAGTCTAGTTCTGTTCGACATTTGACTTATTTGCCAAATTCTTCACCTCACTTCCTGCTATTTTTTAAAATGTTTCTAACCCTATTTTGGTGTTATAAAAGATAAATTAGCTTTTTCCTCATAGTGTTTAAAAGTGAATAAGAACAAATTTCAAAATTAATCACTGAACTGTTGTCTCGTAACAAATGAGGTCACTCAACAAATTATTTTTTGCAAAAATAATTATTAAACTATTAAAAGCATAGATTTATGATTAATTTGTTAATTTGAGTTGTGCGAGACAAACGAAAAATGTATTTTTGAGGGTTAAAATTGTTTAAATATATTGAATTGACATTATTATTATTATTATTATTATTTTTTACCAAAAAATAGTATTATGTAAAGAGATCACAAAGTATTATGTAGAGAAAGAAAAAGAAAATTGAAGTCAAAATTAAATTATTGCAAAAATCTACAACCTCCCTTCCCTGGGGCTCCACCTCTTCCCTACCAACTCCTGGTCCGTACTGAGCCACCACATCTGCTTCTGCCACTGCAATCCACCATCTTCTCCATTCCTCTCCCCACTGCCACCTCCATCCCACCCAGATATATCCTTGAGACCTCGTCGCAACTGTTCTTTTTTAAAACAAGAATGATATCATTCTTGATAATCCTAAAATGATATAGGCTTGGGAATTAATAGAAGGATTTGAAGATAATAATCCTCTAATTAAGCTTGCCAAATGTCAATCATCATTTCCACAGCTTATCTCTTCATGTGTGATTCATTTAATCTTTTGTTGATGATGCCTATCCCGATTCCCGATTGTTTGTGATAATGATAATATGAGCAGCAAATTTTATCAAAATGATAACTTAATCCCCAAACTTTTTTTTTTTTTAACTTTTTTATTCCTCTAGTTATTCTTTTTAAGTTATTTAACAAAGTTTACCCGTCAAAAAATTACAAAAAGTTTGTTGTGACGACCCAAATGAACAGAATGACCATAAATCTAAACATTTAATAGTTTAGCAAACATTTTTGTTGAAACAAAAGTTAAGTGACCTCAAATGCAACAAGTTAATAGTTTAATCATACCATTTTCGCAAACTGCTCTAATAGTTATGATAAACTTGTTAACTTGTTGCAAATGATGGAAAATACTATTATAAACTCGGTCTTTGGCTTTACTTGTAGATCTCACGGTCAAGATTAAATCCTATAAAATCTTATTTACATCCGCTGATATCATAGATTTCATAACATTTAATCTACACTACACAAGATTTATAAGTGGGATCATAGATCAGATTTACCTAAATATTTCCCTTGAAATATACCTTATGCTCTATTATTGTTAAAATTAAAGGAACATAAGTGTTAATGCTAGAAACTTTTTATGCATTCATAAAGGTAATTTCTAGTTTGGTAGCAATCTTACGATTTTGTGCTCGAAAATTCGCCTCACACAGGATAGTTGATTTGTTTTATAAGTTAGACTTCTATAATTTTTTTTAGCTTCTAATCAATTTGGCCTTCATCTTTACATCTAGGCTATAAATGGGTCAAATTTGGGTCCAAACTAGTAGATCCTGGCCCAAATCCGATTAGCATGTCTGGATTTAGATCTAAATCTGGACATCTGTTGAGTTTACAAAAGTAAATCGATATTCGAATCCATCGGATCTTGTCAGATCCGGATTCGGATATTGGTCTTATAATATTTTTGAACTTTTAAAATTTTTTTATATCAAAATATTATAATTTGCAGAAATTTTATTTTTTTTGTGATTATAAAAAATGTTTTTTTTCAAATTTTATATTTATACATGGGTTTTGCAATAGAATATAATTTACATTGACAATTTACACAATATATATATGTATATGTACATATAAAATAACACTAATTGTATATAATTTATTATATTAAATATTTTAATCAGATCCGTGTCCAAATGGGGTCGGAACAATAAGATCCACATTTGATTTATTTATTATATTAACTAAACGAGTCCAGAATAGGATCCAAGTAATCAGAATTGTTTATTGATTCATACTTGTATAAAAGGTCTGGATCGGTCTGGGTCGAGTCTGGGTCTAGGTCTAGACCGAACCAATTTATAGGCCTACTTATATCAGCACAAGTCCCACAACTAAAGAACAATTCTGCGCATCGTCTTTAAGGTGTTGTGTTCATGCTAGAATTTCTCGTGCAATAACAGGAGGTATTATATACATTGGTAGGGGCTGTAAAATATTGAAATTTTGGCCCATTAATGATATTTAGGTCCAAAGTTTAATTAATTTTAAGCCTGAAAAGGGATTAAGGGTTTTAACATAATAATTTTTGTATTTTAGGCTTAGATTGCACTTATGTTGACTAATCTATTCTCTATATGATTTAGAAGAAGAAAGTGAAAGCCAAGAAATGAGTGTTTGGGAGTGGAAAGGGGAGATCAACAGTAAGTATATATAATATTGCAAACATCGAAAGGTAATCATGCCATAGTTTGTACTAAATTGGTTATTTGGAGTCACGAATTTGGGTGAGTTTCTTGTTCTTAGCTTAAAAGTAAGAGTTCATGTTAGGTTGTATCCTAGTGAATTGTAGTTAAAAATTGTACAATTCAACATGTTTCTTAATTGTAGGACTAAACTGTTGGACAATAGGTTATTGGCATGTGTTATAGCGATGGAAGTGATTGAATTGTGGAATAAGGGTTCTTGTGACTTAATTGCAAGATAAATTATGTCTTAGGGCTAGTATGGTGATGAATCCTTTTAAAGTATACAATCATGGATGGTTTATGATTTAGTTTTAGGGATTTGGTCTTAGAATTGTGGTTAACATGTTTTGGGCAGAAGAATGAGGAAATGTGCTGGAAATTTTCTAGAGCAGGCTAGCAGTGCCAGCACTGCAGTGTCGAGCTGCTAGAAAGCCCTATCATTTTAGCGCCGGGGATGTCCAGTCCTGCTCCATGGTTTCACAAAATTTTGGTTGTTTTATTTCTTGGTATTTTATGAAGGTCGGGATACTTTGGGTTGAATCCATTTTCTGCATTATTAGGAAAAGTGAAAATCGGTTAACCTACAATACCTTAGCTAAACCAAACTTTTGGAACTTGATCAAGTGATATTAGTTTACTTTTCACATTTTGAAAATGTTCTTACTTATTAAATTCTAATTGTCAACAATATGTTCTTGTATTGTTTATACCTTAGTTTCTGCTTTGACATAAGAGTGGAAATTATGCTAATGATAAACATTAACACAATTACATAAATTCAATAACTTGAAACATTTATGGTAAAGCAGGCTATGATAAAGTCTCAATTATGAATCAAAATTGATGACACAATTTGATACGTAAAATATCTAGTTATAAGATTTATAATTTCCTAATTCAACTATTAACTAGATTACGTATTGCAAGTGTATGGGATCAATAGCATAATCGCACAAGTAGGGGTCGAATCCACAAGGATTTATTTAAGAGAACGAATTTGACTGTAATTGCACTAATTGAAAAAATCATTATAAAAGATAATTTGACTAAAATTAATTTAAGAACTAAAATTATAATTAATCTACGAAATCAAATAAACTACTCTACCCACTAATCTATGAAAAGCAATTAAAGAAAACATTAAATTGAAGGCATAGAAAAATACTTCTAAACCCTAGAAAGTATTTAAAAGGACAATGAAACTAGAATTAAATGGTGAAACAATAATTATTTCATTGTCCTTTTATATACTAGAGTCTTATACACATCTAGATGTGTATAAGAGCATGTTTTCAATCCAAGGTTGCAATCTTGAACGTTCTCTTCAACTCTTCTAAGAAAAATAATGAAAATCCTAGTCTAATCTTGCAACCCCCAAAGGGAATCTGAGAGAAAAAAATGTGATTTTTAGGTCCTAAACCCTCTTATTTATAGTTTTTAAATGTTACATAGCGTCGGGCTCTGAATATGGTTTGAAGTGCATATTTACAGGCTCAAAACGGACACCAGAAACTCTAGAAAATATGTATCGCATAGCAGCCCAACATACACGTTTCTTATACACACTAGACGTGTACACGTGTATGCGGACATGTGTGCGAGAGGATCATCCTGGAACTTTAATTCTAGAATTTGTGCAATTATACAAGGATTCAAATGCATGTATGCAGTTTCCAGTGTAGATGTACCAATTTCAACCTTGATTTTGACTTTGATGCCGGCATAATTTGGAAGAAGGAAAAACACCAAAGTTGTATCTCTTCCTGTTAACTTCCTAAAATATCTTGAATCACCTTACTTCGAGTTTGGACAAGAAAGTTATGCTCAAAATAGCAAACAGTATCCAAATTACTCTCATGCTTGTGCACTTTTGTTCATTGCTATTTAGATGTGTATCTTTTCACACATTAAGTGTTAGTTAAACAACCTAAGCACATACCTAAACATAAACTGTCTCAAATATAAGTTAAATAAAATCAAATAAACACTAAAGTACTATACTTAACATATATTAACACATAGAAACAAAAATTGACGAAAAGGAACATTCATAAAAGCTAAAAATACCGAAACTAGTGCAAAAACCGTACAAAAAAGAATAAGAATAGCCCTAATTTCTTAAGGCTATCAAACACCCCCAACTTAATGTTTTTCTGGTCTCGAGCAAAATAAAACAAGGACACAACATACATTAACTTTATTCAATATATCAACAATTGCAACAAGGAAAACTATACTAGTAGAGAAATGAAGCAAACATGCATATAAGGGAACTTTCATAATCAACCACAATTCACCATGAAAGTGATAAGCCCTCCACTCATGAAGGCAGATATCTTTTGCTCACTAATCGATGAAAAATCCATTGAACAAATGTTTAGCAAGTGACAAACATGTTGGAAGAAATTAGCACACACTATACTCACTAATACAAATGAACTCAAACCAAAGATCAAATTGGTCTTTAAGGGATGTAACATAGGCTAGGGATAAAGGTAGGACATATATTTGGGTAATAGTAGCTTATATCACCTTTGATACGTTAGTAAATCACTTCAGACCATAATCCTTTAGAACATTCCTGAACAACTATAGAATTTAACCAACTATTAAATAAAATGATATTTAGGTTGTCTTTTTAGCTCAAATGGTCTAAAGAATTTTCCCAAATCATTTCCTTAGTCTAATATTCACCTTATATTTCGCAAGTATAAAAATCACACACAATTCCAACGAATGTCACAAGTAAAACATATCACAAGGCAATCATGATTAACCCTATTTAAAATTATCTCACTTTTATACCCACAGTCAAGGGAACATAGATGTGTATAGTGATAACACTTTCATAATTCAAAGGGATTAAAAAGCAAAGAAACTTATATCCACTTTCAATCCAAATACTTTAACACATAGTGTCCTTGAAACATTTTTAAATTATTGAAACATGTCATAAAAGTTAATGAACACAAAAATACTAAAAATAGAAAATCTTTTTCTAATCCTCTACAATACTTCAGGCAAAGAGGGTATACAAATCATGAAGGCTGCCATACTAGTAGTTAAGGAGTTTCGTAAACAATCAAATCCCCAAGACTGATACTTTCTACAACTAAGACACTAAATAAAAGAAAAGAAAATCTTTTTGATTTTTTTTGAAAAAAATTCTTTTTTTTTTCCTTTTTTCTTTTCCAAAGATAACCCTAGTGAACCGTTTATAACTACACTTGACTAACCTACCATCACTGTCATCAGCTACACAAGTATAACTACAATAATTCACAATACAAAGTGCATAAAAATTAACTAATCACAAGGTTTAAAATCTTTATTACTCCAGCGAATTCTTAAACTAAAGAACATAATAAATTAAAGCATATATAAAAAGCAGAATTAAAAAAATACTCCCCTAATAAAGCCAAGGAGGCTTGTTAAGGATATTGTAAGCTTTAATAAATGTGCTCCACTACTTAGCGCATTTGAAATTCCCAAGGACAGCTGAAACTTAGGCATATGTATTCATTATCTTTTCCCTAACTCTTTTTAGAAGGTATTCTTCTTCTAGAGTCTTCTACCTGTTAAGCTAGTTCTTCATTCATGGACACTCAAAATGGAACCTTTTTTGCTATAATCGAGAAAATTTCACACTTATATGAAGGGAAAGTTAGTGATTCCTCTACATAAGTATTGAGTATCCCAGTTGTTGTGACTTCAAATTCATGAGACTCTAGGAAACTAGTTTCTTGCAAGTCATTTTCAATTGGTTCCTCATCGGTTCTTTACCCATTGGTAGGAGTGCAAGAGTCCATTGTTCTTCACCATTTACAATTCCTAGAATTTGGACAAGTTGGTCGTGAAACCTTTTGATGGATTCTTGAAGTTGAGTTAGTTCTTCTCGGCGTTATTAGTACTCTCTTCTCGAAGTTCTTGAATTTCAATCCACATGTCCATGGATCTTGCCTTATAATACTCTTGGATTGATGGGTGATCTATTGAGGTTACTCTTGATTCATATAAAGGCTCTATACGTGTAGGTAAAAAATAAGGATAATTTGAGAAAGAATTTGGATGGTAGTTTGACCATCTCGTTTGATAATCATAAGAGTAAGGAAGATTTATAAGGAACATTCTCATTGGTCATGCCATCATAGCAATAAGAACGATAATATCTTTGACATTAGACATTCCAATTCACTCCTTGCATGTTCTTATAAGACTAACGCAAAAAGAAAACGCAAAAATAAGTACTAACACAAAAGCACACAAATTTTTTTTAGAGAATTTAGACTAGTAACTAGCCTAAAGTATCCACTAAAAGAAAATCTTTTTAGATTTTTCAATAGAAGAGACACGAACCACAAAAAGCAAAAATCTTTTCAGGGTTTTTTCCAAAAATTTGAGAAAAACAATGAAATTAAGATAATTAAAATGCAAATTACACTTCAAACTAATATTCTTGTCAAATTATACTGATATTGACAAAGACCCAATCCCTAACAATGCTGCCAAAAACTTGATATGTAAACTATCTAGTTATAAAATTCATACTATTCTAATCCAACTATTAACTAGATAACAATACTGTAAGTGTACAGGATCAATAATATATAGCAGAAGTAGGGGTTGAACCCACAAGGATTGGTTTAACAATTAATGGTTATTTGACTCAAACGCCATTTGAAGAAATCATTATGGTAGAGATTTTACTAAAATTAATCTAAGAACTAAAATTATAATTAATCTAGAAAAGAAAATAAACTACTCCATCCATTAATCTATGAAAAGTAATTAAATAAAATATTAAATTGAAGGCATGAAAAAATACTTCTAAACCCTAGAAAGTATTTAAAAGGACAATAAAACAAGAATTAAATGGCGTAACAAAAAATATATAAAAAGATTAAAAAATTCTTATCTAATGAAGAATAGCAAGATTTCAGTCCAAGGTTGTCAATCTCGAACCTTCTCTTCAACTCTTCCAAGAAAAACAACGAAAACCCTAGTCTAATCTTGCTGTCCCCGAAGGGAAGCCGAGACAGAAAAGTGATTTTCAGGTTCTAAACCCTCTTGTTTATAGTTTTTAAATTGGGTGTGTTAAATAGCATAGGGCTCTGAATAGATTTTGAAATGCATTACAGGTCCAAAACGGACACCTGGATCCCTAAAAAAAATACTAAAATTGCATAGAAGGGTAACATAGTGCGCACATGTGCATGGGAACTTGTGCATACGCGCGAGAAGATCATCCTAGAACTTTGATTCTAGAATTTTCACACATGCAAGGATTCTCGCGCATGTGCCCGGTTTCCATTATAGATGTACCAATTTCTACCTCGCTCTTGACCTTAATGCTGGTAGATTTGGGAAAGTGCAAAACACGAAAATTGCAGCTCTTCCTCTTAAGTTTTCAAAGCATCTTGAATCACCTCAGTCGGACCTCAGACAAGAAAGTTTTGCTCAAAATACCAAACAGTGTTCAAACAGCTCCCGTGCTTGTGCACATTTGTTCCTTGCAATTTCTCTTCATCTTTTTCAGCCTTAAGAAATTATGTAAACAACCTAACACAAGCCTAAACATACAAACATATAAATATTAGTTTATTATAAATAATATCACATAAACACTAAAACACTATACTAAACATATATTAACACATAGAAAAAAATACACGAAAACAAACACATGAAACCTAAAAGTGTCGAAGCTAGTGCAAAAACCATACGGAGAGAATAAGAATAACCTTAATTTCTTAAGGCTATCACAATTACACATAATTTTTTTTTGCAATTTGGTACTTTTCTCATGTTCCACATTTATTGTGAGGCACATTAAGTGGTGGATCGACTTGCTAGATTAGGCAGTTTCTCCTGTAATTTTGTTTCAACATTTACTTCTTCTTGTATCCCTAAGAAAATTATAGGTCTTGTTGTATGGATATTATGCAGATTCCCTCTATTAGACTAGGGAAATTCATCAATTGTACTTCTTAGGAGGTTTTGGCCTAGTCCCCCACCTTGTATTTTTAATTATTTTAATAAAATAGGTATGTGACCTACCACCAAGGGACTGATGGATTATCTAAAAGATATTATGATAATTATGTATAATGTGAATATTTTTTCATGATCAAGTAGTATCTTTTGTATATGAAATATTTATAAATATATATTTTTTTATAAATAGGCAAATTAAACATATTTTAACTTTTAGGGAAAGTGCATAGAAGAGACAAATTTTAAGAAATTTAAGAGGGGCAATTGTAAAATAAGTATAAAAATTCTAAAAATTTTAGGCTATTGTGTGATTTTTTCTAAAGTCGAGGATAGGGGCGATTTTCAGTTACATGTGGTTCTGCCACTATATGTATGTATGCATTGATTGTGAATATTGGATTGTGAGTGTGAACATTGATTTGGCTCCTTATTTATATTAGGTTAAGTTAGTGGGAACGAATTCAACTCTTTGGCAACGAATTCAACTCTTTGGCCCTGAGTGGGTGCAATAGTTGGATATTGTTTCTTTAGTAGCTAGTAGAGATATTAGCTAGAATTTGACATTTTACCCTATTGCTAATAGTTACAAATTTGGGACTGGATATCCTAAGTTGTGAGCAAGCACTTAGCTATCCCCAAGCCGTTTTGCATTGATATAACTTGTCATGTGACACATACATTAACTTTGTGTTTGATGCTTGGTTTTGAGAATGTGTGAATGTATTTACTTGCCACTTACCTACACAGTAATGATTTTGTTAAGTGAGACTTTTGTTGTATGTGACTTTTAAATGTGTGTGTATATATGTTGATTTGGTAGAAAGAATTTACCATTACTTAATGATCCACTATTTTGCTCACCTTACAATACTTCGTATTCTTGTAGATCACCATATAATATTCAAAAGACATGGGAATTGGTCACAACATTGAGGGCGAGGCATGCAGGGGCCTCATAGTTTCATCCTTGAAAAGGTGCCTCACATGAGAGAAGTAAGCTATGCCTTATAAACTACACTTTTCCTTATTTATCAACTAATGTGCGATATTTGGTCATATTCCCTACATTACCAATCAATATATCAAATAGACAGTTACTTGAATCTCAAATATTATTAATTTATCCTCATCCACTTTTTCACCTAATGTAGAACCAGTGGGCATGTAAAATTCCTTGGTTCTTGTAGCCAATTGGATGTTTATTCTATCATAGGGATAATTTCAAAAGCCTCTCCTAAGATTTCCCTTAATATTACTTAAACCCCTTAAGCCTCAAACTATCACTTTGCTCTTTTGTGTTGTTATTGGGGCCCAAAAACTGTAACTTAGAGCACAATGACTTTTATGCCTTTGCTCCTTTTGGTTATAAAAGAAACATGTATTAATAAAAAATACCAGTCAAGAAATACTAAAAACCAAATTTGTGTTAGGTTAAAAGTAATAGTACTTGTGTTCGTTTGGATCTTCTAAACACCATTTTCTTCTTTTCTAAACAAAACGTTCGAGAATATTGCCATTTTTCCCAGCATCTTCTCATCCCGCTACCGCAATCACCGCCATGCCCTCTACTCCAAAACTCATCAAAACAAAGCAAATATCTTCTAAACATCTCTTTTATATTTTCGTTCACCTAGTTTTTAATAATTTCCATCTCAACATTCCCAACAAACCCTTTAGAATTTCTACAAATAGCAACTATTTGCTCATCTTCGCTTTGTACCTTTCTTAATTGATGCAAAATCTTTGGTCTACATGCACAGAGGATCAATTTTTTAATGAATTCTTTATTTGATTCTCGATTTAAAGGATGAAAGTGAGGAGAATTGCCTTGGTTGTGCCCAATTACATATATCCGGCCATTTTTGGCCAACTGATGGACAAAATTGGGCACAACAAAAAAATTTTGACTTAAGAAGTATAGTTTCACAAATATTTATTGCCATGTTTGGAACTAGGAAGTAGAATTTGAAGTTAATATTCTGGGGAACCTATTTGATATGGCTTTTAAATTATGATGGTGATTTGAGTTGAATGGTTTGGTGCTAGTGTTGTTATGATTTTTTAGAGATTGTTGAAGATGCTAAAGTTGAATCGCTGCTTGTTGTTAGATTTTGCCTCCAAAATACTGTGTCAATTTCAATAAAATTTGATTTTCCTCTATTTTTGTTCTCTCCTTTTGTGAACCTATTTGTGCCACATTGGAAATTTTTGTTGGATTTCTTCATCTTATATATATTTGGTGTTTTGCTATTGAGCAACACTAGTTAGGATTATAGATTATAAGAGGTTGGAAGTTTGGGGAGTTATCCTATTTCCCATATGTTTGCACCAGCCCAGCCTAGCGACATGGTGATGTATGGTACATGTGTGCTATTCGTTAGAGTTTTTACTCCTTGTACGAGAATTTTCCTATATTCTTGGTTTGTTAGAATCAACTTTTATCTAACTTTGTTACCAATTTTATGTGAAACTGTACTCGTTAATCTTTATTCGATTTTAGTGTTCACACTAGTGTTTACACTATTGCTTAGAGTTCAGAATTGTTTTCACATTGGTTATTCACTTGTGTTCGAAGAATATTTTTGCTCCTATCTTTTCTCCCAAATCAGATTGATTGCTTTAAACCTCTGACCGAATCTACTACTCACTATAAATAGAGGCCTTGAGGTCCTCTTGAAAATACATCAAAAAGCTCTCTTCTTTTGCTTTTACTTCTCTTCTTTTCCTTGGTACTGAGTAGTCCTGTTTGAGCTCGAAACCTTGCTTGTGAGTGCATGTGATCGAGCCTGCCGTTGAATCTTGACAAGGGACCACCCAATGATCCCGTTCGCATCAATAGATCATGATCCCATTGGAGGGTGAAATCATTTTGAAGGACAGTGATTACATGCCTCGGTAATTTTGTTCCACTTTCAATTGTTGTTCTGTGCAGTTTTTCAAACAATCTTAAATGTGATTTCTTTGTGTTGTTGCAATGGCCAATATTGGTGTTCCTAATATGTCAAAATTGCAACTGTTCACTGCAAAAACTACAAACGCTAATTTGAGAAGGTTTAATTTTGTCTGTAAACACTCAAGATGGATTATGTCTTGTTTGGAGATGATGCACCTTTTAAATCCACTAGGATTTATGTTGATGATAATATTAGCAATAGGGTAAAATGTAAGATCTACATCTAAATCTGTAAAGAAGTACTCTTATACAACATCTTGGATTAAATAAGCTACAGACAAACCTGTTACTCACCAAATTAATGCATACCAAATATTATTCGGGATACATTACTCAAGAGGGCATGAAAATTGATGATGCCTTCTAGACTATTGCATGGATCAAGAAACTTCACCATCTTGGAAAGAGTACAAGAATAGGTAGAAACATGACAAAACTGCCATGACACTTGACGAGGTGATATCTCACATCCAAATTGAGAGATCAATCATCTGAAGGGCAAGTTTGATCTAACTTATGAGTTTGAACCCAAGGTGAACCTAGTGGATAGCCGGCCCAAGAGAGCTTCTCAAAGGTTAAAAGGCAAAAATCATGGATCCAAGAAGGGCTGGAGCCACAACAACGGACAAATCCCAGATAACCAACATAAGTAGTCTAGTAAGTTCAAAAAGTTTTATAAGATTAAAAAGTTTAAAGGACCTTGCTTTGTTTGTGGTGTTGTATGTCACAAGGCAAACAAATACAAGTTTAGCAAGGGACAAGAGCAGCAACCAATCAAGTAAACCTTGCTGAAGGTGATGAGGCAATTGTTGTTGTTGTCTCCAAAGCAAACTTAGCTCATAATGTGACCAAATGGATTGTGGACACTAGAGCCAGGAAGCATATTACTGCTGACAAATGTCACTTCCTTGAGGAGGAAGGAGTAAGGATGGGGAGCAAGTCTTCCTTAGGAGATGCTCGTGCTGCTCCAATGTTAGGCAAAGGAAAAGTTCTTTTGATGCTAACCTCTGGAAAATGTATTACTTTGACCAATGTGCTGCATGTTCCATCCATGAGAAGAAATTTAATTTCTAGTTCTTTGCTTAATATGGTTTCTATTAAACTTGGTTTTGAGGGTGGATAAATTAATGTTGTCTAGGAATAGGGGTTTTGTGGTAAAAGATTTTGTTGTGGGGGCTTATTTGTGCTTGATTGTACCTGCAATGGAATGAATAAGAATACTATTTTTTCTTATATTATTGAATCTACTGATATGTGGCATGCTAGATTAGGACATGTGAATGTTGACTCTACAAGGAGAAGGAAAAATATAGGCTTAATTCCTAATCTGACTGATCATAAGCTCAAAAAATGTGAAATTTGTGCGGAAGCTAAATATCATGAAAAACCCTTTAAATCAATTGAAAGTTCTAGTAGTCTTTTAGAATTAAATCACAGTGATCTTGGGGACGTTAAAAATAATAATATGAGGAAAGGTGGAAAGAAATATTATATTATCTTCGTTGATGATTCCTCAAGATACATTAAATTATACCTCCTAATTCAAAAAGATGAAGTTGAAGAAATGTTCATTAAATTAAGAAATGAAGTGGAAAATCAGCTACAAAAAAAGATTAAAAGACTTACGGTATAATAGAGGAGGTGAATATGATTCCAAATTGGTCAAGAATTTTTGTGAACAAAATGAAATAATCTATGAGACTATTTCACCTTAATCTCCTCAATCCAATAGGGTTGCAAAAATAAAAAGTAGGACTCTTAAAAACATGATTAATGCAATATTAATAAGTTCTGAGTTACCTACTAACATCTTGGGGAGGTTATTTTGTTTGCTTGTCATATTCTTAATACAATATCTCACAAGAAACTTTAAAGACACCTTAGGAACTGTGAAAAAGTTTTGCTCCTAAACTATGGGTATGTTAAAGTGTGGGAGTGTCTAGATAAGGTAGGAATTCTAGACTTTAAAAAGAATTAAATTAGGGTTAAAACTGTTGATAGTGTCTTTACACATCTATATCAGAATTCATAAAGCTGTATCTATTTCATAATCAAGTGCGATTTTCCATGGCTTAATGGAGTTAAATTTCCCTTTGAAGGGAGCGGTCAAATGGCATTATTGTCGTCAATATATTTCAATTACACTCTGCCACCTTAAAATTAGGGTGATTTGCACTTTTATGCCTTAATATTATTTTATAAATAATTTACCCTTCATAGTTAATGGTGGTAAAAATTTCTATCGAACATTATTATAAAGATTTTCTACCTTTAGTATTAAGTAAATGAAATATTTTTATTTTTTCTTTTAAATTTTTAATATTTTTATTGTTTTGTGCAATTTCATCATGCGACCACTTTCCCTTTCATCTCCTTTTCTCTCTCTCTCTTAACGGATTCATAATATTCATTTAAATGTTCCTATTTATTCAACATTGTCAAATTTTGATTGAAAATATGTTCTTTTAAAAATGCTTGATGCTACTAGTTAATAATTGTGAATTTCTTTTCCTAAATTTTTTCTCTTAAACTAGAAACACTAATAAACTAAATTTACTTTTCTGAATTATTTTTTCTAGATAGCATGAGTGAGTTGATTAATTTTAAGTTGTATAAAATATATTGATTATATTTCTGGAAGCAGCATATTTACTCAAATAATGTGATTCTTTAAATATGAAGTGATGAAATAATCATTAATCATATGTAAAAATAAGAAAATTAAAGAACGTAATGGAATAAATAAATATTTATTTTACATGTAAAAAGAATAATGATGGCACAAGCATGTGATGGCGTGTCAAAAATGCATACAAAAAATAAATTCATGCACCTAATATTGAATGAAATTCTTTGGAATATTAATGGATGAAAATAACATCGTAATTAGTTTTGAAGGATAAATTGCATATGAAATAAAATTAGGTTGCCGAGCAACTTACTCTAATTTTAGTATGATAAAGCGTATTAAAGAGTTGGGAGCAGTTGTGACATTTAACCATTCCATTTGGGTTAAAATTAAGACCTTGTTAAATCTTAGGGTGCAATGTGTAGATAAAAGAAACGCAATTTATAATTTACAATTGACCCATGTTTACATAGACAAATTGCAATTAAGCCATAATAATATTATATTTTAGACATTTTTTATATCCTAACTTTTAAATGTTATATTTTTACTAGAAACAAATTGTTTACTATTAATATAGAATGTGTGTGTGAGATGGAGGTAGTGTGCGCAAATTTGTATTTATGTATGAGATAGTGTGCAAAATATGCTAGAAAGAATAAAAAGTGTTCATTTGTATTTGTAGGTGTATGAGTGAGAGAGAGATGGAGAATTTACAATTTAGAAGTTAATTTCCAAAAAGAAAAAGGGAGAGAGAATTAATGTGTGAAATAAAGAAACTGACTTCATTGTGATGATGGGAAAATTACCCCATCAGTCCTCTAACTGTTTCATTAAAATCAAGATGGACCTCGAACTTTAATTTTAGCTAGTTTAGTCTCTGAACTAAATATTTGTATCCAATTTAATCCCTAAATGGTGGCTCTGTCCAAAGCACAAATTTTTTGAATTTTGACAGCTGTTGACTATGGGCATAACAGTCAAATCATCTAGTCCAATGATTTTTATTTTTTAAAAATCACCTCAGATTAGTCCTCCAACTTTTTTGTTAAAACCAAAATGGTCTTGTAACTTTAATTTTAGCTAGATTGGTCTCTGAATTAAATATTTGTATCTAATTTAATCCCTAAATGGCCACTCCACCCAAAACGTGAATTTTTCGAATTTTGACCAATGTTGAATAGGGGCATAACTGCCAGATTATCTAGTCCTAAGATTTTTATTTTTAAAAGTAGTTTTAGACTTTATAATAAAAAGGCAAATATATTACATGGATTAATGATAGTTAAATGTTTGAAATTTTGTTTCGTTGCTAATGCGCGATCGAAACATACCGCCACGTTATATTGATTTTTTATCAAATAATTTGATTTAATTTGAACCAAAACCCTAAAATTGTTCTTATCTTTCTCCTTACACCAATGCACCACCAACACTACCCTTCCAACCCCCACTAATAAAGCCTTCCTACTCTCTTCTAGCTATCACGACCATCTCTTCCTTCTCTTTCTCCATCTCCCTTTTCTCATTGCCAGTCGCACCTCTCTGCCAAATCCATCGCCAATTCCTCTCTCTCTCAATCCCATTCCCACCACCATTACCGCTACCATCTCCTCCTTCCCATCACCTTCCCTCCCTTCCCGCTGCCTGCACCATTCCATAGCTTCTATTACCACTTTATCACCCTCCTACATTCCATCTCCTCCATCTTTAGAAGCCAAACTTCTCTGTACAATCTTTATTTATTGCTTTTGAAATACGTCTACATCAACGATTTTATTTGAAATTTGATCCATAACCAACAACTTCCTCGTAAAATGCTACTCAATTTCCTTCTCCTCCACCTCCTCCACCTCCTCCTACTAGTTCTGATAGTGTGAGCTCATTGGCAAGGGCATAATTATCTTTTAGAGGAAACTGCATAGATTGATTTTGGAATTGGAGATGAAATCAAAGTTATTTGTTATTTGTAAAATCTATCATGTTAATATCATCAAACTCCTCAAAGTTTCCATTTCTAAAGATTATAGGATTAGATCAGATTTGACGATTATGTCCCTAGTCAACATTGATTAAAATAAAAAAACTTCATGCTTTGGGTGAAACAGCCATTTAAGGATCAAACTGGTTACAAATGTTAAGTTTATAGACTAATCCAGCTAATAAAAGTTGAGGGACTATTTTGATTTTAATGAAATAGTTAGAGAACTAATAAGGTGAATTTTAAAAGCAAAAATCATAGGAACAGATGATTTGACAGTTATGCCCCTAGTCAAGAATGGTCAAAATTAAAAAAATTATTTTTTGGGTTGAGCTGCCATTTAAGGATCAAACTATATACAAATATTTAGTTCAGGGATTAATTTGACTAAAATTATAGTTGGGGGACCATTTTATTTTTGATGAAATAGTTGGAGTACTAATGATGTGATTTTCCCTTGCAATGACTTTTATCTTCTTTCCAGCTTTTCAATGTAGTTAGTTCCTGTGCGAAAACACATTGTAGTGAATATCTTCATTCCTTCATTTTAATCACCACACATACAATTGTTTGATTAAAAATTCTTTTTCTTTTCTTTTTTCTTGGTAGGAAAAATATTTATTGTCGATAATAAATTATACTATGTTTTTAAAATCCGTGATAGGAAGGACATGACTATCAAACTCCAATTCATCATAAAAATATTATAAAAGTTAACATCTAATATTTAAATTGGCACCAACATCAAACCAACCATTGATGGTGAAATTTACGAAGTACTAAATTCAAGTATAATCCAGTTCAATACTAAAGGTAAGAACTTGTGCATAGTACCCATAGGGGAAGGTTTGACGCTCAAGTCAGTTACTTTAGATGAGAGGAAACTTCAGAGAGAATTTAGAGGAAAAGAATATGAGAATATACTCAAACTTGTAAATGATCTGCTATTACTATTTATATCGGTGGTTGATGGATCAGATCGTTCCATAGCTTAGAAAATAATTACCTTGACTATGTAGTCTTTTTTTCCTTCTAGGCTAAAATTACCAAAATGCTCTGCACAGCTAGGACTCAGAAGTCATGTCTAAGTACATTCTAAATAGCTATAATTTTTTGGTATAATCAATTACTCCTATTCTCAAGTTGAATTTTTCTACAATTGAGATAGTAATTTTTACATGTTGTAACTACATTCCAGCCAGAGCTGTATATGTGGCCTGTGGATTCAAACCTTTGGCTGATGAGCACTTGATTGAAGTCTATTTTTTAATTATGTAGTTTGATTTACTAGAGGGAAAAAATCCTTGAATTTTGAAGTAGAGTCTTGGAGATTTTTTAATAGGGGATAGAAGTGTAAAAAAATTTACTTGCATTAGAGCTTTGAATGTGTAGCAAATAAAATAGTAAAAGGGCTGGAGCTAAAAGGGACTTGGAACCAAAAGAGTAGGACAATAAATGAATTCAAGTAGATTGGTACTCGACTCAAGACAAGCTCGTTTAAACTTGTTCATTGATTTATCAGTCCAAAGCCTGTATAACTTTTGAGGCTCGACTTTTCTAACATGCCAAGCATGATTATCATGCTGTCCGACTTGATTAATTTGTGAACATACAATAGAAGATTGGAAGTAGGCAATTTAATTGCACAGAGTATCTTCTATTTTTCTGACTTACTAGTTATTTCCCTTATTAAATCTCTTTTTCCATATATTTTGCATATATTGTGAATCACAAGCTAAAAATTACTTTCCTAAACAATCGTGATAGGTAACCACATCACATCTTTTAACCATCGTATTTAAATACTAGACTACTATAGAGCAAAATTTTAGAGCAAGAAAATAGCAAATTAGGGTAAAAGTAAATAATAAACGAACTATGGATGTCTTCGAACTCGACTCGAAAGTTGAGCCAAGCCAAGATTTTTTCAAACAAATTATCAAACATTCAAGCCAAGCTTGATTATCAGTCTTTGACATTGGCTCGAGTTCGAGTTGAATACAAACAATCTTCTCTATTATTCATCAAGCCAAACTTGAACATACCCTTGTCCAACTTGTGAACCTCAATTACATCCCACAAAAATAAGAGGTGGCCGAAATCGAAAAAGGTAGTTTCCCTGCTATACTCAATTGGCTGTGTTGGCATGACTCCCCAATCATGCATGCAGTTAGGTGTGGTGCCCCACAGACGAAGTGAGCAGGTAGGTATGTTGCTCCCCAAACGGATGCATAGTTGGATGTGGCTCCCAAGTTGCAGTACAGATACTCTGATGTTTCAAGTTTCTCCCTAGTATTGGATGATTTGAGTGAGTCATCTTAGGTGAGAGTTTTTTGTGTCCCACAAAAAATTTATTTCCAAGTACCTAAATATTAAGAATGACTAGCTTGATGACCGAGTCACGAAAGGAGGTCTTTCTTGCTCTGACACAGAAAAGTTTTTGATAACATATCTCAAGGCGTGTGGTGGATCTTTACACTAAACTCTTCATA
Source organism: Cinchona pubescens (assembly GCA_025175665.1). NCBI lineage: Eukaryota > Viridiplantae > Streptophyta > Magnoliopsida > Gentianales > Rubiaceae > Cinchona > Cinchona pubescens. The sequence continues at coordinate 522,723 of JANKKI010000393.1, read as the reverse complement.
AGGAACAAGTAATTCTTACTATTGAATGTGGGACATAGCTTGAGAAATTTCACATGTGAAGTCATAAATTTGACATCGGAGAGTTGAACCGACCCCGGAGGATGTCGGAAGGAAGGGACTATATCTGAGAATGCAAGTAAGGATGAACTTCGGAAGGTATGAGTAGGGGTTCTATCCTAGAGGATGAGAGCATTCAGAGAGTATGGAATGCAGCCTTGACATAGGTGGGGAACACAGCTACGGGTATTGGTGGGAAGCGCAGCTGTAAAAATCAGTGAGTAGGTTCTTGATCTTAGAGAATGCGACTTTTTACCCTCGAAAGGAAGCAAGGCTCAATCCCAGAGAGTGTGAGCAAAAGTTACACTGCAGAGAGTGTGAGTTAGGAGTGATTCTTAGACAGGTGTAGATGTGAAGGTGTCAACAGGACTCAACCCTCGAAGACATGTGCAAGAGTTTTATCCTAGAGGTATGAGTAAGAAATGACCATAGAAAGTGCAAGGAAGGCATGACCCCAGAGGGTGTCAAGTGCGCTCAATTTTGGAGGGTGTGAGTAAGTATATTGCTCTAAAGGATACAATTTGGTAGCAACTGTAGAAGGTATGAATAAGGCGTGACCCCAAAAAGTGTCAGTGGGCTCAACCCTGTAGGACGTTAGCAAGAGTTCCACCTTGGGGATGTGAGTAAAGAACAACCCTAGAAAATGCAAGTGGGCAAAACCTAGGAGAGTGACAATTGAGCTCAATCATGGAGGGCCTGAGCAGCGCTCAACCTCGGAAGGTTTGAGGTAAAGTGTGAATAGCCTTAGAGTTGCCACCTGAGTTGCAAGTGAGTACTTCATCCTGAGTGAGGTGGTGCTCAAGTTCTTTATTTATAAGCATTGTATGTGCTATGTGCAATATTTGAGTATAACCTTTTGTAAAATTCCCATGCATGGTGCCAAATATTGATGCTAAAATTTGCTAATTGCCAAGTCCAAACGTAATCTAGTCCAATGCAAAATTTAAGGTCTTGCGCATAATATCCATATCCAGAATGCCTGGAAAATAGAGGGCAGGGCTTCACCCCTAGTGAAAGTTTTGATCCTCAAGTCAGTTACTTTAGACAAGAGGAAAATTTAAAAGCATGAATTTAGAGATTAAAAATGTCAGAATATATTCAATCATGCATATGATCTGCCATTTTTCTATTTATGTTTTTATTGATGGGTCAAATCGATCTACGTGTTGGAAAATAATTACCTGTCCCAAGTAAGCCTTTTTTTGCTTCAAGGCCCGTATCCACGTGTAATCCTCTGGTTGGCTATAATTTTTTTGCATAATCAAATGTTAATGCTGAAATCTACTAAACACTAAATCTAAACATAATCCAATCCAATGCTAAAATTAAGATCCTGCGCATAGTACTTATAAACGGAATTATTAAAAAACCAAAAGTTGCAGATTTGTCCAGTTTTGGTATTCAAATCAGTTACTTTAGATGAGAAGAAAATTTAAAGAGATTTAGAATCTAAGAATGTGAAAATGTATTCAATCCTGTATATGACCGATCATTTTACTATTTATACATATAGTTGATGGGTCGGACAGATCCACGGCTTGAAAATATATGTTACTTGACCTATGTAGTTTTTATCTTTTTTTTTTTTTTGCCTGTAGTCTAAAATTACCAAAATGCCTTTGTTAAGCTCAGGACTGTAGCCATGTGTGAGCCTCTGATTGGCTATAACATTTTGATGTAATCACCAACATTTGCAACTTATGAAATCATATCCCTTAACGTGCAAAAATAATTTTGTCATTGTAAAAAAACTACTACTTCTCTTTTCCAGATGAGAAGGTGTTAAATAGGATAAACTAGATAGGGCTAGATAAGAATTTGTCAAATCATTTCTTAATTTTTTGGCCAACAATAGTTTTTTGGACTAGGGTTGCTAGATACAAAAGTAGGATGACATAGTTTGGATTGATCCAAATCCTTGTTACATTGGTCTCCTCTCCAAGGACATTAGTCATTCATTTTAGACTAAATTCTATCCGGAGCATCTTGTCTTTTCTTTGCTACAATAATATTGGGAAAGGGGGAGACCTAGAAATAAACTGTGTATCAACTAGCACAGTATACTCTAAATATTTTTGTAAATATTTGAATAAGATTTGACTTGGTCTGCACCTGTCCTAGTGGATCATGTGATTTAAGCTAGATTTCATGGTATAAATGGCATAAACTATTATAAATTTTGTGGAATAAATAGCATCAACTATTAATCAACTGTTATAAATGACATCAACTGTAACTACACGTATATTGAAGAATTGTAGATTGACTCTACATAACTATTTTCCAAAATTCTATAGGTTCGATAATCCAAATATTAGGATTTAAAAGTAGGGTTAATCTTCCATACATTTTATATTGATCCACATATGTTGGTGTAAAAAAATTTCTACACTGATGGTGTATAAAGATTAACTCAAGTATAGTTTGATAAAAGTTATGACTCTTCTTAGTTAGTGTAGCAAAACTGACAAAGGACAAATATTTTTGGCAAATACTTAGATAGGTTTGGTCTATGGTTTGTGACTATTAAAAAATCCCATATGATGTCATATAATGTTAGGGAGGATCCTATGAAATTGACAATAACCCGAAACAAAACCAAAACATTGAAATGATAACAAAAAAAAAAAAGAGATAAAATATAGAGATACCAAATTTACATAGTTTGATCAAATAGACCTACATCCATGAGCGAGGGCGAGCAAAATATTTCACTATCAAGAAAAATGCAAAAGTTTTAGGGAAGTTCTCCTAAGCCCATAAATGCACTTGTAAAAAAACACAAGAAAGCCAAAATAAGACAAAAGGCTTAATGACCAACATAACCTAATAGCTCACTAAGCTCTCCTATGTTTAGTATTTGGTACTCTAAAATCCAAAGTCTAAGATCTCTATTTATAAGTCCAAGACTACAGAAATCTCCTTAGTTTAACAATGTGGGACAAGCCATAAAAAAATCTCGCATGCCGACATCCATAAAATAGCAAAATAGCAAACTTAACGAGCTTAGTCTCCTAAAAGCCACAATGGATTTAAATCACCAATAACGAGCACCAATCAAGTCCAAGCACTACTTGAACTTACAAACTGGAAGAGGTTTCATAAACATATCCACAGGAATATCTTTGATATTGATCTTTCCCCTTAGCAATGATATTCTGAGTGAAGTGAAACTTCACATTAATGTGCTTTGTCCTCTCGTGATATATCTGATCTTTAGTCAAGTGAATTGCACTTTGACTATTGTAGCAAACTATAGTAACACCATGATATCGATTGAAGTTGCCAAACAAAGCTTTCAACCACAAGGTTTCTTTGATAGCCTCGATCACAGCCATATATTCCACCCTCATAGTAGACAATGCCACAATAGGTTATAAAGTAGCTTTCCAACTAATTACACAACTGCCAATGCAAAATCAATACCTAGTAAGTGATCTTCTTTTATCACTATTTTTCTCGAACTACAAATAAGTGTGGCTGCCAATGCTCTTTTCTGGGACAAGAAAGATACCTGCTAACCACAATAACTGCTTGTAAAATGTCTTGACATGTAAAAACCAGCGTATAGATGACACCGCTGACTGCAATCAAATATGGAACCCGTGCCATATAACCTTTTCAAATCTTAATCAGATTGTGATGACTGAGCAACTAAAAGTAAAAAATGACTTCCAAGAGGAATACTTGCATGTTTAGCATCTTTCATGCAAAACTCCTCCAAAACTTTCTCAAGCTAATGTTTTTGGGTCAAGAACAATTTCATATATGCTCGATCTCTTTTGATCTCTATGCCAAGAATCTTCTTATACTCCCATCTAGATTTGTATAAGAGACAGTATTTGAGATAATTCAAGATTTTGAAAATGTGAATTTCTACAAAACTTTTGGTGTTGATATGAGCATGTTATCAACATTAAACAACAAATTAATGAAAGAATCAACATTTAATCTTTAAAAGTAGACACAAATATCATAGATGCTTCTTGAATAACCATGATCCAATATAAAGGAATCAAACCTCTTATACACTTGTCTTGGAGTCTGTTTCAAATTGTACAAGAATTTCTTCAACAAACAAACAGGTCTTCTTTTCCTTCAATTTCAAATCCTAGAGATTGCCTCATATGAATTTGTTCTTCACGTTAACTACGTAGAAAAGTTTTCTTGACATCAAGGTGCTCCAATTCCAAATCGTACATGGCAACTAAAGTAAGAAAAATATGAATAGAACTATGTTTAACAACAGGTAAAAACACATCATTGAAATCAATACTGTGTATCAAACTATAGTCCTTGTAAATGAACTGTGATTTATACCTTGCATTTTCAACCCTTGGATGACCTTCTTTTTTCTTAAAGACCCATTTGTAGTCAACAATTTTCTTATCCAAAGGTTGCTTCACTAGAACTCAAATTTTATTTTTGTAGCGGGACTCAATTTCTTGATTCATTTCAACCAACCATATAGCTAAATTATCACTAGAAACTACATCAAAGTAGACAGAAGGCTCATGAACTCTATCATTTTCTTTATCAACTTGAAAAGCATGTTCAACTAAATTTGCATATCGGTACGGTAGTTAAATCCCCCACCTTGATCTATCTTTGGAAATGGAATGTTCCTTCTCATTTTGTTCTTCTTCAACATACTCCTGTTCATCTACTGAATTTCTCAAAATGGAAGAGGTCGAAGGAGAAGGGCCAACATTACCAATTTCTAGTTCCACCTGTTTCTACGTACAATCGCTGTATTTGTACCACAAGAACTAAGACTTCTTTTTTGAAGAAATGACATAGATAATTCATCAAATGTAACATCTCTTCTACAAATTTTTGAGATTTGATATCAAGACACCATAATCTGAAGCTTTTTAGCCCAAAAGGATAAACAAGGAAAATACACATTTTTGCTCTCGGTTCTCATTTTCCATCATTCACATGCATATATGCTGGATACTCAAAAACTTTCAAATTAGTGTAATTAGAAAGAGTACCTGACCAAACTTCCTCAAGAGTCTTGAAATCAATAGCTGAAGGGAGAACACAATTAACAATGTGACAAGTCATAGAGATCGCCTCTGCCAAAATTTCTTTGTCAACCCTAGATTAGATATCATACAACATGCTCTCTACAAAAGAGTTCTGTTCATCACGTCTGCCCACACCATTTTATTGTGGCATTGTCCTAACTGTATTGTGCCGAATAATTCCTTCATTTTTCAAAATTCATCAAATTCACCTTAAAAAAATTCTATGTCATTATCTATTCAAAGGTGCTTGATCTATTTACCTTTGTTTCTCAATTAAAACTTTCCATTGATTGAAAGTTAGGTACACATATCATTCTTATGTTTCAAAAAATAAACCCAAACTTTTCTTGAATAAGCATCAACGGAAGTTAGCATATGCCGGCACTACCCTTAGGTGGAACACGAGCCATCCGTCAAAGATCAGATGGATATAATCTAAAGTATCTTTGTCCTATGGATTGGTAGTAAGCTAAAGCTGATCTTCTTCTGCTTCCTAAAGAAACAATATTCATAGACATCCATTGCCCTGGTATTCTGCCACAAAAAAGCCCTCACTACTAGAAATTTGGTTATTTGTGAAATTTTCTAGTTGTAAAAGCCTTTTTTTCCTACGGTTAAAAACTCTGATAAGAGTTGCAAAAGCTTTTACGTTGAAAGTTTTTGCGACAGAAACCTCTTAGTACGGCTAGTATTCTATCGTCGTATATATTGCAAGTACATGAGATGATAATGATGTTATTTGAGATGCTTTTATTGTTGTCACATATGCTTTAATTATTTACGATTAAAATCGTTTTATTTGCGATGCCTATTTATTAGTCATATATGTAGGGATTATTTGCATTGATCATCTTATTTAATGCGACGCATTTTTTTGTTGTTGCAATATCTTTAATCCAAATGATGTAGTTTTATTTATTTCTTAAATATGTATTATATATTCTGTAAAATTTATTCTATTTTATGCTTTATACTTATAATTTTTACTTCTTAATACTTATATTTTTGTGACATTTAGTCAATGTCAAATGTTTAAAACATTTAAAAAGTTTAAACAAGTATGAAATAAGTATAGAATAATAACATGTTTTTTATAGATTAATATATTAAATTAATAGAAATACCTCAAAATTAAATTAATAAGCATGGCACTTACACAACATGTGTGTGTGTATATTACGTTTAAAATTTTAGTCGGATAGGGTTCTAATTGAATTGGAACAATAAGATTTATATCTGATAGATTAATTTATTATTATAGCTAAATGGATTTGAATCAGATTCGAGTAATCATGTTTAATTTAAACTCGGACTAATGATTCTAGAATAGGTTCGAGTGCATGCACGACCCAATAAAAGAGAACAAAATAATTTAAATTAACTTATATACACTTTCTATATACTAATTGATTTATCTTTGTGTATACAACTAATATTAATATTTAATCTAGAAGTGATAATTATACAAAGAAGCTAATAATATTTAAAATATATTGTTAACAAATTAACAAATCTATAAAAGTTTCATATATTACACTTTTACCAAAAAGGAAAAAGAAATAGACATGTATTTGGTCGAAATAATTTTTATATTTATTTTATTTTTTTCTTCTCTTTGATTTGCACTTATTGAATTGGCCAAAGCTTTCTACACTAGGTTATTTCATTCCTTTTTTCCAATTTCTCCTTTCCTTTCTAAGGCTTTTAGTGCCTCTTCTTCAAGCATTGTCTAATTGCTTGAATGATAACATGATTCAATAAAGACAATCCAAGGAATTTTAACTTTGTACCAGGTATGGGTTTTAAATCAAGTTGTTTTATGTTTTTTCCCTCTTTTTTCCCATTTAATTGAACCATGGTTATTGAATCTTGTTGTCTTTTCAATTAGTATTGTTAATTTTCATTTGCTACTTGCAGTGTTTGGAATCTTGAATTCTATGTATTGGGTGGGTAAATGACATTACGGGTTCAGTTATGAAGGTATAAATTTTGTGGGTATAGTGGTTTAGGGCATTAAAAAAGGAGAAATGGGAAGTAGAAGATAATGAATTTTGCTGTCTAGGAATGAAAATGCAGCCAAAAAAATCTAACTTGTTTCTTTACAAGTAGAATGATTAAAAAGGAAAAGTGAGAAAAAGAATACCAAGTCCTTACCAATGATAGGGTACCGGACTGCCTCAAAAGCTAGTACTCTTTTTTTTTTTTATATATAAAAAATTTCTATCACCTCTCATTCTTGTTGCACCGTAATTTCGCATTTTGGTTACTTGAATTAGTATTTAGAGTTTAATTACAGCCTTAGGGATGCATGAACCCACAAAGTCAGAACAAAATCTTACCTTTTTTGCTTTCTTCTGTTTTGATTATACTCAAATGGACTCCCTAATAACACCTTAGAGTCGGCAGACATATTTTATGAGTTTCGTCTATGATGGCACTAGGATAGGAGGAAGTAGTTGATACCCAAAGGACAAAACATTGTGTCAAATTCTTATGTGATGATTCAAAGATATTGTAGACTAACATGATAGAACCTAGAACAACTCTTCAATATTGATATCTCATTGTGATTAAATTTTTTATTACTCTTAATTAGTAAGAAGTTTGAATTTTTTTATGATAATGCTTGCTATATCAATAGGGCAATAGTCAACTTTAACTAAATGACTAGAGGGAAGAATAAAAATGGCAAGTAGTTACTCCATAGTGTAAAGGTAAACTACACACTTTGATAATTTATACACCCAGTAAGAAGCAAAGGATGCTTTATACACAATACATATGTGATGTTATAACATCAATAGGGTGAGGAAATATTGTATTGTTTATAACATCTTTGATCTTGGACTACTAATAACTTGGCTTAAATATTTTGAAATTGTTATTTCCACTCAAAAAGTGTTATAGTTCATGCCAAAGTGAAACTCATGTGGCATGGCATGAGATTAGGCTTAGCATTGGACCACGTTATGCACTGAATGTGACATGGTATTGTGTTCTAACTTTGGGCTTGGTGAGGATTGGTGGAATGCTGTCGTAGGCAGCAAAAATTAACAACACTCAATAATAATGTAGTAGTGGTGAGTCAAGTTTGTCCCACAGAGAACGGAGTTTATTCTTGTGTTAAACGAAAAGGAGGTGTTTTCTTGAATGCTTTTGAGCTAAATATTAAGACAATAAAATAACAAAAGAAAATTCAATGTAAGGAAATTCTTGGTCTCGGTTATATCCACCATGGCAATTTCACTAGTCGATCCTTGACACAAAAGATAATTCAATTCTATATCAAGCACCAATTGAAGAATTAACCTGAATTTCAATTCAAAGTTGATTCTTATTTCTTTCTAAAGTTGGCTAATTTTCAACACGTGATCCAATTAACCCTAACTATTAATTTAACCCAGACACGTGCCAAAGATTAATTAATAGAAGTATTGAAATCAACTAGAACAATTAGACTAATTAAACATAAACACACGCGGTTATGCCAATTAGATGTTTATTTTTTCTAAATTCAATAACACTAATCGAGTATTATCAAATTCAGTTGCTTTACAGATTGAATTAAGCAATATGTTAAAACAATGTAGCAATCTTAATTATAATAACTAAATTGACCATGGCTTCAAATCTCTCGACTAAGAAAAAGTTAGTAGGCACAAAGTTCCATGAAAGAATAAAGAAGAATTTTTCTACTGAAAACCCTAGATAAAAGTAGAAAATAAAGCGTCGATGCTTTTTCTCTCACCCTACATGGGGTAATTATAATGAGTACTTAGGGTTACAATTAAGGTGTACGGATAAGAACAAGAAATTGGCTGAAAAAGAGTCCAACCGGGCGAAGAGATCTATCAAAAATCCAAAAATACACAATACTGCTCTTTCAGGCGCATATGTGCTGCCTATTTTGGGTGCATGTGCACCCTAGGTAGAGTTGGAACTTCCTTCTCTGGTCATAGTGCACATGCACTGCACAACCCCAACGCATGTGCGCTAGGCTTCACTTTCGACTTCGATTTTGACCCTAATGCAGACTGTATTTAGCAAAACTCAAAACATGAAAGTTGTATCTCTATGTCTTATATTTCTGAAACATCTTGAATCACCTCAATTGGAGCTCATATAAGAATGTTACGCTTAATCTACCAAACTGTGTCACTATAGAGATGGTCGCTCCTCGGAAGTGTACATTTTCCAACTTTATAATTTTGAACAAGATGCCTATAGAATCATGGAAAACTCAAAACATGAAAGTTGAAGAATTCTTAAATAGTTTTCCAAATCATCCAAAATCTTCTCAATCAAAGCTTGGACCAGAAAGGTATGCTTAAAATATGAAACAGCATCGAAAATGGCTTCATACTCATACATGTTCCGTCCTTGCCATTTTCTTTCATCTTTTCCATCGTTTTCAGCTCTTTTTCACTTTAACCCAATAAAAACTAAGAATAACCAAATGAAGCTCAATAATAACTCAAATCTTGCTTACAACACATAAAAACGTTAAATGACACATAAAATATAGCACAATTATGAACTTATCAAATTACCCCACAGTTAGCCTTTGATCTTCCTCGATCAAACATAATTCAAGCATTTAAGATCAACACATTCCACCCAACATATTCCCTTAAATATCTACATAACTAATCAATAATCAGTCCACCAATCGAATCAGAGTAGTCCAAGAACCCAAGAGTTCAAATGCTAATAAAAACCAAAACATGAAATTCATGTGTATGTGTGTATAGCCATTGAAAAAGTTAGATTTGAAAATATTTAGATTAAACCATGGACACCCTAAATTTTTTTTTTAAATACCCCATAGCTCACTCATCTTAAACTCCTCTACTAATCTAGACAACCGATTGAATTTTAATTTGGATAGGACTTTTAGCTCGAACTATAGGTTAGGATATTTGTTAGCCAAAGAAGGGAGAGGATATAGCAAATAAGAATAAGAGCTTTATAGTAATGGTGGCCACATATTAAAATAAAACTTCTGTACACTTGTATCCACAACCCCACACTTGAGTAACAAACACCCATGAAGAATTTCGAACAACCAAGTAAGCCAACCTCCCTTGGATTACATATACATCAGATCATTATTTTATTTTTCTATGTCCACTCACATTACGAGTACCAGTGGTAACCACTATCTGCAACATATAAACACGCAGGTACTAGTTTGGGCACTACTTGCGAATACAGGTACCAGTAATAGGTACTACCTGTGAATATCAAAAACTCCCATTATTATTTTTTTTTCTTTCAACAATTTTTTTCAATACCCCATTTTACTCCATAAATGTACACCACCCACTTCTCACAAGCTTCCACCCTTGTATCCCCTTAACACATAATGCGCACCATAAGCTGTTAAAGAAAAAATTTAGGATAAAACAATGAAAAAAACATTAAGCTCAATAAGGGTAGGTAACTTAGTTTAAGTGAAAGAAGGAGAATGATGTTTCTTTCACAAGAATAAGGCTCAAATAAGGTACCTAGAATAAATTGTTAAAATGGTTGGCTAGAACGGCTCAACAAACGAAAAAGGTACTACCCTCATTTTCAACTAAATGAGGTTGTCTAAGAATTAGTTTCGAAAATGTACTGAAGTAAGTTTTTGGGATGCAACATAATTCAGTCTACATAAATTCCTTCAAATATCCCAAATCAAAAATTAAAGTATTGATATATGGCTTAGTACCTAAAAGTCTTGAAAATCATGAATGAAAAATATTAACACCGACTACTCATTCATGCATGGTTGAATTAAACATTAGTCCTGTAGAATAAATTGTCTTAATATGTTGAGTGAAAATTTTCGAAAATTTTCTAAAATGGTCAATTAATCCACAAAATTTTTCAAAAATTTTGACAAGCTCTCAGATAAAAAAAAAGTCAAAATATTGCAGCAAAATTGAGCTGAATATACCAAACAATTTTAAAATCCAAATAAGTCTTCCACCCCACACTTAAAAATACCAATGTCCTCAATGCAAAAATAAAAGCAAAAAATGGAAAAAAGAAAAGCTTCTCCGGATTTAATTTGTGTTTGGAGCAGATTTGCCATAAATATCCCCTTGTCGCGAATAAAAGTTGGAGTAACACTAAACAAAGTAGAACAAAACAAATAATTCCCCTGAGAAAGATAAGAAAAATAAGAATATTGCAGAAAATAATCCTACAATAATCAAGAAAAAACTTTACCCTTAAGGGAATACACAACAAAAATTAACGAAAACACCATAACGATAATTAACCCTAAAATGTCTAACTAGTAAAAACAACTAACTTGTTCAAGAAATCAACTGTAAAATTATAAGATGAACAAAATAGCCCTAAACATAGGGCATTAAACATATAAAAGCTCATGCCGCATTTGGCCCCAAATCCTACGGAAAAGGAGGAAAAGGTGGCAATGTTGAGGGGTCCTTTTCTTGCATGGGTTCAAAGAACCATTTTATCAACTTAACTTATCAATTAAGTCGATTTCCTACACTAACAACATAATAAAACTAAGCTAACCCTAAAAGTAAAATAAACAAAAGTAAAACTTCAAAAATAGATAAACAGAATAAAATGTAAATGAACATCGGTTGGCTCCCATGCAGCGCCTTTGTTTACTGTCGTTGGCTCAACTTTGAGCTAGGTGGTCAGAATAACCATCTCTATACCAGAGAAAAGAGAGCTCAATAATTGTTAGCGATCGAGCGAAATGCATAGGTTCTCTCCTTGTTATTGCTTGCCATATACTTATCCTCAATCTCCTTCTTGACTCCATCAATTATAAACTCAATTCTGAGCCCATTGTCGTCTATATAAACAAACTTAATCCTTTCCTCATGGTCCTTGGGAGACTCAAAGATGTTGAACTCTTTACAAGCCACTTCATAGTCTTCAACTTTTAAGATCGATCCATAAGAGAATGTGAGGTATAATGGCACAACAATACAATCCCTATTAACAGCCAAGTGGTGATCTTTCATAGTGGTTAGAATCTCTTGTGTTTCTTCAATAGCTAAGTCTAAAACCTTGATTAGCTCTTGCTCTGGAAGGTCTTGAGGCATTGACATCGGAGGCAATGAACTAGAGTCACCCTCAATAGACTTGTCGTCTACTAATCCTATCACTAGTTCTTGTTCTTTTTCTTCATCTTCTCCACCCTCAATCACTTGAGATTCTAATCTACTTCTGGAAGACTTCAGTTGAATTAGTTGATGCTCCAAACTTTGCAGACTGGCTCTTGTTTCCAATTGAAATTGCAAAGTATTAGCAACTAAAGAAAAATTAATTCTTCAAAAGACTTACCAAGTTGGGTAGAAGGTTGTTGTGGCAAAACTAGATGTATGCACAGAAGATCTTGTGATGGATAATCAAACTCAAGATAATTTATCCATTCTTGATTGTACTTATATGTGTAGGGGTCATACGAAGGTTATGGTGGTAATTGCTCGATAATGAAATCGGAACAATAAACCACATGCGAATTAGTAACTATGATGGAATGCAAAAAGAGATCAAATAATAAGTATACATAGTTAAATACAAAGATTTTAAAGCACAATAATAAATCAAACCGTTCCCTAGCAACGGTGCCAAAATTTTGGTGGAATACTGTCGTAGGTAGCCAAAATTAACATACTCTAGATAATAATATAGTAGTGGTGAGAATAAGCTCATCCCTCAGAGATGAGCTTGACTCTTATGCTAAATTAAGATGTGTATAAGAAATCAACTTTCTGAAATTGCTTTGAGCTAAAAATTAAAACAATAAAATAACTAAGGTGAATTCTACGTAAGGAAATTCTTGGTTTCGGTTATATCCACCATGGCAATTTCACTAGTTGATTCTTGACACACAAGATAATTCAACTCTAAATCAAGCGTTAATTGAAGAATTAAGCTCGAATTCTAATTCAAATTTGATTCTTATTTCTTTCTAAAGTTGGCTAATTTTCAACACGCTATCCAATTAATCCTAACTATTAATTTAACCCAGACACGCGCCAAAGATTAATTAATAGAAGCATTGAAATCAATAAGAACAATTAGACTAAATAAACATAAAAACATGCGGTTATGCCAATTAGATGTTTATTTTTCCTAAATTCAATTACACGAATCGAGTAATTATCAAATTCAGTTGCTTCACATATTGAATTAAGCAAATGCGGTTAAAACAATCAAGTAGTAGATTAATGCCAATTAACTTAATTATTCTGCAGCAATAATAATGTTAAAAGGAACATTCATAAAATTAATTATGGAAAAATAATCAATACTTGATATGTAATTAAATAAATTCAAGCACAAAGAGTCTCACAACATAGTAGAATTGACCATGGCTTCAAATTCCTCGGCCAAGAAAAAGGGTTTAGGCACAAAGTGCCATGAAAGAATAAAGAAAAAATTTTCTTCTGAAAACCCTAGATAAAAGAAGAAAATAAAGCGTCGATGCTTTTTCTCTCACCCTACATGGGGTATTTATAATGAGTACTTAGGGTTACAATAAAGGTCTACGGATAAGGATGTGAAATTGGCTAAAAAAGAGTCCACCCGGGCGAAGAGATCAGCAAAAACAATAAAGGTCTACTGTTTCGGGCGCACATGCGCTGCCTATTTTGGGAGCATGTGTGCCCTAGACAGAGCTGGAACTTTCTTCTCTGGTCACAGCGCACATGCGCTGCACAACCCCAGATGTGTGTGCGCTGAACTTCACTTTTGACTTCGATTTTGACCCTGATCTCTGCAGATTGCATTTGGCAAAACTCAAAACATGAAAGTTGTATCTCTATGTCTTAGATTTTTGAAACATCTTGAATCACCTCAATTGGAGCTGATATAAGAATGTTATGCTCAATCTACCAAACTGTGTCACAATCGCTCCTCGCTAGTGCACATTTTCCAACTTTGCAATGTTGAACAAAATTCCTATAGAATCATGGAAAACTCAAACCATGAAAGTTGTAGAACTCTTCAATATATTTACAAATCATCCAAAATCATCTCAATCAGAGCTTGGACTCGAAATTTATGCTTGAAATACAAAATAGCATCCAAAATGGCTTCATACTCATGCATGTTCCGCCGTTAGCATTTTCTTTCATCTTTTCCATCTTTTTCAGATCTTTTTCACTTTGACCCAAAAAAAACTAAGAATAACCAAATTGAGCTCAATAATAACTCAAATCTTGGTTACAACACATAAAAACGTGGTAAACGACACATAAAATATATCACAATTATGAACTTTATCTGGGATGGAAAGCCTAAAGGATAAGTGACTGTGATGCACCATCCCACATCGATAAAAGGAGGGATATTATTTTATTTATAATATATTAGGTCTTGGGTTCCTAACAACTTGGCTTCAACACCTTTAACCCATTTTTTCGCTAAAATGTTATTAGGCTAACCAAGACTCAGGATATTATAGTATATTACCGTATATTATTATATTATAGCGCAACTATGTATATGAAAAATTGACAATTTACATTGAGTGTCTCTATAAATTCAGAAGATATTCAAATCATGTCAAGTTTCAACCATTTTTTGGCTTTATCTAGGTCCATATATTTTCTCTGATAATCATACCTTGTAATGAAAGCTATTGGTTGTTTTTAGAGCACCTAATAATAATCTTAAAAATTTGGTAGTAAACTGTAACTAGTAGCTAAGGGATATTTTTCTTAATTTTGGAATCTTGATTTAGGTGACTAGTTTGATACATTTTTTGTTTTTATCTTTATTTTATAGGATTTACAATTTTGTTTTATAACTTTATGGCTTTTATATGTATATGTATGACAATGGAGTGCCACTTAGATCATAAGATACTTCTCCTAAAATCTATTGATAATTAGTTCAAGTCACTAGAGGAAAAGTTGCTTTTTAAAAAAAATATTGATAAGCACGTAAATATCGTATATTTTATGTATTGTTTACTTTGTTTTTAGTGATGTACAAGAAAGAATTGATTAATTATGAACTGAAATGGTTTATTTTGAGTTTTGTAGGGTTTGAGTGAAGAAAGAGTTAAAATCGATCACAAAATTAGAGAAGAACTGCAAAATTGGAATTTTTGTGCTCCGGCGAGGAGCAATGTGGACACAGTTTGGTAGATTGAGCATAAATTTCTTGTCAAGCTAGACTTGGGGTAATTCAAGAAGTTTTTCAAAGCTATGAAAAAGATCTACAACTTTCATGCTTTGAGTTTCAAACTTGGCTTGCATCGTGGTCAAAATCAAGAAGGAAGTTGGACTAGATGCAGGTGCTGTCAGGCACGCCTATGCATGACCAATTTGTAGCGCCTAGGCGTGAAGACCAGTAGCTTAGATCTTTGGTTCTAGAAGTGGCACCCAGTCATGACCAATATGCAGCGCCCAAGCGCGTGTCGTCCGAAAAGTCTCATAGTTTGCTTAGTTTGCACGAAAAGCACTCCCGTGGTCCTGTTTAGTTGCACAAGAATGTACTCATCATCGCAGATCAGCAAAACCTAATTTTATTACATCTAGATACACCAATCTTTTTAGAAATCAAGAATCAATCATCAACCATTATTTTTTTTTGTTTTCAATAGTTAGAATAATAATTTAGCTGTAGGGTAGATTTTCTCAAGTATTCAAGCTAGAATTTTTTTTCTCTTGTTAAGAATTCAAGATTTAACGATTATCAACATTGATTTTTCCTGTGAGACTGAGTTTGATTTATTTTTATAAAATTCAAATTTTGTTTTTATTGCATTCTTTTTCTTTAATTATCATTCTTGTCTTATTGCATTTAAATTCTTAATTTCTTTCGTAGTTTAGTAATTAGGGTTTTATTGGATCCTTTTTAACTACTTTTATAGAGTAGACTAATTTAAAGTCTTGTTCTTGATTAAATTCTTGCAAGTAGAGTAGATTGATTTAGGGTTTTAGTCAATTATATTTAATTCCTTTCCATAGGCTTAGTATTTCACTCTCTTGTCTCTATTTTAATTTCTCGTGATTAAATTTAGTCAAAAACTCTTGATTATTTGGTCTAACTAATAAATAGCCTTGTGAACCTAATACTTGTTCAAATAGTACTCGTGGGAACGATTCTTAGTCATCCTATATACATCCGTGCAAATGTGTGGGAGTTGATTAGGATAATTAAGGTCTTTTTTATTATTACTTGTTCATTGTTTTCAAAAACCTAATCAATATTTAACCAAACAAGTTTTTGGAGCTGTTGCTAGGGACTATTTTTGTTTGGTAGCAGTATTAGGCATAGAGAGTCTTACTAGATTAGACTTTTTTATTTCTTTTGTTATTTATTTACAATTATTTCTTGTTGTCTCAATTTTGTTTGGATTATTTCTTTGATAATTGATCTTTGATTTTCTCTTCTTGTAGTTTATGATAAATACTTGTTCGTCCAATCATCCACTTCATCCGATTGACTTGGAGATTGAACGGACTATAAGTAGAAATTGCAGACGACAAGACTCAAACCAAGGCGACAATCTAATGGAGAATCCAAACCACACTATGAATGACTAAGAGGAGGTTTTAGGCAACAATGGAAACCAGGTTAACGCTAATGCTAACCCCCGACATCTTAGAGATTATGCCATACCCAATTTCGAAGGGGCGAGTTCTGGCATTGCTCGGCTGACTGTGCAAGAAAACAACTTTGAAATCAAGTCAGCACTTATACAAATGCTCCAAACACATGCAATGTTTGGAGGAGGACCAAATGAAGATCCTTATGAACATTTGATAAAATTCGAGGAAGTCATTGATACATTCCGATAGATTATACAATGGAGTCTAACCCTATTGTATCCTAATGAGAGGATTCTCTTTTTCTTTACAATAGAGCAAGGTTGTGGTTGTAGTCATAAGGTACTTTCACAACATGGGACCAACTCGCTCAAGAGTTCCTAGCCAAACACTTTTCACCAGTTAGGACCAGTAAGCTCCTAAACAAGATTACATCATTCAGACAAATCATTGTAGAGAGCTTAGGTGAAGCATGGGACCACTTTAAGGAGCTGTTGAGGAAGTGCCTGTACCATGCTATACCTCCATGGTTGCAAGTCCAAACCTTCTATAATGGACTATTTTTGGAGACAAGATTGATGGTTGATGCTAGTGTAGGAAGTTCTTTCCCCTACATGACTCTGGAGAAAGCGCTAGAGTTTCTTGAGAGAATGGCATCCACTCATTACTATCATGGAGCAATAACTCTCGTAGTTGGACAACAACCAGAAGTGAATCAAGCCAATGTCCAACAACGAGGTATGCTATAATACTTTCTTATGGTGGATTCAGTAGAACATGATAAAGAATGCCATAACAAACTTGAGCAAGGCTATAAAGAACATGGGAAGGAGTTCGGTGAACTCTATTTGGTCGACATATCAAGGGATCTTGAGTTGTGATTTTTGTGGAGGAAATTATCAAAATGTTTTTTGCGAGACTTCAATGATGCAAGATGAGCAGGTTCAATACATTTCTAATCAAAATTTTATCTTTGTGAGCTATCCTATATGTCCTTTAAGTGCTTTAATGCCACATTAATTGTTAAGGGGATATAAGAATGGAAGGTAGTTGTATGAGAGTGTTAGAATGAATGGTGTACATTTTAAGGTATAGGGGTGTTAAGGGGATATGAGAATGGAAGGTAGTCATATGAGAGTGTTAGAATGAATGGTGAACAGTTTTAGGTATAGGGATGTTTTAAAAAAAAATGCATATCTCGGCAACAACGCCAAAAACTAGTTCGGTGAAATGTTGATTAGGTTTTGAAAAGAATGAACAAATAATAATCAATAAAAAACCTTATTTATCTTAATCTACTCCCACACACTCGTGGGTATACGAGACGAATTTGTATATAGGATGAGCAAGGATCGTTCCCACGAGAACTATAGGAACAAGTATTAGGTTCACAAGACTATTTACTAGCTAAACAAAACAATCAAGATTTTTTGACTAAATTTAATAATGAGAAATTAAAATAAAGACAAGAATGTGAAAACTAAGCCCACAGAAAGTAATTAAACATAATTGACCAAAATTCCAAGTCAATCAACTCTACTTGCAAGAATTTAACCAAGAATAAGACTTTAAATTAGTCTACTCTATAAAAGCAATTAAAAATGATCCAATAAAACCCTAATTACTAAACTACGGAAGCAATTAAGAATTTAAATGCAATAAGACAAGAAGTATTATAGAAGAACAAGAACGCAACAAAAAAAAACATTCAATTGCGTAAAAATAAATCAAACTTAGTAATCTAGGAAAAACCGATGTTGACGATCTTGAATCTTGCAATTCTTGACAAGAGAACAAAATTCCAGTTTGAACACTTGAGAATATCTGCCCCATGGCTAAATTATTATTCTAACTATTGAAAACTAAAAAATAATAATGGCTGATGATGATTCTTATTTCCTCGGCTTCTCTTGGTTTATTTATAGGTAAAATCAAGGTTTTGGGGCTCTGGGATGAATAAGTACATGAATTCCCATGTAAATAGGCCCACAGGAGGACTTTTCTTGCAAAAATAAGCAAACTTATGAGACCTGTTCGATGACACGCACTTGGGTGCTGCATATTTGTCACGCTTGGGCACCACTTCCAGAACCAAAGATTGAAGCTACTAGTCTTCGCACCTAGGCACTGCAAATTGGTCACACATGGGCGCACCTGACAGTACCTACTCCAACTTCCTCCTCAATTTTCTCTATGATGCTGGCTAAGCTTCGAAAAACTCAAATCTTTGTCTTAGATTTCCAAACATCTTGAATCACACTAATTGGTGATCGGACACCAACAAGTTATGCTTAATCTATCGAACTATGTCCACATTGCTAAATTCCAATTCTGCATTTCTCCTCCAAATTTGTAATCAATTTTAACTCTTTCTTCACTCAAATCCTATAGAACTCAAAATAAACTATTTTTGCTCATAATTAATCAATTCTTGCTTATACATCACTAAAAATGAGATAAACAATACCTAAAATATACGATATTGACACACTTATCAACTATCCCATACTTAGTTTTTGATCATCCTTGAGCAAAATATAGAAATAAATCACAAATATGCTCAACAAATCTGATCAATTACCCACATAAATAACCAAAAACCAATCCATCATAAGGAAAATAGTCAAATGATAATAAACCCCTATACATGAATTCCAATGTAATTGTGTGTATAACCATACAAATAACGCAAACCCTTTGAATTTTTCTAAATACTCTATAGCTTACTCTTCTTACATTTTCCCGCTAATGTAAACAACTGACTCGACTTAAATTAGGTAGGGTACTTTTCGCTTGTAATGTAAGACTAAGGTCTTGGCTAACAAAGAAGGGGAAAGGATAAACAAATAAGAAAAAGAACTTTAAATTAATGTGCGCCTCATTGACTTAAAGCTTCTTTTTGAACACCAAAACACCCGTCCTTCAAAGAAGTAACTCCACACTTAATTGACAAAACACCCATAACAATTTTGTGCAACAAGCAAAATAAAATCCTACTTTTTCAATTTCAACCCTACTCGCCAACACTTTGTAAAAATATCTCTCTTTTTTTGATTCCCCAAAATGGGTACCAATGGTAGGCACTACCTGAAAAAAATATCTACGCAAGTATCAGTGATAGACACTACCTGCTAACACTCCAATGCAGGTACCAGTGATGACACTACCTATAATACTCCAACATAGGTGCCAGTGATGGGCACCATCTGCTATGGTCAACAAAATATTTTTTTAAACACCCTACACTTTAAACTGTACACCATTCATTCTAATACTTTCATACAACTCTCTTAGGTCCATCCTTATATCCTCTTAAAAATTAATGTGGAATTAATGCTTTTAATGGACATTTATGATAGCACACAAAGGTAGATAAAAAAATGAGTAAGAAAAAAAAAACGAATGGTGCTCTTGTCCATTCAAAACAAATGAAGGCTCATGTAGGGTTCTAGGGATGAATTTTATAGTAGGGTTGGCAAGAAAGGCTCAAACATCTAAAGAAATGCCTACTCTCATCTTTAATCAAATCAAATTATCTAAAATTTTGCCTTGGGAATGTAATAAAACAAGTGTCTGGAGTGCAATATAAGCGAATCTACACAATTATTTCTTAGGGCCAAAAAGCTACAACATTGTAATGCTCTTAGTGCTCAAAAATTAGAAATCATGTTAGAAAAATATTAACACCGACTACCCCACTCATGATAACATAGCTCAAAAATTATCTAGTAGAAAATCAAAGAAACATGCTAAGCAATTTGTGAACAAAATTTTCAAAAATTTGAAAAGGTCTCAAATCAAAAGTTAAACTACAAATATGAAAGAAAAAATTGAACAAAATGAACAAACAAGCTACCAAACAAATTGAAATTAAGAATACTCCCTACGGTAGGCATTTTTTTGGACATTTGAGCCTTTCACACCAACCCTACTGTAAAATTTACTTGAGCTTTAATTTGTTTTGAATAGACTGAAGCACCATTCATTTTTTTTTCTAATTCATTTTTTTATCTTCCCTTGTGAGCTATCTTAAATGTCCTTTAAGAGCTTTAATGCCACATTATTTATTAAGGGGATATGAGAGTGTTAGAATGAATAGTGTACAGTTTAACGTGTAGGGGTGTTTAAAAAAAATTGTAAGACCATAGCAGGTGGTGCCCATCATTGGCATCTGCGTTGGAGTATTGCTAGTGGTGCCCATCACTGGCACTTGCATTGGAGCAGTAGCAGGTAGTACCTATCACTTGTACCCGCGTAGATATTTGTTTTGGGTTGTGCCTAACATTGGTACCTATTTTGGGGAATCGAAAGAGTATAAAAGGGAAGATACTATTACAAAGTGTTGGCAAATAGAGTTGAAAGTGAAAAAGAAGGATTTTATTTTGCTTGTTGTATAAAATTTTTATGGGTGATTGGTCAATTAA
Organism: Cinchona pubescens; assembly: GCA_025175665.1. Classification (NCBI taxonomy): domain Eukaryota; kingdom Viridiplantae; phylum Streptophyta; class Magnoliopsida; order Gentianales; family Rubiaceae; genus Cinchona; species Cinchona pubescens. The sequence goes on along the minus strand of JANKKI010000393.1, from coordinate 501,669 downwards.
GTGTGGAGTTACTTCTTTGAAGGACGGGTGTTTTAGTGCTCAAAAAGAAGTTTTATGTTAATGAGGTGCACATTAATTTAAAGTTTGTTTTCTTATTTGTTTTTCATTTTCCCCTTCTTTGTTAGTTAAGACGTTAGTCTTACATTACAAGCAAAAAGTCCTACCTAATTTAAGTCGAGTCAATTGTCTGCATTAGTGGAGAAATGTAAGAAGAATAGCTATGGAGTGTTTAGAAAATTCAAAGGATTTGCATGATTTGATCTGAGTGTCTAAAAATTTATTTTTATGCGGCTATACACACACTTACACTGGAATTCATGTATAAGGGTTTATTATCATTTGACTATTTTTCTTAGGATGGTTTGGTCCTTGGTTATTTATGTGGATAGTTCTAGGGCATGATGAGATATGTTGAGTATGTTTGTGATTTATTTCTATGTTTTGCTCAAAGATGATCAAAAACTAAGTGTGGGGTAGATAAGCACGTAAATACTGTATATTTTATGTATTGTTTACCTAGTTTTTAGTGATGTATAAGCAACAATTGAGCAATTATGTGCTAAAATGGTTTATTTTGAGTTTTGTAGGGTTTGAGCAAAAAAAGAGTTAAAATCGATCACAAAATTGGAGTAGAATTGCAAAATTTGAATTTATATGCACCGGGGAGACAGTTCGATAGATTAACAATAACTTTCATGTCTGAGCTCCAATTACGGTGATTCAAGAAGTCACTAGACTAGGACAAAGATCTACAACTTTCATGGTTTTTGTTTTCCAAAACTTCGCTTGCATCATGGTCAAAATTGAGGAGAAATTTGGAGCAGGTGTTGTCAGGTGCCCCCATGCATAAGCAATTTATAGCTCCTAGACGTGAAGACTAGTAGCTCAGATCTTTGGTTCTAGAGAAGTGGCGCCCAGGCGTGACCAATGTGCATGTGTATAAGTGCGTGTCGTCGAACAGGTCTCATTATTTGCTATTTTGCAAGAAAAGTCCTCCCGTGGGCCAGTTTATGTGGGAATTCATGTACTTATCATCGCAGAGCATCAAAATAATTTTACCTATAAATAGACCAAGAAAAGGGAAGGAAACAAGAATCATCATCAGCCATTATTAGTTTTTAGTTTTCAATAGTTAGCATTTAGCTGTAGCATAGATTTTCTCAAGTGTTCAAACTAGAATTTTGTTCTCTTGTTAAGCATTCAAGATTCAACGATCATCAACATTGATTTTTCCTACGATTACTGAGTTTGATTTATTTTTATAAAATTCAATTTTTGTTTTTATTGCGTTCTTTCTCTTTTATTATCGTTCTTGTCTTATTGTATTTAAATTCTTAATTGCTTTCGTAGTTTAGTAATTGTTCTTTGTTGGATCATATTTAATTATGAGAATGTAGAGGAGACTAATGAAAGATATACATTAATGTCTTAAGAGATTAAATTCTTGAAGTAGAGTAAATTGATTTAGGGTTTTAGTCAATTATATTTAATTTTTTTCCATAAGCTTAGTTTTCACATTCTTGTCTTTATTTTAATTTCTCGTGATTAAATTTAGTTTAAATTTAGTCAAAAACTCTTGATTATTTCATCTAACTGGTAAATAGCCTTGTGAACCTAATACTTGTTCCAATAGTCCTCGTAGGAACGATACTTTCTCATCCTATATACAAACTCATCTCGTATACTTGCCAGTGTGTGGGAGTTTATTAGGATAATTAAGGTCTTTTTTATTTTTACTTCATTGTTTTCAAAAACTTAATCAACATTTCACCTAACAAATATATATATGTACATGTATGTGTGTAATAGTATACACTTTATGAATGAATTAAAGGATTTAATTTGATTCATAAATCAACTTAATTATTTAAATTTTATGTTCCTTTTTCTTTCTAACTTACATCTACACATGGAAATAAGTTTCTGTTCGTACGTAATTTATGTCATTCTACGGTTGTTTTGTTAACCAAAATTGATTGATGACTTCAATTTTTTTTCAGATCACACACTAACTTATTATTAGCTTCAAGGTCTATCATAGACAACCTTCTCCACAATTTTGTTCAAGGTAATTAAATTTTCTTCGACTTTCTTATTATATTTGAGTGACAAAGAAAATAATAGGTTTATAGAAAATTCATTGATCTTTTCTTCTTTTAAATAGCATGGGGATTGATTTTAACTTTGGAATAAACATTAAATATAAGAAATGGAGCACACCCTTAAGAGTCTACGATTTATGTGCTACTTTGAATTCATAAATCTATGATTAGGTATTGGTTTAGAACAACTTAATTTGTCTGATCGATTTACAAGTAGAATAATCATTATTCTCAACTTCCATAGCTTCTTTGATGTTGATCTTACATGGGTAACTTATATTTCTATGGTTAACACATTATACTAATATTACATATGATTTTTTGTCCATAAAAAAAGGAACCCTTTTACTTTAAAATGATTTAAATAAAATGTTTATTCTTTACGTAAAGTTTGTAATGAAACAACACTAACGTTTTAGAATAGATAGGAAAATTTATCTTTTTTTTGGTTACAGTTCAAAGGTATCCATGGATAAAATCAGGATGGATTTAACAAATACAAAAGCACCTGAATGTATTACTAAAGTCAATAACATCCTGGAGTATGCAATTAGAAATATGTCACCAGATTCAAAAACTGTTTGCCTGTGCAACAAGTATACAAATCGATACTTCAAGTGCAGTAAGAAAGATATTTCCCTTCACTGTTCTTTTGATGGCTTTTTAAAAGGGCATGAGAATTGGATTTATCATGGTGAAAGTTATGTATCAGCAATTTGGTGAATGATAATATGAGAGATGATATGACTGGAATGGTTCATGATGCAATAGGAATTCCTAATTTTCAAACAAGCATAGAAACTAATGCTTAACCTTCCTTGGGAGACAAATTAGTTGTGCTGATGATAATGCAAAGAAGTTCTTGGAACTATTACAAGATGCAGAATATGAATTCTACCTTGGATGTGTTATGTTCACAAAAGTCTCTTTCATTGTTCGTATGTTGCTATTGAAAGTAACGAATAGATAGACTGATTCTTCATTCAATATGCTCTCTTGAATTTCTAAGAGAGTTATTCCCACATAGATTCCAGCTTCATATTGTGAACCTCAAAAAATTACTGAAGACTTGGGTTTTACTAGTGAAACAATTGATGCATGCCCTAACAATTGCATGTTATTTAGAGGTGAGATGTGTAACGTTTTTAGGTATAAAGATGAGGGGGAAAAAATAGCTACGAAGCAGATGAGATATCTTCCTTGAAATCAAGACTGCAGAAATTATTTATGACATCAAAAATGAGTTTAGTTATGAAATGGCATGCTAAGGAACGGGTTGGTAATAGTGTATTTAGACATCCTACTAACTCTCTTGCTTGGAAAGAGTTTGATAAGAAACATGGCCAGTGTTTGCTAGTGATAGTTGAAATGCCAGACTTGGACATGCAACAGATGGGTTCAACCCTTTTAGAACAATGAGCATAGCTCATAGCACATGGCCTGTTGTAGTCATCCTATATGACTTTCCCCCATAGATGTGTATGGCTCAGTCATCCTTGATATTATCCATGTTGGTTTATGGTCCTAAAGAACCATGAAAAAGATAAATGTGTGTTTCCAGCCTTCATTTGAAGAATTGAAGGAATTGTTGATAAGTGGTGTTCCGACATATGATGCATCGACTAAACAAATATATGGGTTAGAGCAGCATGTGTATAAGAGACAGGTCAGTGATTTCCTGGCAATATGCAATGCTATCTTTTGGATCACAAAAGGAGAGAAGGCTTGCCCTTGTTGAAATACCAATACTAAATCTACTTGGCTGAAGCATGGAAGAAAGTTTTCTTATGCATGTCATCATAGCTTCTTGCCAACAGGCCGCAGATTACGCGGGGATAAAGTATTAGACATGCATATTGAGAAAAACAATATTGATAATTTACTTTTTACCTGCATGAGTACTCTCTTAAAAATCAAGAATAACCGTAATTCTCAGCGTGACCTTCAAGAGATGGGAATTCGGAGTTCATTACATCCTTAAAAATCAAGTGGGCCTGGCAAGGTTATTCTACCTCATGCTTCTTTTACAATGAGTAAAAATGATAAACATATGTTTTGTAAAGTGTTGAAAATTTTAAAAGCAGCTGATGGATTTGCATCTAACATATCACAACGTGTGAATTTGAATGAATTGAGCATTTGGAGTCATATGAGCCATGATTCTCATATACTGATGCATCAAATACTGCCAATAGCCATACTCTAGTACTGCCTAAGAATGTTGTTCAAATAGTAATTGAATTGTCAAACATTTTTTAGGCGGCTGTGTTCTAAAGTGAAAACTATGTCTCAATTAGAATATATCCAAGATCGTATTGGTCTTAGACTTTGAGTTTGGACCGAAGTTTTCCTCCTTTCTTTGATATAATGGAACATCTACCAATTCATTTAGCTGAAGAGGCATCGGTAGCTAGAGATATACAATTTAGGTGGTGTACAATATTGAAACGTCGAGGTTAATTAACTCTGTTATATTTTATTTAACTATTTTACTCCTTTATCTACATGATAAAACTAGAAATAGAATTTTTCTTTCTATCTTGTAGATACTTACTCACACTCGAAAAATATATACGAAATCGAGTTCATCCAAAAGGCTTAATTGCAAAATGAATACTTATTAGAAGAGTGCATGAATTTTTGTTCTAGATATCTTGATGATGTGGAGACAAAGTCCAATCGACCTCCTCGAAATGACAATATGGATAATGAAATAGGTCGCGTTTTAGGAAAAGGCAAACAAATCTATCTAGATCTTTTCACTTGGCTCCAAGTACATTCATATGAGCTTATATAAGGTCAATCATTTGCAATCAACTTTTGAGGTACAATTATCAAAAGTGGTAAAAAAATTGGCTGCTAGTCCTGATAACATGGGCTTGTACCTTTAATATTTGCAATGTTAATGGATTTCGGTTTTGTATGAAGAGCTACAAAGTTAATAAAACAACTCAAAACAGTGGAGTTATGCTTAGAGCAAGCACCGTGGGCTTTGCTAGTGCTAAGGATAGAAATCCTCGTGTCAGCGAAGTAACATATTATTGGGTTGTAACAAATATTCTCAAGATTAGATATAATAATGAAATGCAATATACACTATTTAAGTGTCATCTTATAGATTGGTTGATAATGAAAAAGGGAAAATGGAAGATGAACTTAAGTTTACATTAGTGAACTTCAATCATTTGATGTACACTCATAATGCTGTTGGGGATGAACCATTTATTTTATCTAGTCAAGCAGAACAAAGTTGGTATGTGGCTGATCCAACGATTCAAATTGGAATGTGGTACTAAATATGGAAAGAAGAGATTATTTTGATGTTTACTTGAGGTTTCATGGTCATGAAGCATATTCTTCACGACAACTAGATAAACATCTGATTGCTCGCAATGAAGATGCAGGTTGGATGAGACAAGGAGTAGAACCGACTGCAATTGACATATTATCCAGTCCCACAGATGATGAACAAATGAATGACAATGACGATGAGTGAATTTTTTAACCTTATTTTGGGTAGAATATTTGATGTTGGTTGCATTTACTTTTCTTGTATGCCAAAGGAATGAATACATTTATAACCTGTGTCCTTCGCATTTTCTGTATTTCATGTGATGCATTCCCTTTCATATCCTATGTTTAGTTGATTTTGTCAATTTTAAAACTATATAAACTATAGACTAATTGCTCTTATTGAACTCTTGTAGGCACTAAAATGATAAGGTAAAAGAAAGTCTCATGGTAATACAATGCATGACAACATTGGAAAGAAGAATGGCACACATATCTTATAATAATATTTTTGATGCTGGCATTAATAATTTGACACCTCTGAATTTGAGCAGAAAACAACCTCAAGTACAGGATCAATTATAGTACCATGTGCCAATTCAATTAAATTTGCATTAATGATTTGCTAGCAAGGCTTCTTGAAGTGATAGACTGCTATGCAACTTCTTTCAGTTTAAGTTGAAAGCATCTTGGCCTGATTTTTCACATTCTCTTGTCAAATAATGGCACTTATTTAGAAAGATGCTCCTTCATATAGTTGCAAATCAATCCAAAAGCACAAGTGTACTAGTACTATATTTGGAATTGATATCAAACAACCATGGAGGCATGATGAAGCATTTGATTTCTCTGGGTGTAGATGGAGTCAAGTAGTTGTATATTGGATAAAAGGATTGTACTTGAACTTGGATATAATGCTCTTTATTTGCTATTGTTGTCTCTATTTTTATGCACTTCTCTCTTTCTTTCCAAATTAAAATATTGCAAACAGATTTTTTTGCTCTTCCAAAATTTAGAAATAAATCATATTTTAGAGGAAACAAATTTCAGCTTGTGTATCTTATTCATTATGTGTTGCTTCATGTTTATATTACACATTTGAAGTGGTACTGGATGTGCTGTCACCTAGTAAAAATATATTGTACTCTGCCACATTCTCTTTATAGGGCCTAACTTTTAGGGTTGAAAATAGGATTCGTATAGAGAATAGACTGCTGTGACTATTTTTCCTTAGTGTTGATTGTTTAAGAAATCATGGTTAGAATTAAAAAGTAGCATATACTACTCTTAACTTTTTGTTATAGTTTTCCTGAATATTCATAATAGTTTTGGCTATATTATATATTGTTATATTTATTTGACTGTCCATATTGTACCTTTGATTACCATGAGTATAATATTGGGTCTGAAAAGTTATAAATTGGAAACATTTCAAGAAATATGTTAACTTGATCCAATCTTATGGTAGGAATTTGAAATCAAAATATCCATGTTTGGTATTCTTGATTTGCATTTGTTGATTCTGATATGACATGTAGATGTGTATAAGAGATGTCTTAGTTGGTATAATAGCACTATCTAAAACTAGGCATGATAAAGGCTTTGTACGATTTTAGGTTGTGTTCTAATTGTTTTTATTTATCATGCCTACTTCTAGACAGTAGAAATCATTTTACTCTGTTTTCTTTACTATAGAAAACTAAAGTTACTTGTGATATGGGAACGAATCTTAACCTATACCAATTTTACCAGGTTTCGCCAATGGAAGAATTAGAGCATCTTGATTTTTTGGTTTATTTTATTGAAAAGAGACCAAAGAGATCCGGTTTGTTGACACGCCAAAGAAGACCAGCTCTTTGCGAGACTATATTAGTACAAATTTACTTCACTAGTGAGTCCCTTTTTTTACAAATTTACTTTAATGGAACTGTTGGATTCATTTGACCGAATTTGTAGTTTTGGACGGATATATTCCTCATTTATTACATGTGTTGTGAAAATTTTAAATTAAAAAATATTTGTAGATGTTTTTATTTAAATTTGTGGATGCTTGACTTTTATTATTTTTCCTTTACTGCAAATGACAAAAATAGGAAATATTGGTTTTAATAAAACGTTATTCATTACAATGTTAATATTTTTGTCAATTGGATTATTTTTGTAATTATGAAGAATAAATTTATTTGACAAGGTATATTTATATAAAACAAAAAATATTAAAAATAAGTAAACAAGAAAATATTAAATAATATTTTAATGCTTTTATGAACTAAGATAAATGTGAAAATAAAATATTAAATAATATTGTAATGCTTTTATGAACTAAAATAAATGTGAAAAATTATCTTTTGCAAAGGATTATGAACTAAAATAAATGTGAAAAATGATCTTTTGCAAAGGCGAGATGACTGTTATTCAAGTCGATGTAAATAAATTACATCACCCAAAGCAGCAAAAGAATGACATTGCAAAAGATTATTTGCGACAATCTAGCTACGGTTAGATATCCCTAGTAAATAATTGATGGACTTTACTATGAAATTTAAAGCATCGCAAATATTTGCATATCCGTTGTGAATACATTTGCTACTAGAATTTATTCATCGTAATTACTTTGTGACCTTCACATATGCGACGAACCTTTATTCGTCGCTTGACCATCATAAATGTAGATTTGCGATGAAAAACGAGTTTTCACAATGATTATTTGTCATTGTAAATAAGGCTTTTCTTGTGGTGTCTCTTGTACACAACACAGTCAAGTCTTTCTCGCTCATTTACCCCAAATGTATATGCCACAATTTAGTGATGCTAGAGCCAGACAATGATGTTGAAGAGACTGCAAGGGGACCATCTGTGATAATAGATCCCTACAAAATATGCAAAGTACCGGACCTACAAGCTTTTATAATAACAAAAGCATCCTTACAAACTTTTATAACTCCACTTTTAGTTGTGTATTTGCACCCAAGAGCATTTAAGGTGCCAATAGAGATGAGATTCTTTCCAAATCAGGAACATGTCTAGCATTAGTGAATGTGCTCACAATATCATCATGCGTTTTAATCTGAACTGTACCTTTACCAAAAACATCACAAACGACATTATTTCTCATCAAAACAATTCTACCATTACAAGATCATAAGTGGAAAACAAATAGCTATTGAGACACACGTGATAAGAGCACAATGAATTTAAAATCTGCTCATTTTTAGACCTTGTTTTATCATCAGTGACAAAAAAATATTTTCATCACTCTTATCAGCTATAACGCTAGCCTCACCAGTATTAGAATTTTTTTAGTCAGATTTCTCCTTATGCTTATCTTTATCTCTTATACACATCTAGATGTGTATAATGTGCTCCTTTTTAAATAATAATTGCGAACCAAATTTTTATCTCAAGATTTAGATCTAAATTTTGATTTACTATAGTCAAAATTCTCTTTTCAGATCTATCCCAAATAACCAAACCTTCAACTTGTTTTCTACTAAATCCCCGATTATATGCCTATCAATTTGCTCCATAGATTTTCAAGTATAGTTAACTTCCTAATACAAGATTGTTTTTTTTTTTTTTTACCATAAATCATAATATCACAAAAGTGTTTAAATAACAGAGGAAGAGAACAGTATAACCAAAGGGCATATGATCCTCATCATCAATTTTCACATCTATGCTCCCCAAATACATAATAATGGAATCAAATTTGATCAAAATATGAGAGTATAGATGTGTATTTGGTCATCCGAATCATGTAAAAGATTTGTTTCAAATATAATCTATTATCAATAGTATTCTTCATGTGTATAATTTTCAATTTATTTGACATACACTTTGGTCGTCATTTCAATAGAGAAAGATATTAAACGGACATCACCACAGAAATTTAGAATAATACTTGATCTAACCTTTTTATCAAGACCCTCAAAATCCCTTGCCGGCATCTTTTCTAGTTTTTTGTAATTCCTTGAAGCACTCTATCCATACCATCTTGGATCAAGATAACTTTCATCTTGAGCTGCCACATCTAGAAGTTGACATTTCAGTCAAATTTCTCTTCATGGGCCTTTGTTATCGTCATAATACCTCACAACTTTTCTGGAAGTTCTGATACCAGTTTATTAGGGAAGATCCCCAGAAATTGACAAAATCCCAAAACAACCCCAAAACAAACAATAACAAAACAAAAGAGAAAATAAAAGAAAGACACTTGATTTACATGATTTAGTCAAATCGACTTATATTTACAGGAAAGGGCATGCAAAATATTCTATTATCAAGAAGAATACAAAAGTTTTAGATGAGTGCACCTAAATCCACAATGCACTAGTACAAAAATACAAGAAAATCAAAATAAGATAAAAGACTTAATGACCAGAAAAGATCTAATAGCCCATTAAACTCTTTTATATTTAGTACTTGGTATATTAAAACTCAAAGTTTAAAATCTCTATTTATAAGACTAAGGGTGCAAAACTCTAGTTAGTATAACCAATTTGGGACAAGCTACATAAAATGCGACATCAACAACATCTCACATGAGTAATGTCATCTTACATCTCATGATTGATGTGACTAATTTAATGACTACAAAATTTATAGGTGAAATCGTAGATCAACCCTATTTAAGTATTTTACAATTTTTTTATATCAATCGACAGTCGTGAAACGATACTTTTATCTGTTCTAGTTCTTCTATACATTACCTATGCGTTCGAACTTCTCACATTCATAGTTATTTTGGCCAAAGTCTAATGACAAATTCAATTTAATTTAACCCTTTTTTTCACTTTATATTTACCTTTTTTTATTCCTGGGTTGAAAGGGTCAAAATTGATCTGAATTCATTACTAACCTTTCACAATTTTTTTAACCTTTTCACAAATTATAATTTACTAACTCTAACATTTGCAATATATCAACAATTAGAGCTTTATCGGACTTCCATCTTAAATCTTAATTGAAATTGAAATGAAAATTATAAACCCTATTATTGATATGGTTTATGTCATCCGCTTACTTGTTTGGTTCCAATGAAGAATGTAAGTCATAAGTGGGAAATGAAAGTGAGTATTTTTTAAAATTTTTATTGCATAAAATGATTCCAATAATAATTAACCAAATAATATCTATAGGTATTATTAATCTTAATTGTCATTATTTCTCCTCCTACCCACAAACCATACACATCCTTAATCTATTCCACGGTTTAATAGACCTACTATATAATATGATATGGTATAAAATTATAGTAGAAATATTTTGTTCAGCGAAGGCATGGGCGGATGGATAGGGGCATGGGCGGTCCAGGGTGGCCCAAGATTTTCGAAACAATATTCTTTTCCCTTAAAAATTTTTAAAATTTTAATTACACAGTCAAAAAGATGCTAAACTTGCCTTCCTAAAATTCTATAATTTTATTGTCCCCCAAATATACATCAATACGGTCATGGCTCTCCAAAATATTTTGTTCCCTTGAAATTCTTAAAATTTAAATTATATCCTTATAAGATTTAGACTTTGCCACTTAAGGTTTGCAAAAATTATAAAATTATCCCTAACATATATGCCTATGTGGTCTTGCCCAGTAAACCCCTGCCTCCGCCAGCTGCCGAAGAGGACCCAAGGAAGGAATCTTAAGTCGAATTTGCAACAACGCCTTTCATCATCACATTTATATAGAGACAGACCGCAACGTCGTCACGAAATTTAATTTAATGTCTTTACACACCTATTAATCAAATATATTCAATCCTATAACATATTCAAATTAACAGTTATAGAAAAAATTTATTTTGTAGTTGTCGACGGCCACAAAAATGGGAAAACATATGCTTATTATAGTCTAGCGAAGAATGTTTTCTTGACAAAAGTAGCACAACAAAACACAAGTTACCAGAAAAATTCTAGGGGACTTGAGTGTCATTTCACAGGGTGTTTGCAATTATATGATTCCATAATTTTCACCGTGCTATGATTCTCACTAATGTCACGGATAAATAATTAAGTCGGGGACTAATTCTACTTTGCACCCCTCAATTTATATTCAATTCTCACTTTACAATTAAAATTTTAATTTTGGACACTTTGCATCATAACTCTCAAATCCATCTCACTTTAATCCAATTTTTATTAGAGCCGCAAAATTTAACAGAATCATTATGCATGTACAACAAATTTAGTAAAGCAATTAGCCATGACATTTTGGGTTGAAAAAGACTATTTTCGTCCTTTATCTTTGAGGTGTACTCTTATTTGCTACTTATGTATAAAAACAAGCCAATTTGGTCCCTAATCTTTCAAAATATTAGCTAATGCAAGGCTTTCGATGTAAAAGTTGGACAAATTAATGGTAAAAATTACGTAAATATCACATAGTCGTTAAAACACAAACATGTTGATGATGAAAAGTTATAATTCCTTACTATTCCCAATTTTTTCTCTAATTTCTCAAACCTTAATTTTGTCCTCATTTTCTTCAAGGGATTTTCAAGGACAAAAATTAATGAAAAAAATTTCATTATTGTTTGATTTTTAACCTTCAATCATTTTTGTTTAAAGATCACGTAATATTCACATGGCCTCTACCGTTATTTTGTTCAACTTTTCCGTCAAAATCTCTACATTGACCAAAATTTTAAATGATAAAGGATTAAATTGGTTTGTTATAATATATAATGGACCAAATTGGGGTACACCCTAGAGACATGGAACCAAAATGGTTTTTTTCCCTATTTTTGTGCATATATGCTGAAATTCTCTTAATTTTGCTGGTGGTGTTAAAAATTGAATGGAGAGACAGATTTGAGAGTTCAGGTGTAAAATGTCCAAAATTAAAAGTGAAAGAGCAAAATGGGAAATAGAGATGAAGAAGTTATAATCGATAGTTTCCAATTTTAACTATGATTTAAAGATACTTGTATGGTGCACATCCGATACACGTCCTGACCCAAATATCCTTTTTTCATTAAAATCAATTTAATAGAATTCTATTATAATTCCGACTCTTTTCTTTTTTGATTGGAAAGAAAAAGTCCTCCCACTCTAAGCTGGTCTTTTTATTTTCATCTAATGTTATTAGATTTAGCTTTTAAGGTAATATTAAGCAATATTGAATCTGAAATTGCTAACATTAGATAAATCAATACTAAAAACTAAGACCACTATTCTTTAATCAACTAAAATAAGTGTAAGTACAATTCTTAAGAGTTGAGAAAATAAAATTGTCAACATATGTAAATTAAATATAAGCCTACTAATTTAACTAAAACCAAAAGAAAATTTGTTTTCATTTTATTTTCTTCTTGACAAATTTGGCATTGAATATAAAGTTAAATTTCATTAAATCTACCAAATATTTATTTTATTATTTGTGCTTTGGCTTATGACAAGTAAGACTTGTATTAAGTTTATGAGGAAAACAAATTACATTAACTACCACTAAAACTACTTGTTCTTTAAACCTTTGATAGAAATGATATGTTTAAGTTTTTTTATGCTTCTTTGCACTTTTATATGAAATTGCTTTCTCATTTTTCCCTTTTTATCAAATTTGGATTTTATCATTTCGTTTTTAGTGTCTCTTTTTCTTTCTCTTTCATGTAATATTTTATAAATCAATTGAATCTTGTCTTTTATAGAATCTAATATTTGAAGTGTATAAGATGACATTGTCATGCATTCCCTGTAGAAAGCCACCATGGACCACAAAGAACAGTACTTAAGGTTCTACAAACTGGTTTGTTTTGGCCAACTATATTCAAAGATTCAAGAAATTTTATGCTTGAATGTGATAAATGCCAAAGGGTAAGTAATATTTCAAGGAGACAAGAGAAGCCTATCAATGGGATTGTGGATTTAGAAGTTTTTGATGCTCAGGGCATCGATTTTATGGGACCTTTTTCCACGTCATATTCTAACAAATTAGAGTATTTTGGTTGTGCTGGATTATGTATCAAAGTGGGTAGAAGCAATTCCCACCCCAACCAATGATGAAAGGGTTGTGACCAACTTTCTTAGAAAGAACATCTTGTTCAATTTTGGAGTACGACAAACCATTATTAATGATGAGGGAACACACTTCAAAAACTCTCATTTCAAATCCTTGATGTTGAAGTATGGGGTAAAGCAGAAAATTGCTCTGGCTTGCCACCATCAAACTTCGGGTCTTGAAGTGTCAAATAGAGAATTGAAGATAATCATGGAGAAAAGTTTCAACAACTCAAGAAAGGATTGGGAAATCAAGTTGGATGATGTTTTGTAGGTCTATCTTACGACATTCTGTCAAATTAGAATGTCCCCCTATAAATGGTTTTATGGTTTAGGAATGATGTCATTTACTATAAACAATTGGAGCACAAGGCTTATTGGGCATAAAAACTAGAAAATTCTCTTTGACACAAGCATGTGAATAAGAGACTTTTTGATTTGAATGAGTAAGATCAGATATAAGATGAGTTTTGGAGAAAACCATTTGAAAATTCCTGGATTTATATAGTTATATATATATATATATATATATATATACACACACACACACACATACATATGCATATAAATATATAAATATATGTATGTATGTATGTATGTATACACATACACAAATATATATATATATATATACACACACACACACACACATATACATATAAATGTATACATATGTGCGTATATATATATATATATGTATGTATGTATGTATATAGGCATGTATATATATATATATATGTATGTATGTATATAGGCATGTATATATATGTGTGTGTGTGTATATATACACACACACATATGTACATATATACATATCTATATATGTATGTCTGTATACATATATGTATATGTATATATATATATAGATATCTGTTTGTGTGTATATGTATATGTGTATATCTATATATATGTGTATATATATATATATATATATATACCTATATATATACATATACATTAATGCTATAAATATGTAAACGTATATATATATATATACCTATATATATACATATACATTTGTGCATACATATATATATACACACATATATATATGTGTGTGTATAGATATCCATATATTTGTAACCAGGAGGGCTTCTTCCTCATTTTCTCTACTCTCTCTTCCTAGCTTTCTAGGGTTTTCTTTTGACCATAGTTGTCCTTCAGTCTCTGACTAGAGGACAACCCCCTTCTCACGCACCTAAGTTTTTTGCGGATGTTTTGACTGGTTCTTCTAATTTCTAAGAGACAGGCCTCAGAAGAAAATGAGGAAAACCGGTGGGAAATCCAGCCGACCTTGCTTAACATTGACATAGGAGATTGCAATTCTTTCAAAACTGTTTGATGCTTGCTTGATTGGTCAGAGATCAAAAGGGAAGCCCAGCATGGATGCCCTTCAAAAATCCTCCAGTTCGGTATGGATTATAAAAATCATTTACTCTAGGGTTTCTTGATCTCATCACATCCTCATCCACTTTGACAAAGAGGAGGAACTGATCAACGTTGCTGGGTGTGTGGTTTCTGGTCTTTTGATGAATTCGGAATGTGTGTGCTCAAATGGACAGAGTACTTTTGCGTTGATCAAGAATCCCCACTTGCTCCAGTTTGGGTCTCCCTATAGCATCTTCCTTTCTATTTATGTGGCAAACTATAACTTTTCTCAATTGCATCAATAATTGGAACCCTTCTCAAGATGGATGCCTTCACCACCACTATTTCTCTCCCCAATGTTGCATGAATTTGTGTTGAAGTTGATGTTTCATAACCGTTATTGCAATGATTTTGGATTGGAAAGAAAGGCTCTAGGGGTTGGCAATATATTCACTAGGAAGATCTCCCAAAATATTGCTCTAAGTGTTTTAAGCTACGGTATTCGACTGCTGATTGTTGATTGAAAGCCTCAAAAGATATGATCAAGAATTTAATGGATTAAAAGAACCCCAAGTAGGAAATCAAACTCTCTATCTAGAAGAGCTCTATGGGTTTAATAAGGCAACCATCAAGAAACCCATCCACCAGCCGGGGAATTCTACTAAAAAAGAAAAAATTCAAATGGGGGGACCGCTTCAAGTTGCTGGAGATATGATTGAACCACCACCCGGACTTCCTCCGAATGATAGCCCTTTGGAGCTACTAGTGCAAAAGGTGGCAACGCACTTCTTTCCTGAAAACCCCATGCCAGGGCTTGATTTTCTAGAAAACCCTGATATCATAAGTTCGTGCAAAGGGGTTTCGGCTACACAAGAATCGATTGCTAGCATGCCACTTGCTCAAACAAATCCACTGTTGCTCCAGAGGTGTTGAATGACTCATTAGACCGTCATCCTTTGAGGTTCTTATACAGTTAGATGTGTATAGGAAAGAAAGTACGTGTGCTGTTACATCGGATGAGGAAGACTAATTTCTCTTGACAAGATGACAGATAACGCTAGGCTTTGTCATGTTCTCTGTGATGATCACCATGCAAAGTTTCGCTGCTCCAAGAAAAAAAAGCCGTTATTACCTTCTAACATTTCAGATTCTTTGTCAAATTTGGACTTTGTGTCTCGTTTGGATTTACCACAAGAACTTCTGCGTGATGAGTTGCATGATTTCCTCAGTTTAAAATAAAAGGAGTGGTACTATTGGCTCAGAAGAACCTAAACACCGTTTGGGGCCTACGAAGCAATATAATGTGACGCATACCATTCTTACCCGATAGGCCGTCGAGCCCAACACTGGCTTTTCTTCTCAAATTTCCCAATGATCAGGAGCCTCATCTGGAATCTCTCAGTTATCTCCAGCAAATCTTCTCTCTGATGCTTGAAAAAATTAATTCATGTCCACAATATTTCCTTACTTGTTATCTTAGAACCTTTGGTAGAGGCTCATAGGCTGGAAGAGTTCTACATCCACTTGGGTTTCCATCTTTGTATTCTAAATCTGTCGAATAAAATTTGCTTTTTTAGGAAGCCAGACTCCAGTGTTAATGTATTAGTCAATAAATAGCAATTTATTCATCTTCAGTTTCGGAATAAGTGGCTTGGAATGACTATGTGTTCACCTCTTTTGTGTACGCCAAATGCACTAGAGGTGAGCAAGCCAAATTGTGGGATGGTTTGTTGCATGTGACTTCCCCTGGGTCAAGGTCTTGGATTTTAGAAAGGGGTTTCAAGGTGATATCTTCTATGTCTGACTATCTAGGGTCGATGGGTCAAGACTTGCATGCAATACAAGATTTCAATACAACTATGGATCAATGCAGGGTCTTCACGCTACTTTCTTCTAGTAGTAAATTTAGTCGGTCTAGGATTCGACACGGTAAGGTAGTTTGGAAGAGATTGGATAGGTTTTTGGTTAATTTTGAGTGGCTTCAGACGTTTCTGGGAACCTTGGTTCAACATTTGAATAAGTCTGACTCAGATCAGTACTTCTAAAGCTTCCTTTAGTGGATTCAGGCAAACCAAAACTATTTCATTTTCAGCATGTATGGGTTGACCACCTGAATTTTCTATCATTGGTTCGGGAAGATTGGGGCACTGGCTATTGAGGCCTTAGGTATGCTAGCCTTTTAGTTAAAACTCAAGCACATCAAAGATGCTAGTAAAAAATGGAACAATGAAGTCTTTGGGGATATTTTCTAGGCTGTCCGAGAGAGGAAGCCAAAGTTCAAGAGCTAGAAATTGTTTATGAATTGAGAGGTTAACCTCTGGATAGGCTAAGGTCCATGAGGCGTGGGCAGAGCTTTTTCGCTCATTTAAAGATGGAAGAGGAATATTAGCAGAAAAAATCGAAATGTAAATGGCTCAGGGAGGGTGACCTCATTGTAAAGTTCTTTCAAACCATGCTTGCTAACAAGCATTCCAAAATGCTTATTCATCGTCTAAAGAACCGCGGTAGAGATTGGCTTGAGTCCATTGAGGATAATCGACTTGAAGGAGAAGATTTCTACAAACAACTTTTTGTTGATGAAGGGATTAATGAAGAATGCATGCATAAATTAATTGATCTAGTTCCATCTTAGATTAGCCCAGACCAGCACAATGGGGATCTAATTCGGTTGCCTTCTATCGATGAGCTGCGAAATGTACTCTTTGGAAAAGATGCAGATAGATGGTTATACGCATTATTTCTTCGTCAAATGTTGGGATATCATTTGTGAGGATCTCATTCGGGCAGTCATGGATTTTTTTGCAGGGGTTCGTTTGCCAAGAATTTTAGCTAGTGCTCTTTTGGTGCTTATCTCTAAATTAGAAGGATTTGGTCTTTTCAAAGGGATTTTAATCCGATTTCATTCGTGAAACCAAGGTCAGTCTCTTCAAAAAAATCTTGGCTGCCGGTTGATGAGTTTGCTTTCTAGCCTAGTTTCTCCCGAGCAATTGGGTTTTGTGGATGGTCGAACCATTGTGTCTCTTATACACTTCTAGCGCAAGACCTTGTTGGTTTGCTAGACAAAGAAATTTGGGAAGGGAACATGCTGATTAAATTAGATATGATAAAGGCATTTGATCGACATGGAGGTTTTTAGAAGCAATAATGATGAAGTTTGCCCTCACCCTCATTTGTTTGTGAAATTAGTTATGAATAATCTCAAAGCTATTTGGTTTTCTTTGCTTCTAAATGGCCAACTATTGGGGTCCTTCCAGCCTACGTGTGGTATGAAACAAGCTAATCCTATTTCTCTGCTGCTCTTTATCTTAGATTCTGAGGCTCTTTCATGGGGGTTGAATCAATTATTGTGTGAAGGGTGCACTCTGCCTTACTCGGGTTCACGAAGTGCACTACCGATGTCCTATCTTACCTATGTTGATGACTTGGTAATCTTCACTAGGGGGATAAGTGGTCCCTAAAGTATTTGTTAACTTTTTTGGACATTAATCAATGGAGTTCAAGTCAACGAATCAATTTCTCGATGAGCTCGTTTGTGCTTTCCTGTCGATGTCCATCTACTTTTAGACGCTCTATTGCTACTTTGACAACTATGAAGCGGACAACCTTACCCTTCGTCTATCTTGACTGCCCAATTTACACAAGATGTAAGTCTTCAAATCTCTTTGAGACGCCTTCAATGGAGAAAGTTCATAAAAAATTAGCGGGCTGGAAACAAAAGTTATTTTCATCAGGAGGTTTCTTAGTACTCATTAAACACGTACTTTCCTCCATTCCTATACACATCTAGGCAGTTCTTGAACCTCTGAAAAAGATAGTTCACCAATTGGAGAAATTGCTATCCTTTTTCTTTTGAGGTGTTTCCTAATTAGGAGTTCGAAGGCATTGGATGAAGTGGAAAATAGTTTGTTCTCCAATAACAAACAACGGACTAGGCATTCAGTCTCTTGACTCCATTATTCAAGCCTTTTCCTTAAAAATGTTGTGGAATTTTCACTTTTGATCCTCACTATGGGCTTGCTATACGTGAGCTAAATATGGCGTAGGTGTGTCTTTATAGTCTTCTCTAATTTGGTAGCGTATGCTTCGGGTTAAATCCATTGCCGGTGCTAATTTTCAATTCCTTCTTCATGACGGTGCTTCCTCCTTTTGGTTTGACAATTGGCTCAGCAGATTGGGTCTTAGCTGATTATGTGGATGAGGTGGTGAATCTTTCTATTCAAGTGCATGACTTGTATAGCAACAAGTTTGGGTGGTCATTTTCCTTACTTCAACAGAAATTACCCAAGGAGGTGGAAGGAAAGATCTCCTCTAACACCTTGTACTTGTCTAAGAAGCTGGATATCCCTATATGGCTCCCATCCGTTTCGGGAAAGTTTTCAACTTCTTCAGCATATGACATAGTTTGAGACCGGAATTCACAACTCAATTCTTGAGCTTACATATGGAGTGCACGAATTCTATTTAAAATTTCCATCTTATACACATCTTACTCAATCATTTTATCCCGTTTGCTGATGTCTTGATGGAAATGGGTTTTCATCTACCGTCTAAATGTTGGTACTGTAATTCTCTTAGATGATTTGGACCATGTTTTCCTTCATTATGGAGTAGCATGACGCATTTGGAGAGAGTTCGATTCCATGCTTTGAATCCCTAGTTTTGGGGTCCTACTCTCTCTTCGACAAAAGTTTCAGGTTTGGTAGTTGCACTCAACAAATATAGGCGATGCTCAACTTGGCTCTATAGCCCCTGCCTATATTTGTAGGCATCATCGGTTTGTGCGTAATACTTTTAGACATGATAATTGTTCTTTATCGATGAAAATGATTCTGTCTCGGATTCATTTTTCATTGATTCAATCCAGTTTGGTGTGTATAAGAACAATTCACAGGAACAAAGCACATCCGGTCCTTTTGCCTTGTCGTGCGCAGTGACACCGAGTCCTAGTCATTTCCCTTTGGCTGTTGCATGGACAAGACTTGTAGAGGGCAGCTATGGCTCAATGTGGATGGATCTTCGCTGGTTAATCCCAGCCATTCAGCAGGTCATGGGGTAATTCGGGATTCTTCAGGTTGATTTCTTCATGGCTTTTCTTCATATTTTGGCATGGGAACCAGTACAATTGTGGAATCAAAAGTTTTTTTTACAGGCTTGACAACATTGTATCCGACTTGGCATGCTCTCAGTTAACATAGAGACAGACTCTTAAGGCTTATCTACTATGCTTTTGCTAAACTTCTCTCTAGCTTGGCATCTAGACCACATTATCAGACAATTCAAGAGCTTACTTTCACTAGGCTACAAGAAAATACCCCTATTATGACATATCTATGGAGGCACTGTAACAAGAATGCCTTAAAAAATAATTAGAGGGATTTAAGAGTAAATGCCACATAAAATTAGAAAATTATAATTTAAACGACAACGTAAAGAAAAGTTGTAAAAAAAAAATTCTGAAAAAATTAGTGCTAATAAAACCCGCTAAAAATATAAGAGCAAAATTTTTGTATATATGCCAGATCCTTCCCCCTCTTTTCTTTTTCCCCCAATTTCCCTTCTCTTTTTCCTCCTTAACTTTCTCCTTCCCCTTCTTATTTTTCTTTTTCTCCCAATTTTCAGAACCCTTCTCCTCTTCCGCCCCAACTTTCCCCTATACCAAATTCCAAATTCTCCACAAAGTCTCCTTCTCCCCCTAATAAAACGGAGGATGAAAGGAAACGGGGGATCTTGATGTATATAAAAGTTGAGATTTAACACATCAATTTTTTTTTAATTTTTTTTGGTTTTATAGCCATTTCAATGGGAACTTTTTAGTGCTGGAATTTGCTAAAGATCCTTTGTGGAACATTCACATTGCACAGGAGAAGCTTTATAGGCTAGAGAGATGAACTTTTTTTTTTTTTTTTTAAGTTCAGAATTTTTATTAAATGATGATGATGAAACAGTAAGCTTTACAAAGGACATCCCATGTCATCCTCCCAGACTCTTGGAGGAATAAATAAGAAGAAATCAAATACATCAAGAACAAAAGATACTTTGTTCAAAGTTGCAGATCAAAATTTTCTTTTCTAAAAGTTCAAGAATTTTTTGTATAATCGATTAATAAAATTGTATCCTCCCGAAATTCCTTCGTCCACCCGATTGTTGATTTAATTTGTTTTGGTTATCTGATCAACTTCCCATATTATTTTTCACGTTTCATTCTTAGCGAGTAAAAACCTTGTTGGTTTAGTTTTTTGCGTTGTAGGCCGTTAGCTTTGATTTTTTGGTCCTTTCTTCATGGTTAAGTATGTTATTTTTTGCTACTAAAGGAACCATTTTGGTTGTTCCATAAATTGGAAAGTGAGATGCATGCATGTATTAAGAAGAAAAATAATCATTTTGATAGCTGCCGTTGGTAATACTATACAATTAATTACACATGAATCTCTTATACACTAATTACAGCAAAGTGGAGTGTGATGAATACACTGTCTTTGGTCATTAGTAATGGTTAAGAGACAGCATAGATGGTTTCTTTAAAATAATACCAACGCCTAATTGATAATAGTGGAATGGGGAGCTTTAGTCCCATAGTCAAAACTTACATAAAAGAGTTCATATCTCTATTCTACTCGATCATTCAACCGTTATTAATACGAATTAATATTCTCTCAACTTTTTCTTTCTAGCTCTCTCTACTTTAGTTCTTATCATATACATGATGAATTCATTTGATTTTTAATCATTGAATTACGTACATCAGAGACAAAGTGAGAATAGTAAATAGAAACCCAAAAAAAAAAATTTTTGATTTTCATGGGAAAACATCGAATCTAAAATGTCATGCTTTGTGAATTGTGAACAAGCAAGCTAGCAACGTCCAAAGTTGTTACCACCTCCAGCTTAACTTATTTGTGAGCTGGCTTTAAAACTTAAAAATATTTATAATACAATACGTATTTCTACAGTGAATAGTTGTTAGTAATATATAAAAGAAAGTTTTGATTTTTTTCAATTTTGTTTGCGAGATTTGATTCTTCCATGACCACTAGAGAATCTTACTGTTACCTTGAGAAGATTTCTCATTTGTACTACAACACAAGACAGTAGTTTGATTCCATATACAATATTAATTTTTTTTCTTTTTAATTAAAAATAAAGTCAAAATGAAATAGCCCAATTGACCATGATATAGTTGGCTTTTGGTGTAACTCCAAAAGTTGATGGCAGGATTTATTTATTTATGTATTAGGAGTCTTCTAGTGAACTAGTTGTTCTATTTAAGTAAAAAGTGCATGTAGACAAAAAAACATTATCGCAGAATAAGAACAAAGTTACAGGATTATGTCAGGGGTATTTTGGATATGTCATCATAATAACTTTACTGTATACACTGTAGTATATATATATGGTAGTTGTTCGGACTTTGTTGGCTGCTGCTTCCTACAATCTCCACTTTATTTCAGACTAATTTTATTTTATATCCCTTAATTATATCTAATTCTCACTTTACACATCAAAATTTAGTTTTTAGCACTTTACACCTCAAACTCTCAAGTTCGTCCCACTTCACATAATTTTTTAACACTGCCTAAAAAATTAATGAAAATTTTCATATGTATGACAAATTCAGTAGGATGCACAATAATATTTTTGCATGCAAAAACAAATTTTCTATTAACTTTATTGATAGGATCAAAAAAAGGGGCTAAATTGGAACTACTTTGAGTTAGTTAGGGTGCAAAGTGTCAAAAATTAAAATTCGGTATGCAAAGTGATTATTGGTATAAGTTCAGGGGTGTAAAATAGAATTAGTACCTTTATTTATTAAACCACCGTCAAAGAAGTGAAAAATCGGAACTAAGTACTTATCATCTACAATGAAGCTTAGTTTGAAAAATGTTTCTAAAAAATGAGTTTAATTTTTTTTTTTTTTAAAAAAAAAGTTGTGGCTGAATAATCATATCTTAAAAGATTAGAATAATCAATCATCTTCATTTTACACACAAATTTTCAATATTTAGCTCATTTCTTAAACACAATTTTATCTGTCTATATCAAAATTTCCCCCTTTGTGTTCTCAAATGGTCCTTTAACATCTCTAAGTACACTATAATTTATTCATGTATATTTATTATATGAGTTTTTATTTTTATATTTGAGGAAGGGATACCCAAAGTAGAGAAATCGAGGCCCGTATTATGCGGCAGAAGAAGTTAATAAAAGCTGAGGGAGTGATTAGATAAACAAATGGGAATTTTATTTTGTAGTGATTTGGAATTGGAATGCATATTAATATTCTTAGAGAGATTCAATGTTGTTTTTTGTATCCAGGTTAATTTGACTACAAATCTAATTTGAAAGATTCTTCAAAACTCAAGATATATTCTTCTTGAACCTAGGATTAAATTTTTTTTCTTAGTGGAATTACTTTTTACTATATTCTTATACTATTTTTTTGTTAGCCTAAAGATTTACTTATATAATCAAATACATTTGTTTAAAGCTAGATCTTAGGACTAAAATTGTTCATAGGATATTTGTGGTTATATGAGTAATTAGTTGCTATTGAATTTCTTTTTCTTTTATGGAAACTGGTTTTTGGCTTATTTAATTTCTTTTTTTGATTGATTTTATAAGTCTTGTCTAAGAAATGCACGAGGTCCTTTTGTCAAAATAATGATTTATATATAAATGTTTTGTGAATACATCTTCCTTACTATTTATTGTATGTTATTTGTCGGGTTTTACATATTGATTTATTCTGCTTCCTGATATAGTTTGCTCAATAAATATCTAATACTCATAATAACATATGGATAAGAGTTGGATGCAAAAAGATAGGCGAAGTGATGAATTCAGAAAAGGTTTAAAAGCATTTTTAGATTATGCATTTAAGCATTCAAGTGTAAATGGAATGATGGCATGTCCATGTTCAGAGTGCAAGTGTGGAGTAGCTGTGTCTAGAAAAGAAGCCAAAACTCATTTGAAAGTCTCTGGATTTCTTAAGGGATGCACACAATGGGTAGCTCATGGCGAATTTTTATATTCAGCTCAATCGACATCTAGTTCTAATGATGTTTCACATGATGTATTTGGTGTTCCAGTTAACATGCATAATCTAGTTCATGATGCATTAGGAGTTCCTCAACATGATTCTACTTTAGGTGGTACAACAGAATTTGACGGGGATCGACCTAATGCAGAAGTTGAAAAATTTTACAAATTAATTGATGATTCTCAACAAGAGCTCTCACCCAGGGTGTAAAACCTTTTTGAAACTTTCTTTCATTATTTGTTTGCTTCATATCAAATGCCTAGGAAAATTGAGAAATAAAACTTTTGATATGTTTCTTGATTTGTTGAGAGAAGCATTTCCAGAAGCGATGGTTAATTTGCCTAAATCTTGTTATGAAGTAGAGAAGTTTTAGGACTTGGTTATGAAAAATATGATGCTTGTC
This sequence comes from Cinchona pubescens, assembly GCA_025175665.1. Classification (NCBI taxonomy): domain Eukaryota; kingdom Viridiplantae; phylum Streptophyta; class Magnoliopsida; order Gentianales; family Rubiaceae; genus Cinchona; species Cinchona pubescens. The sequence continues at coordinate 477,473 of JANKKI010000393.1, read as the reverse complement.
CTAATGACTGTACTTTGTATTGGGGGGTAGATGCAGGAAAGACTAGTTGTGAAATATGCAAGGAACATAGATGGGTTACATCAGAAAATGATCCCACTGGTGAAAAAAGGAAAGTCTCACGTAAGGTTTTGTGGCATTTTCCACTTAAGCCTAGGTTACAACTTTTGTTCATGTCTTCTAAAACTGCAACTCATATGAGATGGCATTCGAAGGGTCGTACTAAGGATAGTTATATGAGACACCCAACTGATTCTCCAGCTTGGAAAACTTTTGACTATCAATATTTAGAATTTGTTAAAGATCCTCGTTCTAATGTTAGGTTGGGATTGGCATCTGATGGATTCAATCCATTCAAAACTATGAGTGTTTCTCATAGTACATGGCCAGTAATTTTGGTTCCTTACAATTTACCACCTTGGATGCATATGAAACAACCATATTTTATGTTGTCACTGTTGATACCAGGTCCATCTTCTCCAGGTAATGATATTAATGTGTATTTACAACCACCCATAAAGGAATTGAAAGAATTATGGGATATAGTGGTGAATACATATGATGCTTCAAGTAAGCAAAACTTTGAACTACGTGCGGCACTATTGTGGACTGTAAGTGATTTTCCCGATTATGCAATTTTATCAGGTTGGAGCACTAAAGGAGAATTTGCTTGTCCAGTGTGTCATCAATATACACATTCAAAGTGGCTAAAGCATGGTAGAAAATATTGTTATATGGGCCATAGAAAATTTTTGGAATTGAATCATCCTTTTCGAAAAAATAATCGCTCTTTTGATGAAACTGAAGAACTCGAAAGACCACCATAGGAAACTAGTGGGATCTGCAATTTCTACTGAGTTGGAAAAGTTTCGAATTAAATTTGGAAAGTTAGTTGATGATAACCCAAAATTACCATTCAACTGGAAAAAATGAAGTATTTTTTTGATCTACCTTATTGGAAAGATAATATGATTCGACATAATCTTGATGTAATGCATATTGAGAAGAATATTTGTGATAGAATTCTTGGAACATTGTTAAATCTAGATGGGAAAACTAAAGATACTCTTAAGGCACGTCTTGATTTGCTTGACATGGGTATAAGGTCAGAGCTTCATCCAACTGAGAAAGGAAATGGTAGAGTTTATTTGCCCCCATATAGCTTTACAATGTAAAAGAAAGAGAAAGAAAGTTTTTTCAAGGTATTAAAAAAAGTGAAAGTGCCCGATGGATATGCGGCTAACATATCTAGATGTGTTCAATTGAAGCCACCCAAAAATTTTGGATTTAAGAGTCATGATAATCATATTTTGATGTAGCAGTTATTGCCATCATAGCTTTGAGAAGAACTTTATCAAATGTTGTTCGCTCTCCATTTATCAAATTGAGTAGATATTTTCAAAAATTATGCTCTAAAGTTTTGCATATAGAAGATTTAGTCCACTTGGAGAAGGAACTTGCTTTTATACTTTGTCAACTAGGGAGGATTTTTCAATATCAAATTTTGATGTTATGGTGCAAAACCTCTATTCATTTGGCGACTGAGGCAAAAATCGAAGGGCCTGTCCATTACCGTTGGATGTATCCCATTGAAAGTTACTTTTAACTAATTTAAAAAATGATATTATATATTTCATTGAAAGGTATTTTAATATTATGTCTTTGTATTTTTATCAATTAATATATATATATATGGTTAAACTGATTTATAAAATGATATTATATGTATTGTATGCAAGGTACTTGGGCACTTTGAAATCTTACGTCCGAAATAGAAGTTGACCAGAAGGTTGTATAGCTGAAGGATACGTGGCAGAAGAATGTTTAACCTTCTGCTCGTTATATCTTGGCCGATTATGTTGAAACAAAATTTAATCAGACAAGTAGAAATAAAGATGTAGGTGAAAGTACTGTTGATGGATTGGATATATTTTCTACGTTAGGTCGGCCATTAGGAAAATAAGCTCCTACTAAATTCAGTAGTGACGTCTTGAGAAAAGCACATCAATATGTTCTATTCAATTGTGATGATATCAAGGACTAAGTCAAGTAAGTAATTTCTATTTTTAATAGAATAACTATATGAATGAATTATTTTAATGTGATTCTCATTAAAATTTCTATTGTAGCCAACATTATGCATTGGTCCAAGAACAAAATTTTAGAGCTGGAAACATGGCATTGAACGCCTTCACAGTGATAATTTTGGATCTTGGTTTTCTAGCCAGGTAACTTCACAAAGAGTAAAAGTTTCTTTATATTTCTTTTATGTATTATTTTTTACTAATATTTGATACATAATTTAGGTGGAACAAATTCAAGTCAGTGAGGAAGATAGAGTCCCAAGGGATTTGAAGTATCTTGCCAAGGGTCCAAATATTATTGGGATACAGTATAAAAAATTTCTTGTTAATGGTTTTCGATTTCAGACAAAAGAGTTGGAGGTTAGGAGAAAAACCCAAAATAGTGGAGTTTTGGTTAGTGCAACTACATCAAGTTTCTCAAGTGTAAAAGACAAAAATCTGATTTTGAGTGATATGGATTACTATGGGATTTTGACAAATATCATTGAATTAGATTATGGAGGAGATAGAAGGGTTATCCTATTTGAATGTGATTGGGTCTCTAAAGAAAAAAGGTTAAAGCAAGATGATGATGGATTCTTATTGGCTAACTTTGTGAAATTGAAGCGTCACAATGAGCCTTATGTGCTTGCATCCCCAGTGTCATAGGTGTTTTATATAGAAGATCCTCTTGAAAATGGGTGGCATATAGTTATCACAACATCCCGTAGAATAGAGTACAAGATGGATCACATGGGCGATGTTAAGATGTACTTGCAAAGCACAACTTGCAAATTTAGTGTTGGATGATGACAATGGAGAATTTAACTTGGTTCGTGAGGATGTGTTGGGAGTTGAAGTTGACTTAAACCATGAGTAGATTGTGTTTTGATTCTTACTCAAACTATAACATTTTTGCATGTTGAGTGAACTATTTATTTCAAAGTATGACCTATAATATTATTGCTTTGTTCAGTATTTGTCTAGTAATTAATGCAATTTAATGTGAAATTGAACATTTGAATTGTTGTTATACTATTGTTATCTCATATCTAACGTACACTATTGTAGTTTAAAACTAGTTTTTGTATATTATGTATCTAAAATTTGGATTTTCAAGGGTGGCTAGAACTAGGAAAAAAAGATTTACCAGTTATGAACTTGTTGATGAACCATATGAGGAGCATGAAGACAACCAGTCTCTCATACAACAAGAGCATTATTATACAGGTTAGACAATCTATTTGTATTTCTAACTACATTTGTTTTTCCTAATGAAATGTTTCTTGTGATATATTTTTTTTTAGATGGTGAGAATACTTGTAAAGAAATGAAGAAAACCCGAGGGCCAACGCATATGATAAAAGTTTGGGGTCGACCTAGTTCTTTAGGTCGATATAAAATTAGATATAACAAGCTTAATAAACCAATGGGAAAAAACAAATCTCTCTTGACTGAATTTTTAGGTACAATACCAAGAAATGGCATATATTGTCCTATTAATGTGGAAGATTGGCACAGGATAGGCACTTCTCACAAGACAGAGATGTTAAAAGTAGTGAAGGTAATTATATTATGTTTTCTTATACTTGTCTATTGATTCATTAGTTGTTCAAATATTGACTTTAGATTCTAATAATTTAAAATATTTTTTAGGAAAAATTTATTGTACCTCCTGGTGCAAAAATTTGGATTTATCGTGCTTTAAGCAAATATTGGAGAAATTGGAAAACAAGTTTAAAGCAAAATATTATAATCCAGATAAAACTATTCAAGCTCAAATCAATAATATTCCTGATGACCAGATGTGATGAAGGATCAATATAAAGGACTTGTGACTCATTGCCAGAAAGATGAAACGAAGGTAGAATTACATGTTTCGCAATTGTGTCCTCATTTCTCAATTTATCAAATTATATTCAAGTCATTTTTAACATTTTTCTACAAATTCAAAAAATTAGTGAAAGGAATAAGCAAGCAAGGGCAATGAAGATTATGAATCATAACACGGGAAAGATAGTCATTTGTTCAAATTCGAGCTACCGAGGTGAATAATCCTAACTTTTTCTTTGTTTCTTGTTATATTAGTACAATTCGCTCAAAGAAGGAATTTTTCTTTTTACAGAAGAAAAGGTTGGGCCATAATCCGTCACGAGTTGAAATGTTTAAACGTTGTTACACTAAAAAAAATGGAGAACCATCCAGCAGTGTTGTAGCAAGTAAAATGGTAAGAAAAGTTTTTATTTGTTTATTTAAGAAGGCAGTTAATAAATACAACTTATTGAGTGATTCGATCATTATGCTTTATTGTGTTTTATTTGTCTGATGTTAAATGCAAATTTTAAGTTATAGTTATTTATTTTATATTTTTATTTGAAGAAATTAAAAATTTCTATGTATTGCTTGCTAGAATGAAATGAATGAAAAAGTTAGCGAACTTCTTCCCGGTACTGAAGACTGTGTTAAATTCTAATGATATATTTGCTAAAGTAGTTGGGAAAGATAAACATAGACAAGTATATTGATGTACGGTTTTGGTGTCTCTCCAAGTGACCTATGGGGTGATATACCTAGCAGAAGTTTATCCCATCGTATGGTTTTAGAGCAAAATCATAAAAGACGTATAACATGAATGAAAAATTTGCTCAACAAGATGAACTGATTAAAGATCAAGCAAGGGAACTCGCAGAGTTGAAAGCTTATGTGCTACAACAAAAAAGTAATGGCTCATTGAGTGAATCAAGAATTCATTCAACCTTACCCAACCAAAACTCAACATCTAGTTTTCGTACTGAAGAATTAGCGGTAAGTTTTTTTTTTTTTTTTTTAATTGTACTTGCTGATCTTATTTTATGTTGGATAATATTTGAATATCATAATTTGTGGCTGAACAATGTACGAAATTTGAGCTTTGGTTCCTCAACTTGTTCTTCCCCAGTTTTTGGTAGTAATTCTTAATAATGCTTCATTCTTCTTTAATTTGTTGAGTAATTGTTTAAGGTCTTATTCTGATACATTTAAATCCTTGTATGAGAAAATTATATATTTCAATGGATTTAAATTGTCATAGAAAGTTTGGAAGCCAATGTTTGTTTATTCAATTTGATTGTCTTGGAATGAAATTTGGGAAAATAACAGAATACAGGGGAGATTCTGTAGAATTTTTTTTTTTTTAAATACTTCTATTATTTTTCATTCGATAACTGTGGCTTTTCGTTTCAGGAAGGGGAGTGGGTTTCTCTTTTTAGCTTATGTGAAGCGACAAAAGTTGTGGCAATTGGACACCTTCAAGGAATTGATCCATCCAAAATTGTTGGGGAGCAGCCATTAGGTTTGCATTGGTGTGAAGTGTTGGTACAAATTGCAGTTGCACGTGAGGAGCAATTAATTAGGCCTTATGGAATTTTTCAAACAATTGGAGATTCACCTGGTGCACCAATCGCTTGGCCAACTAAATTGGTATGTTTGTTTATTTAGAATCATTATGGATGGCATACATCATTTATTTAGTGTTATATAAAATCCATTAATTGATTTTATTGTGTAATGTATTTAATGTACAAGTAAAGATTCATGAAGATTGACAGAGTAAAATTGAAAAATGGGACAAAGAGTTGTTGCATGGATCTCTATGGTTTCTTGGTTTTATTATATTCCAATTATTTCAAGTCTTTTATTCAATAAGTTGCTATTGCCAATGTTTTGGTATGTTAAGTTTGTTCAAGGCTAATAAAATAATAAGAAATAATAGTTACTTTGCTACTCTAAATGTACTTTTTGTTTAATGTTAAGTGAATTACTATCTTGCCTATTCCAGGATTTTGTTAATTATTGTTTAATAGAGAAAATTTGGAACAGTAGGTTCTAGTTATTGGAAGAGGACAATGTTTATGCTTCCAAGATTAAATTGAGATAGCAAACTATTTTTTCTTACCCCACAAAAGAAGTAATAAATAGAAAATTTATAGGCACAAGAAATAAAATCAAATATCTATTGAGACACTTACAAATTTTAGTAAAAATAAATATATTGTCAATTTTTAATGCCATAAATAACATCTTTAGAGGCATTCAAGAGTGCCTTCATAATCAATTATAAAGGCACTTACGAACAACGTTATATGAATATGTCACGGCAAGGTTTAGTGTCTCAAAAATTATAAATTATGACAACCTATAGTGTCTTTAAAAATATGTATCAAGGCACTTCCAGGTGTTTCAGAAAGTTTATAAAATGGCACTATCAAATGCCTCTCTTAGCTAAAATCTAGATTTGTGTAAGAGACAGTATGCTCTCTAATTATGGCACATCAAATTGCCTTTAAAGCTTTCGTGACATAGGTTTTGCATGGCACAGTAACTCTGAGTGCCTTAATAGCTTAAGTGCCTCAATAGAAGATTTGTCAAGACATTTTGGCATGCCTCGAACAATACTTTTTCTTGTAGCAATTTTATTGTTCATCATGTCTTCTAAGAAGCAAACACAGTTGTGCATCAATTAGCTCGTTTGGGAAGCTCTACATGGGCCATTTGTTTCTATAATGCAGATTCTTTCCCAAGGCAACTGTGCAGACATGTTTCCACGGATGCCATTGGCTATCTCTCTTTTTGTTTTTGATATTGCTTTAGTTGATTTGTATCTAATACCAGGAGGCTCCCACCTCCGTATACTACTGCTTAATATATAAAACTTCGAGAAGGGTACCCCCTACCAATGTACCGGTGTTCAGTCGTTGAAAAAAATATATGTATATATGTGTGTATATATATATATGTACACACACACATACACACATACATACATACATATGTATATATATATATATATACACACACACACACACATACACATCCATACATGACATATATGGTCTTACATATATATATATACATATATATACATACATATATATACACACACACACTCTTTTATACCTTTATATAAATGTCTGTGTATGTATGTATAAATGTGTATATATACATTTATATATATATATACATGAATATATATGTATAAATATGTATATACATATACATATATACATACATACATATATATATATATGTATACATAAACATATATATATGTGTGTGTGTGTGTGTGTATATGTTCAGTGTAATTATTGATTGGGCAATTTAATTCACAAACAAATTAATAAATAAGCCTTAATAACCCTAATTAATATTTACACACGCTCACAAGGATGAGGAGACTTTGTAGATCAGGTAAGTAAGGATCGTTTGCACCAAAACTATTGGTCAAGTACTAGGGTTCATAAACCATCGAACTAGTTAGACAAATTATTGCAAGAGTTTTGTTCTACCTTTAACTACTAGAAATCAAGAACAAATACCAAAACTAATTAAAACTAGCAAAAACAAACAGTATAATCAACTGTAAACAAACTTAAACTAACAAAATGAAAAAGTAAATTGCAGGAAAATTAAATTAGAACTATGGAATTAAAATAAGAACTGAAATTAAATTGAATGTAGATCAAAAAATCAAACACATTAACGTAGTGGGAATGAAAAGTTGATGAAACAGTAGTCTTGAACAAGAATCCTAATCCAATAAATTTCTATTCTAGTTTCCAATCTAACTTATAGCTATTACATTACGTTCAACTCCCCTCATAATGGGGTATTTATAGAGGATACATCAAGATTTTAGACCCCTAAGATGATAAAAATACATTAAAACTTGATAAAGAGTCCAACCGGGTGGAAAAAATTTCAAGAACAAGCAATTCACACCAACTGTTGCTCGATGTGTGTGCATGTGCAGCCTTTCCTTGCACATGTGTGCATATTCTAGAAGCTAAAGTTCTAAATTACAGCCAGTGCAAATGCGTAGACTTTTCCTCGTGCACATGCGCAAAGGACAAGTTTGTCGGCTTCCATTTCCACCTCAATTTTGACCTCGACACTGCTGATATTTGGAAAATTCAAACCATGAAAATTGTAGCGCTTTATCTTAACTTTCCAAAGCATCTTGAATAACCTCAATTGAAAGTCAAACAAGAAAGTTATGACCAAAATACCGAATAGTGTCCAAATTTGCTCCCCGTCATCGTACGTTTTGCATCCTTTTCATTTTTCTCCAACTTTTTGATTATTTTGACTCCTTTTACATGAAAAACCTTCACAAACTAAAAATAAAACAATTAAGCTCATAATTAACTCAATTATTGCTTAAATTACATGAAAACAGAGGTAAACGGCACATTAAATACACAACATTTATGAGCATGTCAAATACCCACGCTTAGCTTTTGATCGTCCTCGAGCAAAAATCTCTGAAACAGATCAGATGTGTATCAGAAACATATCCAGCACATCTCAACCATTGTCCACATGAATAATTAAGAGACATGCCGTCATAAGAAGTTAAATCTATGAATTCAAGAGTTCAAAATGCTAATAAAACCCTCGACATGAATTCCGGTATGTGTTTGTGAATATAGCCATTTAATAAAAATGCAGATTTTGAGGCACTCAGATTAAATTAAGCAAACTTTTAGAAGTTTTTTGAACACCCCATAGCTCACTTTTCCTACATTTCACCACTAGTATTCACAATTAACTTAATTTAAATTAGGTAGGAATTTTTAGTTCGTAACTTTAGGCTAGGGTATTGGCTAATCAAGGAAGGAATAAGGATATCACAAGACAAAGAAAGAGTTTTTGATTAATACTAGCCAAACATCAAAATAAAACTTAAGAGACAGTCCAACCCATTAAATACCAATCCTTCACAGAAGTAAACCCACTCTTAATCAACTAATGCCCTATGAAAAATTTTATACAACAAACAAAAAGTCTTCCTTCTTCAATTTCAATCAAACACACTAACTTTTTACCCTACATTTATTTATCAATTTTTCTAATGTCCGCTCCCTTAATATGGGTACCAATGATAGGCACTACCTGCAAATACCAATACAGGTACTAGTGATAGGCACTACCTGGAAATACAGGTACCAGTGATAGACATTACTTGTATCACAACAAGGCAGGTATTAGTGATAGGCACTACCTGCACTTCTTTAAAAATTTTCCACTCAATTTCTCCCAGTACCTCTTCCTTGCCCCATAAATGAATACCATTCACCTCTACAATTTCCTAGCTCATTTAGTTACCTTTCACCCTCATATCTCCTTTATCAATTAAGGTGTACAATAAAGCTCTTAAGGGACATTTCAGGATAGAAAAATCAAAGAAATTGTTCAGGATAGAAAAATCAAAGAAATTGTTAAGCTCATCAAGGTAGGTAAAATGAGTTTTAATGAAAGAAAGTGGATGATGTTTCTCTCTATTTATTACAAATTAAGGCTCGCGAATGATGTTTCACTCTATTCATTACAAATTAAGGCTCAAATAAGGTTCTAGGGATAAAACTTTCAATAGTACTAAGGTTAGCTTGAAAGGCTCAAACGTCCAAACAAATGTTCTACCCTCATGTTTAAACCGAATTAAGCTGCACATCACTTTGCTTCGAAAATGTAAGAAAACAAGTTCTGGGATGCAATATAAATGTGTCTATATAATTATCTCTAAGTGTAAAAAATAAAAATAATTTATGGCTATTAGTGCTAAAAAATTCAGGTACCATACAAGGAAAATATTAACAGCGACTACCCATTAGCGATGGTTTAACTCAAAACTATCATGCAGACAACCAAAGAGACATGCTAATTGATTGAAATTTTTTCAAAAATTTTCACTAATTCGTACAAAAATTTTCAAAATTTTTGAAAAGCTCTCATCAAAAGAAAAGCTAAAATATTGGAGCACAAATTTGAGCAAACAACACCAAATAAATGTAAATCCAGATAAATCCCAAACCCATGTGTAGAATTAAACATTGTCCCCGACGTTAAAGAAAATAAAAGTAAAAAAAGGGAAAGAGAAAGCTTCATCATCTGGAAATGTAGATGGTCGGTGTATTATATCCTGTTATAAATATCCACGAGGCAAGTTGAAACTTGTCATAGCACTAAAAACAAGAACGTTACACCCATGAAGACATTAAGATAACAAGAGAATCCACAATAGTAGGAAACTTAATCCCTTATGGGCAAACACAACTATCAAAATGAAGAAATTAAAATGAAAAATAACAGAAAATACAAAATCATCCTAAAGTAAGTGAGTAGCTAAAAAAATGGAGATCAATAAGTCTATCTAAGCAAATCCCAAAGTGGCATCGACACAAGAAGAAATCAAGACTCGTCGTCTAAGGAGGCTAGCTCTTATGGAAATGGGGAAAAATGTGGAAAGGTAGAAGAATCCTCCCCTCACTCCCGGGCTAGCTGTCGAGCCTCCATCGTCTGCTACCACTCATGCTGACAATGAACAAACATATCCAAGTGGTTCGCAGGTGCCTTCACTCTACTAAAATCTGTTGTAGCATTTCCCCTTGACTAAGTCATGATGTCGCTAGTTCACTACTGATGTTGAAGCTTGAGCAGGGGTCCGACAAACTGGAGTTTTGGCACCACCATCCAATGCTATAGGCTTACCGAGTTTCAAATTTTCTTCGGCCAGGTCCATCACAACACCATCATTAAGATATCACATAGTAATAAGATGTAGGAACCATAAGACAGCAGGCTCAACCACTGCAGTATGCCGAATCTGCTAGCTAATCAAGTGGCCCACATCCACTGGTCAACCAGAAGCTATTGCATATAATAATTTTGCTCGCTCCAAAGTAACATTAGTTGGATGACTTACTAGAAAGAGACGAGCATAGATAATTTTAAACCAGACAAACCAAATTGGCTGAAGCTTATTAGCATCGAAATGTTGGGCAACTCCCCCAGCATCCTTTGTCCATTTTACTTCTTCGGTGCAGATAAGATTTGTGATATTAGTCAGCTGCATATTATTGTCTCGAATCGTCGGCCATTCATCATTGCGTACCCGATTTATCGTAACAATCATCGATTAATTGCATTACCGGAGATATCCACTGATTTGTCCATAAAAAAGACTTTATACTCCTTGCAGTGATGCATATCGGCATAAAATTCATGTATTGATGTTTTCCAAACCTTATTTTGATGATAACATGAACACTTAACTCTGTAAAATAAGCTTTTGCAGGAACAGATCTTTCGGACGTTTGAACCGTCCGTTCTAGGTCAAAGCTCCTCGGACGCATTGCATCGTACACACTAGATGTGCAGAAAGAATGGATCCCATCCTACTGCCTTTCCTTCAGACGCCAGACCGTCGAAACCTCGTCGGACGAAGGACCGGACACATGCACGGACGTCCGAACGAAGCCTCTCAACAAAATCGAAAGAAGATCGGACGCCTCGGACGCATTCAATCTCTCGGACGTCCAAACCCCAACGGCTATTTTTGTGCATTTATTACTTAGCCGTTAGAAAGTAGTTGAAACCACTATTTATTGCTCTTATAAATAGGTGCTTTAATAACCTGAAATGATCAAAATCATCTAATACAGTGAATACAAGCCTTAGAAAAGAGTAATTTGAGTGCAAATTGACTATAGTGCTTTGTTGTATTAGTGTGAAGTTGTGAGTGCAAATTCAACTTTGAGTGGAGTGATAATCTTGTATGAAAGTGTGGTTGTAAGTAAGATCCTTGGCTCAACTAAAAAGAGTTTTAGTGTGAGCAAGAACTTCCCAACTTTGTAAAGATTATTGGCTCACCAAGTGTGTGAAGCATTCAAAAGATTTGATACTTCAAGCTTGCTAGCTTGGAAGTATTGTTTGTTCAATTTTTCTCTCTTTACTTTACTGTTCTAGTAAATTTATTATATCTGCATTTAAATTAAAAAGCTCACTATTTTCTGAAAGCATAATTTTTAAGAAACCTAATTCACCCCCCCTCTTAGGTTGCTTTGAGACCAACAATTGGTATCAGAACTTGGTCTCATTATATTGCTTAAACTGCTATTGAGTAAAGAAATATGGCAACCAACAATGCTCTGTTCTTTTGAAGGCCAATCTGTTACTAGGCCCCCCATGTTTAATGGGGCAAATTTTATTAGTTGGAGAATTAGAATGAAAATATTTCTGCAATCTATTGACATTGATTTGTGGTATGTTGTCAATGAAGGTCCATTTGAAGCTTCTATCATTGATGAGTGACACAAATAGAAGAAGAGAAAAGACAAGGAATGAGCTCACTCCACAAGACATGGCAAACTTGACATTAAATGCAAAAGCCATGAATGTGTTATATAATGTCTTGGATGCAAATGAATCAACTCGCGTGAAGGGTTGCAGTTCTGCTAAAGCATTTATTTCTTTTGAATTTAATACCACCCAGGGAGCGATGATGTGTCTCAAGAGCTCAAGAAATCCTTACTTGTTTCCAAGTATGAATCCTTCAAGATGTGAACCATGTCATGAAGGGTCTCATATACAAAATGTAGATGTGTATCAGAGACAGTTCATCTCATCTAACCAAGCCTTATACTTAAGTCTGACTAGAGATGCCGAGGCACACCCGGGGGTGCTCTATCCAAAGAATGGGATGCCAAAACAATTGCTATAGAGGAAGCCAAGAATTTAAATTTAATACCTATTGAATCATTAATCAATTCTCTTACATCTTATGAACTCAAGCTGAAGGCCAAGGTTGTGGATGATGAAGAAGCAAGGCCAAGAAGGAGCATTGCTCTAAAGACCTCTCAAGAGGAAGATGAAAATAGCTCCATCAATCTAGAAGATGAAGATCTTGATGAAGGAGATCTTGCACTCATCACCAAAGGTTTTCTTAAACATTACATCAACAAACGAAGAATGGGAAGAGGCGGAGCTACAAACACAAATAATTTCAAAGGGAAGTCAAGGCTTGAAATAAAGAAGCAAAATGATAAATGCTTTGAATGCGGTCAACTCGGACATTTTGCAAATGAGTGTCCTTCCAAGAAAAAGAAAGAAGGAAGAAAACCAAGATTCAACAACTTTCAAATCACATGGGATGATTGCAACTCCGAAGGAGAAGAAATTGAAGAAGAAATGGAGTCGGCACAAATGGCCTTCATGGCCATTGGAGATGATGAGGTAAATTCTAACTATGACTCTAATGATGAAAATGGTGAAGATGATCTTGAAGCTTTCATTTTGAAATTGCATGATAGCTTAAAAGAATCATATGCTAGAAATAAGGTGTTAGTTAAAAAATCAAATGCTTTATTGAATGCTAACTCTAAACTTGTGAATGAAAACAATAGGCTATCACAAGAAAATCGTGATTTGAAGAAAAGAATGCATGTGAGATCAAAGGTCAAGGAAGAACAACCCTCCTTGAAGAAAAGAATGGATGATTTGAATGCTCTCCTAATTAGAAAGAAAGAAAATATTGTTGATATGAAAAGAAATAGAAATATAGCTATCAACAAAAATTTTGTCATGTTTAGAAGGGATGACTTATGTATTGTAAAACCAAAATCATTGTTGAATGGTAATAAAAGCATTATTTGTAGATATTGCCAACAACATGGACATGAGATCTTAAGAATATGTGTTATGTTAAGAAGAACGAAAAACTTGGAATGAAAGTTGCATGGATTGAAAGCAATTTCACTAACTCAAATGGACCCAAGAAAATATGGGTACCAAAAGTTATCAATTGATTTATTGTGTAGGTACTTAACATCACCAACAATGCTAAGTGGTTCATAGATAGTGGATGTTCAAGGCACATGACAGGTGATGCTTCTCTCTTCACAAATCTCACATCCAAAAACAGTGGAAAAGTCACTTTTGGAGATAACAATAAAGCAAAATCAATCGGCATTGGTGATGTAGGTAAAAATGGTGAAACCTTGATTAAGAATGTGCTTCTTGTTGATAATTTGAACTATAATTTATTAAGTGTTAGAGAACTTTGTGATAAAACTTATATGTATTTTTCTTTTCATGAATGTCTTATCCTTGATAAAAATCATATTGTTTTATTCAAGGGCACTAGGCACAATGATGTGTATGTGATTCATCTTGATAAAATTAGCAATAGCAATGTAAAATGTCTTACCGCTTCCATAGATGATCCATGGCTTTGGCATAGAAGACTTTTAATATGGATTTGATTGAAAAAATTGCCAAGAAAGATTTGGTAAGAGGTTTGCCAAAACTGAAATTTTTGAAAAATAAAATTTGTGAGGCATGCCAATTTGGTAAACAAGTCAAAGTTTCTTTTAAACCAAAGAATTTTGTGTCTACTCATAAACCTTTAGAATTGATGCATTTATACTTATTTGGATCTACTCAATATGCTAGTTTAGGTGGTTGCAAATATGCATTTGTTATCGTAGATGACTATTCTAGATTTACTTGGGTATTATTTCTTGTTCACAAAAATGAAGCATTTGAAAAATTTGTAAAATTATTTTCCAAAATTCAAAACTTATTGGATACAAAAATTATTCGTCTAAGGAGTGACAATGGTGCCGAATTTAAATTTGGGGATTTCTAAACCGTATTTTGTGATCACAACGGTATCTTTCATGAGTTTTCAGGTTGTGAGAGTCCCTCAACAAAATGGTGTTTTTGAAAGGAAAAATAGGACTCTTCAAGAAACGGCTTCAACTATGATTAGTGAATGTGACTTATCACAATACTTTTGGGCCGAAGCGGTTAACACGGCTTGTTATGTTATGAATCGAGTGTTATTAAGATCCTCTTTAAATAAAACTCCTTATGAACTCATATTTTGTAGAAAACCCGTTGTGAGCTATTTCAAAGTTTTTGGTTGCAAATGCTTTATTTTAAAAATCAAAGAAAACTTTGGAAAATTTGACAAAAAATTGGATGAAGGAATTTTTCTAGGATATTCTAGTGACAAGAAAGCATACCGAGTTTACAATAGAAGAACGCTTTTGATTGAAAAAGTTGTGCATGTTACATTTGATGAAACTAATGATGTTATCTCAAACAATTTATGTGAAGATGAAGATGTAGGTATTTTAAAGGAGCTCGAAAAGCTCGTTATTCATGGAGATCATCAAGAGATTACATCAATGTGCAAGCGTTAATGTTAACAACCATCAAATTGATGATGAAAAGGATGAAGATGCCCAAAATGATCTTTCGAAAGCTTGGAGATTCGTCTCTAGTCATCCTCAAGATTTAATCATAGGTGATCTATCCGATGGGGTAACTACTCGTTCTCATAAACCTTTGAATAGTAATTGTGCATTACTCTCTCACATTGAACCTAAACATATAGATGTTGCTTTGAGTGATGAATCTTGGGTTAATGCTATGCAAGATGAACTTAGTCAATTTGAGAAAAATAATGTATGGACCTTAGTTGAAAGACCTTCTTCTCATCCCGTTATTGGTACTAAATGGGTTTTTAGAAATAAATTAAATGACAAAGGTGAGATCATAAGAAACAAAGCTAGACTTGTTGCAAAAGGTTACGCTCAAGAAGAAGGTATTGACTTTGATGAAACCTTTGCACCCGTGGCTAGATTAGAATCCATTCGCATGTTTCTTGCATTTGCATGTTTCAATAATTTAAAGCCAAGAAATGTATTATTTCAAATGGATGTCAAAAGTGCCTTTTTAAATGGTTTTATCGACCAAGAAGTTTTCGTCGAATAACCTCCGAGCTTTGAAAATAAGAATCTTCCAAATTATGTTTTCAAACTTTCCAAAGCTTTATATGGTTTGAAACAAGCTCCAAGAGCTTGGTATGAAAGATTAAGTGGCTTCTTGATAGAAAATGGTTTCAAAAGAGGTATAGTTGACACCACACTTTTTACAAAAAACGGATTTAAAATGATTGTTAATTGTTCAAATTTATGTTGATGATATTATTTTTGGAGCAACTAATGAAAGTTTGTGCAAGGATTTTTCACAATTAATGCAAGAAGAGTTTGAGATGAGTATGATGGGCAAGTTGCAATTCTTCCTCGGACTACAAGTTCATCAAACTAAGGAAGGAACATTTATTACACAAATGAAGTACACAAAGGAGCTGCTCAAACGATTTGGTATGGAAGATTGCAAACAAGTTGGTACGCCAATGTGTACAAGATTCAACCAAACTTGATAAAGACGAAGAAGGTAATAGTGTTTTTAAAAACACTATAGAGGTATGATCGGAAGTCTACTCTACTTAACTGCCAGTAGACCAGATATCATGTTTGTTGTTTGTTTATGTGCCAGATTTCAATCTTGCCCTAAAGAATCACATTTGATAGCTGTTAAAAGAATTTTTAGATATCTAAAAGGAACAACGGATTTTGGTCTGTGGTATCCAAAGTCCTCTACATTTGATCTGATTAGCTATTCTGATGCTGACTTTGCTGGGTGTAAAATTGATAGAAAAAGTACCAGTGGTATGTGTTATTTTCTGGGAAATTGTCTTGTGTCTTGGTTTAGTAAAAAACAAAATTCCATTTCTCTTTCTACGGCTGAAGCCGAATACATTGCTGCTGGAAATTGTTGTGCTCAACTTCTTTGGATGAAACATACTCTGAAAGATTTTGGTGTAATTTTTGATTGTGTTCCTATATTGTGTGACAACACTAGTGGTTTGAGGTCTCTTGTCAATCTCACACAAAATCCTATCATGCACTCTAGAACCAAACACATTGATGTTAAGCATCATTTCATTAGAGACCTCGTTTGTAAAAAGGAAATTCGTGTTGATTTTGTGCCTACTTCAGATCAATTGGCTGATATTTTTACAAAACCCTTAGCTCTAGATCGCTTTGAATCGCTCAGAAAATGTCTGGGGATTTTACAGATAAATTTGGCATAGGTTCATATTTCGGACGCACTACTTCGTCCGAACAACTTTTCTTTCGGACGCTCTGGATCGTCCGAGAAGCATTTGTTACCTCTCGGACGTGTATTTTCGTCCGAACAACATCTTTTTTTTCCTAAACTCTCTGGAAATCTTCCGAACGCGCAGCATCATCCGAAAGAACTTCGGACGCACTGGCTCCTCCTTCGGCCGTCCGTTCTTCAGCTTACGGACGCTATTTCGTCTCTACACCAAATTTCAGCCGTCCGAAAAGGTAGCCCCATTTTTTTTAATCAACCGTCCAAAGCCTTCCCCTTTTCGGGACTTACTCTCTCCCCCGAAAACCCTCAGGCGATTTTTTTCTCTCTACTACCCCCTCCAAATTCCCACTCTCTCTTCCAAAATTGATTGGAAAATCATCCTACCCAAAGCCCTTATCACCTAAATCATATCTCATTTCCCCTCCACCATCTCATTTCCTCAAAATCTCATCAATCCTCAAATTTTTTCAATTTTCTCTTCTTTTATTACAATGGTGAAATCTCGCGGAGGTTCCTCTACAGCAAATCGGGTCGAAAAACTAAAGGAAGGCTCCGATTTGACGTACTCATCAGCCAATCCTCAAGTCTCCACCACTCCGATTTTATCAAAATTTATCGATACCAAGGCATCCGAATGGTATACTTCCCTTCTAAATAAATCTATAATCGTTCAACGTCCTGCTTCTCATAGTCTATTTGATGAATATAATCTTCCCATTATCAAATCTTGTTTTGAAAAACAAAATTGGGGTCATCTTGTGCATCTTGATTTACCTGAGACATCATGACAGTATGGTGCTTCAGTTCACGGCCAACATGAAAGCATTCTTATTGTGTTGCACTCTCATGTCTCTTATACACATCTAGATGTGTATAAGAGACAGGTCTCTTATACACATCTAGATGTGTATTCAGACAGGCTTGCGTATTTTGGCAAGTCCAAAAAATTGCCTAACGGTTCCTCTTTCAAATGGCCCATGATGATACTCGGTTTGATATTGATGAAGTTAGAGCAATTTTTAACATTCATTTTAAACAGGCCTCGGAAGCCAAAACTACATTGCTCGCTCCTGAACTTAATATCCTGTACACCCTTGTCACAAATCTGTTATTGCCAACTGACGGGTATCGTACTTAGCCCGAAAAAATGCAACTTTACTTATTTTTTTGATGTTTTCAATCAAGATTCCTCTTGCTCTTGGATATCTTTTTTGTTCCCTATGGGAACTCTTTCTCACTGATACCCGAAGAAACATTTCTTTTGGAAAATTCCTCACCAAAATTTTTGATTTCCTCAACATTCCTTTCAGCGAAAACAAACAATATCCTCCCTATTTTAACAAATCCTACATTGAACGCAAAGGCCTCCATTTTTTCAACGATCAATGGCTAACTAAGGCAGCCTTTGATATTTCACAATCACAATCCCATGCCTCCACCTCTGATTTTGCTATCCCTCACTCTCCTACTCCCAACCACCTCCATTTACATCTGAACCATCTACTTCTGAACCATCTCTTTCCCATATCTGTGGACTTCTCACCTCTCTGAGTACTCAAGTCAGTTCATTTCAACGTCGCACAAATCGAAAGTTAAAACGACTTGAAACTCGTCAAATGATTCTCCAAGAGGCACTCAGTCTTGGGATGTCTGCTTCGGCTCAAGTTCAATTTGCTAATATTCAGTCCCAGTATCCACTTGAGTCATCTTCCTACAGTGATGAACCTGGAGATGAACATACACGTGAAGACATTGCAGAAGCTGCTCAAGGAGTTGCCGATGACGATGACGACGATGATGAAGATGTTGATGATACGTGCATTTGACTTTATCATGCAACATCGTACTGGGGAGGAGGATGACAGTGAAGCCACCGTTGAAGATATTCCATCCAACCGACAAAAGACTGAAAAGCGCTCCAAAAAAAGCAATGACTCACATTAGTTCTTTTGTACTTTGTTTTCAGCAGTTCTCTGCTTATTAGAACCTTTCAGTATTTCTTTTGGTTTTCCACAATTCTGTGGCTTGGTTATGTATTTACTTGACTCTAGCACCATTAGAACTTTTCAGTTGGATGTATTAAAATTGTTTCATTTCTATCAAACTACTTGCATGATCTAAGGGGGAGTCTTTTTGATTGATGTCAAAAGGGGGAGTAGTTATATTATTGTGCTTTGATATGATTGATATGTTGTGCTTTGATATGATTGATATGTTGATAATTGATATCCAATTATGATAAATTACAAATTGATTAGTCATATCCAATTGAGGTTTCTCATCATCAAAAAGGGAGAGATTTATGTTTTCCAAACCTTATTTTGATGATATGACATGAACACTTAACTCTGTAAAACAAACTTTTGCAGGACACAGATCTTTCGTCCGAAAGATCAATCGTCTGAATAGGTCAAAGCTCCTTTGACGCATTGCATCGTTCGAACAAACTAGCAGAAATGTGTATAAGACTGCCTTTCTTTCGGACGCTCAGGACCGTCCGAAACCTCTGTCAGACGAAGGACCGGACGCATGCACGGACGTCCGAACGAAGCCTCTCAACAAAACTGAAAGAAGATCAGACGCTGCCTCGGACGAAATTCAATCTCTCTCGGACGTCCGAAACCCCAACGGCTATTTTTTGTGCATTTATTACTTAGCTGTTAGGAAGTAGTCGAAACCACTATTTATTGCTCTTATAAATAGGTGCTTTAATAACCTGAAATGATCATCTAATACAGTGAATACAAGCCTTAGAAAAGAGTAATTTGAGTGCAAATTGACTATAGTGCTTTGTTGTATTAGTGTGAAGTTGTGAGTGCAAATTCAACTTTGAGTGGAGTGGATAATCTTGTATGAAAGTGTGGTTGTAAGTAAGATCCTTGGCTCAACTAAAAAGAGTTTTAGTGTGAGCAAGAACTTCCCAACTTTGTAAAGATTATTGGCTCACCAAGTGTGTGAAGCATTCAAAAGATTTGATACTTCAAGCTTGCTAGCTTGGAAGTATTGTTTGTTCAATTTTTCTCTCTTTACTTTACTGTTCTAGTAAATTTATTATATCTGCATTTAAATTAAAAAGCTCACTATTTTCTGAAAGCATAATTTTTAAGAAACCTAATTCACCCCCCCTCTTAGGTTGCTTTGGGACCAACATGTATTACCAGGAGCATGGCTTCCTTGGGGTAGACACGAAATAATTCTAGCCTGTGCCCACACAACATTGTGAATTTCAGGGGAAATAGCAGTAGGGATTTGTATACCTATCTCCATAATTGCCGTCCTTTCTACAATATCAGACTGATATCGTTTATAGGCCATGGTGTTTAGAAACTGATTTGGAATATGTTCCTCCCCTCATGCTCAAAATGTTCTTGTTAGGCTATAGAGAAAGAGGTTCCAACGGTAGACGTGCATTTGTGAACCATGCCTAAAGAAAATATAATATTAGATGAAACACACGAAAATAACATGCCACCCATAGCTATTCCGTTGAACACCCTCAAACTAAACTGAAACTTAGTATTCACAAGAGCAAATAACGCATGAGAACACCCATACTAAGTCATGCACATATCTGAACCATAACACTCCTAAACCCCATGTTAATTATAGAAATAGAATAAGAAGTAATCATATGACATATGAGATGTCCAAGGAATCAAATTTGTCCACAAACACCAAAGGTTTTAACAATTTGGCTCATTGAGACATTTCGTCAAACACTTGGTGGGCATGAACAAATTACTCTATTTTTCTATGTATAAAATACACACAACTACTCCCAATTCAACTAACCAAGTAAAAAATTCACACACCTAACATCCAAGAATGTAATTCAAGAAAAATAAACACAACGACCAGTCTGAAAACTGAAAACTTCCTTCGATGCAATTGATCAACCCAACAAGAAGAAGTTGATGGAATTTAGTCAATGTCATACCTCAATGATGTTTATGCTTGCAAAATGAAGAAATCTTGATATGGATTGATGAGAAAAATGAGTGGATTGAGGCTTCAAAATTTTGGGATTGAGAGGAATTTGGAAAGAGAGGGGTTTGCAAAGAAAAAAATAGTTTTGGGTTTGAATAGAAAGAGGAACCGTTCGGTCCCTTTTTTGGACTTGTGCACATGCGCAAGAAGTCGGGCAGAAATTGCACAGTCCGAGCCTGTAACTTGTGAACGTGGACGCGTCGAGGAAAAAGTTTCTGCATGCTAGAAATTGCACACATGCACACCAATTGGTGTGCATGTCCGTAATTAAAGACCCTTAAGCATGTAAAATTGATTCCCAACTACTCAAACCAGCAATAGACATATGAAAATGATTTTAGCCCGTTGAATACGTATTTTAGGATGATATGAACATAAATAACAAGTATATGAAATAAAATCAAACATGCACAAAGAAAAACAAAATTATAAAAAGACATGGGTTGCCTTCCATGTAGCGCCCTTGTTTATAGTTTTAGGTTCGACTTAGGCACATAGGATCAACATTAGCGAGGTGAACAGTTTCTCATTCCTCATGAATAATTCTGCCATAGTAGTGCTTCACCCTGTGGCTATTCACTTTGAAGTTTCCTTGACTTGCTTTAAGTACCACTAAGCCATATGGGACTACTCGCACTACCTAAAACGATCCTGACCATCCTGACTTCAATTTTTCGGGGAATAACTTTAGTCTTGAATTGTACAATAAACCATGTCCCGTGTTTTGAATTCTTTCCCTGAAATATGCTTTTCATGCCAATCCTTCGTTTTCTCCTTGTAAAGTTTTGCACTTTCGTAGGTTTCTCTTTGAAATTCATCCAATTTGTTCAAATCGAGAAACCTTTTCTCCCTAGCCTCCTTCAAATCATAATTTAGATGCTTTTGATTGCCTAATATGCCATGTGCTCAATTTCCACCGAAAGAGGATGAGCCTTACTGTAGACTATTAGATAAGGAGACATTTCTATTGGAGACTTGAAGACTGTCCTACATGCCTATAGGTTGTCGTCAAGCTTTTTGGACCAGTCCTTCCTAGAAGAGTTCATGGTTTTCTCAAGAACGCACTTCAATTCTCGATTGGACACTTCCACCTGCCAAAATTTTGCGGATGATATGATAGGGCTATCTTGTGGTTTACAGCATATTTGGACAAGACGGATTCAAATAAAGAGTTTTTAAAGTATGATCCTCCGTCATTTATGATGGCTCACGAAACCCCAAATCATGGAAAAATGTTCTTTCTTACAAAATTCACTACCACTCGTGCATCATTGGTTGGTAGTGCCGCTAGCTCCACCCACTTGGATGTATAATCCACCGAGACAAGAATGTATCTATTTTTATGTGACGATGGAAAAAGGCCCATGAAATCAATGCCCCGCAACATAAAAATTTTCACAAACTAAGATATTGTTCAATGGTGTTCCATCTATTCTAGACAGGTTATTGGACGTTAACATTCATCATATTGTAGCCAAAAGTCTCTTGCATCTTGGAGTAATGTAGGCCAATAAAGCCCACTCTGAAAATTTTTTGCCATCGTCCTTTGAGAACCATGATGCTCTCCTACTGGTGAAGAGTGGCAGTGATATAGGACACTTTGAATTTCGCTTTCTGGAATACATCTCTGGATCACTTGATCTTTGCATATACGGTACAGATAAGGATCATCCCAAATGTAGTGTTTAATCTCTAAAAGAAACTTTTTCCACTGATTAGAGTCCATAGTGGATGGGATTACCTTTGGCCACGAAGAAAGTAGCAATATCTGCATACCAAGGTGAACTACTATCCACTCGCTTTAAGTGCTCTTCTAGAAAGGTCTCATTGATTGGCAACTCCTCAAATTTTGTCTTTGACTGCTCTAATCATGATAGGTGGTCTGCTACCGCATGTTATCAGCTCCTTTCTTATCTACCACCTCCCAATGAAATTCCTGCAATAGTAAAATCCACTTGATTAGTCTAGGTTTTGCATCATTTTTGTCGTAAGTATTTAAGGGTCGCATGATCTGCATGAACAATCACCTTATTACCTATAAGATATGACCTAAACTTATCAAATGCAAACACTATTGCCAGCAATTCTTTTTCCATAGTAGCAAAATTCATTTGAGCTTCATTAAGGATGTGACTAGCATAATAAATCACATGCAAAACTCTATCTTTCTTTTGATACAAAATTGGCCCGACGACATAGTCACTCGCATGACACATTAATTTAAAAGAAAAACTCTAATTCGGAGCGACTATAACTAATGCGGTAATCAGAACTTATTTCAATCTGTAAAAAGTAGACAAACATTCATCATTAAAATCAAAAAGCACATATTTTTGCAACAAAATACATAAAGTGTCTCTTATACAAAGAAAATATTTTAATGAAACGTTGATAGAAAGGAACAGGCATGACCTAAAAAACTCCTCACTCCTTTCACATTAGTAGAATGAGGCAATTTTTCAATGACTTCTACTTTAGACTTATCAACTTCAATGCCCTTAGTAGAAATTCGATGGCCTAACACAATTCCTTCTTTAACTATAAAATGACACTTTCCTAGTTTGGTGCCAAGTTAGTAGACTCACATCTTTCCAAAATAGAAGTAAGATTATCTAAGAAAGAATCAAAAGAATCTGTAAAAATGCTAAAATCATCCATGAAAATCGCAATAAACTTCTCAATCATATCATGGAAAAATAGCAAGCATGCATCGCTAAAAAGTGCTAGGAGCATTGCAAAATCCAAAAGGCATATATCGGTAAGCAAAAGTTCCATATAGACAAGTGAAAGTGGTTTTCTCTTAATCTTCAAGGGCAATGGCAATTTGAAAATACCCTGAATAACCATCGAAAAAGCAATAAAATGCATGTCTAGATAAACGCTCGAGCATTTGATCAATTAATGGCAGAAAGGAAAATGATATTTCCTAGTGACTTCATTAGGTTTCCTATAGTCAATGCACATCTGCCATACCGTCACTAATCTAGAGGGAATTGATCCATATTTTTCATTAAAAACTAACGTGATCCCTCCTTTCT
Source organism: Cinchona pubescens (assembly GCA_025175665.1). Taxonomy (NCBI): domain Eukaryota; kingdom Viridiplantae; phylum Streptophyta; class Magnoliopsida; order Gentianales; family Rubiaceae; genus Cinchona; species Cinchona pubescens. The sequence continues at coordinate 453,601 of JANKKI010000393.1, read as the reverse complement.
TTGGAACTATCTGAGTTGGACTTAGACATTCACTATCACTTATGAGATAAATGATCCCGGTGTCTAGCAATTTCAAAACCTCCTTTTTAACTACCTCTTTTAAGGTTGGATTTAACCATCTTTGAGGTTGTCAGATTGGCTTGTAGGTATCATTAATGAATATCTTGTGCATGCATACTGAAGGGCTTATTCCTTCCATGTTCTCAATGCTCCATGCAATTTTCCTACATTGCTTTATAAGAACAAAAATCAATTTATCTAATTAAATGTTTGAAAGTGAAGCACTCAAAATGACAGGATATATATCATGTTCTCTATGGAAATATTCAGTGTCTGAAAGTGGTTTGAGTTCAACCTTAAGGGGTCCATTGGCTGGAAATCCCCCTTTACCTTTACTATTCAATTTGCTTTCCTTCTCGACTTCCTCCAAGTCCTCCTTTTGAATGCTTTCTTGTTCACTAGAGTCCATCACATCTTCATGGAAGTCTTCCATGTATTTGATGTCATCTTCAATAGATTTCCTATAAAAATCCATCACTAAATCATCAAAATATCTACACTCATTACCTTATCATATTCAGATAGAAATTTAAAAGAATCAAAAACATTAAATGACACAATATCATCATTGACTATGAATTGTAAATTTCCAACTTGAACATCTGAATGGTTCGTTCGATGGCCAAAAATGTTTTTCCAATAATTAAAGGGTCACCACATCATCCTCCATGTGGAGAACTATGAAGTTTACCAGTAGGAATACTTTACCCACTTTGACGATGAGGTCCCCGACCACTCCTACCAGTTGCCTCACTCTTCAATCTGCCAATTGAAGAGTGACATTTGTTGGTTTGAGTCCTCCTCCATTCAACTTCTTATAAGCCAAATGAGGCATAAGGTTAATAGAGGCACCCAAATCAGAAAGGTCTCTTTGAAATGTCACTCCTCTTATCTCGCAAGGGATGGAAAACGAGCTAGTATCCGTAAGCTTAGGGGGAAGATTCCTATGAATTATAGCACTGCATCCTTTGTTAAAGCACACAATCTCATCCCCTATTAACTTTCTCTTGCTCGATAAAATCTGCTTCACGAACTTGGCATATCTAGGCACGTTTTTAATGGCCTCAATAAAAGGAATGTTAATTTCAATCTTTTTGAAAATTTCCAAAAATTTCTTGAATTTCTTTATTTTCTCATCCTTCTTCATTCTTTCAGGGAAAGTAATACACACCTTCTTACCTGGTATAGTAAAGAGGTCCTTCATGTCACCTTGTTGGTTAAGAGCTTTGGAAGGCGGTTCATGATCATCACTGCTCTTGGATGTCTCTCCCTTTTCTTTCGTCTCACTCTTCGCCACGGTCTTTGCATCATCCTTATTGACTTTCCAACAAGGGCTTAGCTCCACAGTTCTACCACTCCTCAAAGTAACTGTTTGCACTTGTTCTTTCCCATGGGTATTATCCCTTGGGTTAGGAATAGTGTCGCTTCGCAATGCGCCCCATTGGTCTTTCATTGTTTTGCCGCTCGAATTGTCCCATTTGCATTTCCAAGTTCCTAGTGGTAGCTCACAGATTCTCATAATCCCTTCACAAGTTTTCAAAATCCCTTCTCAAATTATCCTCATTGGGTTGGTCATGATTTATATGTGGAGGATAATTCAGATTTTGAGGTGGGGGTCTTGGTGGTGGATGGTATGAGTTATTCGGCTGAGATGAAAAGTTCTGAAAATTTCTTTGATGAGGTGGTTGACATGGTCGGGAAGATGAAGTTTGATTGGAAAATTTAGACTGTGGCTGTGTTGGTTGGAATGATGGATTTTGAACACTACATTGATTTGTCCAAGAAAAATTCAGATGGTTGGGCCAAGATGGATTATATATCGTACCATATGAAGTAGGCGGTATATGTGATTCCTTTATCTTGAATTCTAATTGGCAATGAATTGGAATTGCTCACTTTTTGGCATGGACATTTCAGAAAAGCCATTTTGATAGTTTTCTCCACAAAAATCACATGTTAAAATTCCTTGAGGTGGTGAATCAATGAAGTTCACTGGACTTCATCCCAAATTTTCTAGGGCCTTTGTCAGACTGGTCATCATATGCAACATCATGCCTTGTTGGGCTAAAAAAGCATTACTAAGATTATTCGTACCTCCTTGTTGAGCACTGACTTGTAGGACTTGATGTTGTTGCCCAACCAAAGGAGTGATAGTGCCATGATAGTAATGCATTGATGCCATTCTCACCAACAACTTGTTCTTCTTCTAGAGTTTTAAGAGGGAAAGAATCTCCAGTGCTTGCATCGACGATCACTCTCATCTCCGGAAATAATCCATTGTAAAATGTTTGTACTTGTAGTCATAATGGAATGGCATGATGCGGACACTCTCCGAGTAGTTCTTTGAAACACTCTACCCCATGCTTCACTTAGACTTTCCCCAGTGACTTGTCGGAATAATGTAATGTCATTGGGAAGCTTTACGGTTCTGGACGGTGGAAAGTACTTGGCCAAAAATTCTTATGCTAATTGATTCCATGTCATGATTCCAACTTGCTGGAATGATTGTGACCAAGCCTTCGCCCTATCCTGTAGAGAAAATGGAAAAGCTCTCATTCGAATACAATTAGGGTATACCCCGTTGTATTTGAAGGTGTCAGTGACTTCTTCGAAATTCAACATATGAGCATAGGGATCCTCGTTTGGCCCACCTCCAAACATAGCATAGGTTTGAAGCATTTGAATCAAAGTTGGCTTGATCTCAAAGTTATTGCATGTACAGGTATTCGGACAATGCTAGAAGTCTCCCCTTCATATTAGGAATCGCATAACCTCTAAGGAGTCGGTGATTAGCATTGCCTCATTGCCATGATTACCCAATACTTCATCTTGATCCCCAATATTATGATTTCAATTCTCGTATTAAATTTTCCCCTTTACTAGATTCTTGTAGTTTTTTTCAGTTTCTGGATATAACTCGTTCAATTTCCCAATCACTTGGAAGTAGTGGTTGGTTGGATGAGCGAGTATTTACCATAAACTACAAGCAAAAGACCAAAGTTCGAATATTAAAGCAAAAATCCAAAAGAAACCGTAAATAATTAAAAGAAAATAAAAAGTCTAAACTAGTAAGGCTCGCTAAACCTAATATTACGCCACGAATAGTCCCCAACAACGGTGACAAAAACTTTTCTGTATAATTATTGATTGGGCAATTCAATTCACAAACAAGTTAATAAATAAGCTTTAACAATTGTTAATCAAAACTACTTATTCTCCACATGGAGGTCAAGGATACACATCTAGATGTGTATAAGAGACAGTAAATCGTTGCCATGAGGACTATTGATCAAGTACTAAGGTTCACAAACCTACGAACTAGTTAGACAAATTAATTGTAAGATTTTTGTTCTACCTTTAACTACTAGAAATCAAGAACAAATACCAAAACTAATTAAAACTAGCGAAAGCAATAAAATCTACTATAAGCAATCTTAAACTATGAAATAGAAAAGTAAATAACGGGAAAAATAAATTAGAACTATGGAATTAAAATAATAACTGAAATTAAATTGACTATAGATCAAAAAAATCAAACTCAATAACGTAACTGGAACAAAAGGTAGATGGAACTTGTAGTCTTGAACAAGAAGAATGAAACCCTAGTCTTCAACTAATGCATTTCTATTCTAATATCTAATTTAAGTAATGGCTGCTATGTTATATTCAACTCCCTTCATAATGGGTATTTATAAGAGATACATCAAGATTTTAGACCCGTAAGAAATAAGAATACATTAAAACTTGATAAGGAGTCCAAGCAGGCAAAGAAAACTTTCAAAGAAGCAATTCAAGCCAATTGCTGCTCGACGAGTGGACATGCGCAACCTTTCCTTGTGCATGTGTGCAAATTCCAGAGGTGAAAGTTCTCTTTTCTGATAGTCTGCGCACATGCGCTATGGACAGTTTGCTAGCTTTAACGTCCACCATGAGTTCGATCTCGATGCTTTTGGAATTTGGGAAAACTCAAAACATGAAAGCTGTAGCTCATCATTTTATCTTTCGAAAGCATCTCAAATCACCTCAATAGAAGTTTGGACAAGAAAGTTATGACTAAAATACCGAAAAATGTCCAACTTCGCTCTCCATCGGCATGCGTTTTGTATCCTTTTGATTTTTCTTCAACTTTTTAACCATTTTGGCTCCTTTTCCATGCAAAACTTTCACGAACCAAAAATAAAATAACTAAACTTATAATTGACTGAATTATTTCTAATTACAAGAAAATAGAAGTAAACGATACAAAAAATAAACTACATTTATCAGCTTACCAGTATACAAATGTACGTGTACATATCCATACACATACGTATATTTCTATATATATGTAAGCTAATGAGTCAGTGTATATATATATACATAAATATATATATATATATACACTACACACACACATATATATATAAATATATACATGTATATACATATACACACACACATATACATATACACATATAAACATATATACATAAATGTGTATAAATATATGTAAGTGTCTATGTACGTACGTATGCATACATATACATATATTCGTGCACATACATTTATATGTATATTTATATATATATATATATATATATACATACATATATATGTGTGTGTGTTTGTATGTATGTATGACGTACATATGTATATGCAGGTATAAACACACACACATATATACATATATTTATTTATATAAACATACATACATAAACATATAAATACATATACATACGTACATACATACATACATACATTTATATATGTAAGTGACTATATACGTATAAATACAAATATATACACACACATATAAATATACATATGTACGCAAGTATGTATGTATGTATATATATTTATTATGGAAGCAAATACATGTGTATATACATATACTATACATGTATATACTACGTGCATATATGCATACCTAATATATATATACATATGCATAATATAGATAACATATACATAAATATATATATTATGTACACATATACATGTGTATATACATATACTACACATGTATATATATGTATGTATGTGCATATATGCATACATAATATATCTAGATGTGTATATATGTTTACATAGATATACATGTGTAGTACATGTATAAACACATGCATATGTATACATAAGATATACATATATATACGTATATATATACACATATATATGACTATATACGTATATGTATGTATGTATGTATGTACGCATGTATATATACGTATGTATATATATAAATATTTGTTTGTGTTTTTGTGTGTGTATGCATAGATGTGTTTAAATATATATATATATATATATATATACACATTTGTATACATATACACGCGGATGTACACGTCCTATAAATATATATGTGGGTAGGTGTGTGTATATATTTATAGAACATGTACATCCACATGTATATAGTATACAATTCATATATGCATATACTTAAATATATACAATGTACGTACATATATGAATCCGAGTATATATATATATACACACATATCTGTACATATATATGTAAATAAATCTATATTCTTATATGTATATGTATATATGTATGTACATAGGTTATATATGTTTAGATGTGTACAAAAGATTTGTATGTATGTACACACACATATATATACATATATACATATGCATATATATATATATACACACACATATATATACATATGTATATATGAATGTATATATTTATATATATACACACACACAATATATATATATATATATATGCAAATACACACATCTGTGTACTTATATGTGTGTGTGTTTATATGTACATATGTATTGATATACACATGCACAAACACACACACTGATATATATATATATACACACACACACACACACACACACACACACTTATATGTATGGGTTTATATATGTATGTAAATATGGATGTGTGTGTGTGTATATAATATATATACACATATATATATGTATGTATATATATACACACACGCATATACATATATTTCTGTATATATATCTTTTGTACATATTATACATCTATATGTATAAAGATATTTATATATATAGTTATAATTCCATACATTTATATATATGTTGTAAATACACATCTATGTGTATAACATATATATATACGAGTCTATGTGTATATAAACGCATATATGAATGCATAATGCATATATATATACACATATGTATGTATATGTCTAAATACAAATCTACACACACATACAAATGTGTGTGTGCACTTACGTAGAGACACACATAGATATACATACATACATATATAAATATATATACATCTAGATGTGTATTATATGTATGGGTATATATATGTATATAAATGTTGATGTGTGTGTATATATATATATATATGTATGTATGTACATATATATATATGTATGTATGTACATATGTATATATACACACGCATATACATATTTTTGTGTAGTGTAATTTTACATATATTATACATCTACATGTATAAATATATTTATTTATATATGCATACATGTATATATATATACGAATATATATGTATATATATACACATGCATGTTTGTATATATATATATATCTATATATATATATATGTTATGTTTACCAATATAGGTGTATATACGTATACTATACACATATATATACACGTATATACAAGCATATAAGAATACATAATTTATATATATACATATAAATATACATATATATGTATATGTATATATACAGAAACACGAACATATATGTGTCTGTGCGTATGTATATATGTGTGTGTATTATATGTATATATGCATATATGTACACACACACACACACATATATAAATATCTATATATATAAATATATATATATATATATATAAATTCTTATATGTATGGTTATATATACGTATATAAATATGGATGTGTCTGTATATACATTCATGTGTATATGTATCTACATATATGTACATCATACATATACACGTATGTACATACATATGTACATGTACTTTTGCATATATTATATATCTATATATATAAATATATTTATAAATATGTATATATATATATATACACACAAACATGTATATATATATATATACAAATATATATGTATACATATATATATATATGTATATATATATTTATATATGCTTGTTCATATATATATGTGTGTTTGTGTGTACACACAAACACACGAATATATATGTGTGTGTGCATATAAATATATACGTGTATGTAGATGTATATAAGAGACAGGTGTGCGCATGCACACGCACGTATACATATATATATATACATATATATATATATATATATATATACATACATGTATACATACACGTTTATACACACACATACATATATACCTACATACATATATTTATATACACAAACACACAGATATATATAAATATATTTATGTATATGTGTGTGTATATATATATATATATATATATATATGCATATATAATATACATTTACATATATACTATATAGATGTGTGTATATATATATATACATATATATATATGTATGTATATATATATATATATATATACACATACATACACGTATAGATGTATACATATATATGTATGTACATACATATATGTGTATATATATGTGTTTGTAATATATACATACATTTGTGTATGCTTATACATACATATATATGTATATATATGTGTATGTATACATATACATACATATATATATATATATATGTATTTGTATTTTTATGTGTATAAAGAACCTACTTGCAAAACTGCATATTACAATACAGTGGTCAACCTCTTCTGTGGAGTTGCAGAAGGCACATTTTGATGGTCCATTGAATCCCAATTGTATAAGAAGATCTGCCAAAAGGACGATGCCGTTAAGCAGTCGCCGCAATAAGATTGAAATCTTCAAGGCGATCTGAGCACTCCTTTTATATTTTCTCGAGGTAGTTGAGGCTTCATACTTGCAAACAATTTATCATAAGCCGAAGACAAAGTGAATCGGCCCAAGGACGTTCCCCTCCAAACGTACGTGCCCGGCTGATTCAATAGGGACAGTATGTGGGCTTGAACACGCTTCACACGAGGATTCAATAGGGACAGTATGTGGGGTTGAACACGCTTCACACGAGGAGGGGCAAGAGCTGCTTCCGAGTTTCCAATTTTCATAATCCTCATTTGAATAATTTTGAGCTATTGTTGTGTCAGGCTGCTGTAATTCCCCTTCTTCCAAATCTGCTAGCGATGTCCTTCCTGGCCAATTATTGAACCAGAACTGAGAATCTCCATTACAAATCAATATATGAAAGTTTACATCTGCCATCTTACGCCGCCATGTTGACGAGGGTAATGACACATCTTGCGAACCATATCTTGCTCTCATGTAAGTTGCGCATATGCGAATTAGAAGTGTAAAAATGTCCTTATCACAGCTTAAGAGTATAAGAGCATATGATATCTTGGAAGCTTCGAACTCCAAGACCATTTTCTTTTGTCAAAAAACAACATGTTGATGCCTTACACACCTAGTTATAAATCTATAAAATACCAAAATCCTACTACTAACAAGGTAGCATCCCGCAAGTATACGATTGTCAACTAGTAGTAAAGGGAAGGGAAGTAGGGATCATAACCACATGGATTGGTCGATAATTACCAGTTATCTGGTTAGATTAAAAATTGAAGCGATAGATTAAGAGAAGAGATTTAACTAAAACTAGAACTAATGGAACTAAAGAAGCAATTTAAAGTAAAGATTAATCACTAAGAAAGCAATTAAAAATGAAGTATCTTTAGAAAGCAAATAAAGTGAACAATTAAAATAAAAAGCATATCAAGCAAGCAATTAGTTAATCTAAACTATTCATTATCACTAAACAAGTGCAATTAGAGATAACCCATAATCTATTCTAAGAAAGCATATAAAAAGAAAGTATTTCTAAAAATCAATTAACTAACCTAGTTGACAAATTAACACTAAGAAAGCGCAATTAAGGATACTGTCAACTATTAACTAATCTACCAGTTAAACTAAGAAAGCAAGTAAAGAAAATAATTAAATGAAAAGCCCATAAACTAATATATCCTAATTAACCAATCTAAACTATGAATTACCACTAAGGAACCACAATTGAAGGAAACCCATTAACTAATCTAACAGTTACACTAAGAAATCATGCAAAGAGAGCAAATATATGAAACTAATTAGACTAATTACACTAAAAAATATGAAATTAAAGTTTAACTAAAGGAGTTTTAACATAAACAAGGAACTTACCACTAAAAATATTCAATCCTTAGCTAGAAAATTGTGATTACAAGAAAGAGAAAACCTATTCTAATCTAATCTAATAAAACCCTCCCCAAATGGGAAGGAAAAAGGTAGAAAATTACTCTCTAATCTAGCCTACTTCTACTAGCTAAGCTCTCCTATAAATGAGATTTGAATATATGTATATATAGTCTAGAGTAGTGGGATAATTGTGCAGCAAAAATCAGCCCCGAATACTACAAAGTCATTTTTTGCTCCAGCAGCCTCCAAATCGAGGTTTGAAAAATCCAAATAATCAGCCCCGAACAAATGATTTTTTGCTCCAGCAGCCTCCTGTCACAGTTTGAAAAATCCAAATCATGATTTGGATAAACTACTAAAATGCAGAACCTCACAGTTTATGCTTCTAAAATCTTCATCCGACGTCTGATTGATGCCCCCTTTTTTTACGCGACCCTAACACTAGGAGAATATTATTAGCTATAATAAACACTTAAAATAACACCTAAATATATAAATAAAATTCTCACATCAATAGGCCAAAAACTGAAGGGCAAACAAAGACGAACGAAAACTTAACTCCCAAAGAAGTTAAGTTAAAGATACGACACAACTCTATACACAAGAACCTAATAAATTATGCTAATTAAGACCTCAATAAGTACTAAAACACTTAATAAACACATAATACCACATTCAAATACATAAATGCAAAATAGACAAAAACACACACGAAAGCACCAAAAATGCTCGAAACTAGTAGCCAAACCTTCAAATTTAGGGTACATATAACTCTAGTTTCCTAGAGTTATCACAAAATTTCTCCATTCTTCATCACTTTTCTGCAATTCCATGCATAACCTACAAAAACAAAATTAACAAGTTAAGATGACAATTTTTCCCATTCTTTAGCACAATTTATTTAATTCAAAAAAATTTTAAACAAAAATTTTAACTTAATTCAAACCAAATTATTCAAAATCAAACTAATTAAAAATTAAACCAAAAGAAAAAAATAACAACTAAATTAAAAACTAGGGTTGCCTCCCAAGAAGCGCACTTTTATAGTCACTAGTTTGACTCTAGCATGGGCATTCATTCCAAGTACTTAAGGATGGTTGACCATTCTTTTCCATTTTGTCTCTACGGAAAAATCTTGATGCCCTTTTTTTACGAGTAAAGCTTGATTCTCGGTTCTCCCATGCACAAGTCTTTTCTTGCAAGCCTTAGCCATCGCTAGTGCCCCAAATTAGCATCTCTAATTGTTTTTGAAACCATTTTCTTTTCTTTTTGCAACTTTTCAACTTCTTGACATCACCATTTTTCCGATCCTTAGCAAAAATCTCTTGATCCTTTATCAAATCACATCCCTTATCGGGTGGTTTTTCCTTCAATTCATTTCTGGGATCTTCTTTTATCTCCAACACTTTCTTTAGTAAATTGCCTTGGTTAACTTCATTTTGCTCCTCATTTGACCTGTCAATGAATGAATTAAGAGACTGATTAGCACATTTCTCTTCAATAATGGGAATATTATCATTATATTCAAAAACATCAAATTCAATTGATTCATTTTTTACTTGTAAAATAAGCTTCCCTTTGTTCACATCAATTAATACATAAGCGGTTGACAAGAAGGGCCTCCCTAGAATCAATGGAATCTCACTCTCTTCACCCGTATCTAACACCAAGAAATCAACAAAAAATGCCAACTTTTCAACTTGAACAAGCACATCCTCCAACAAGCCATAAAGGTGGTTTCCTCTCAAATAAGTCTGCCAATTGGAGTGTGATATTAATTGGCTTGATATTGTTGATCCCTAATTTGTCATAGATGGCCTTTGGCATAATATTTAAGCTTGGCCCCAAATCACAAAGTGATTGATACGACATTTTTCCTCCAATATTCAATGGTATTATAAAACTACAGGGATCTTTGAGTTTAGGGGGTAGCCTCCTTTGAACAATGGCACTATATTGGGCATCAAGGCACATTGTCTCATCATCATCCCACTTTCGCTTCCTTGTTAAAAGATCTTTCATGAAACGAGTATAGTTAAACATCTTGGTGAGAACATCAATTAAAGGAATGTTAACATTAATCCTTTTCAACATATCCAAGAAGTGGTTGAATTGTTTCTCTTTTTCTTCCTTTCTTGGATCAACGAGCCTTTGAGGGAATGGCACTTTTATCGATGAATGCATCTTCAAAGGTTCTTCCACATGCTTCTTCTTGGATAACCTTGATCTGGTTCTTTTATCCCTGCCCTAGATCCTTCTTATCTTCGTCACCAACAACTTCCCTTTCATTCACAATTACCTTAGACTTTTGTTCCTAACTTCCTTCCTCCACCTTTTTCTTCTCATTAGGTTCCACCAAGTCTTTTCCACTTCTTAGGGTTATGGCATGCATTGTTCCTTTGAATTTGGAATAGTATCACTTAGAAGTGCCCTAATCGGTCTTTCGTTATTCAACCTTGCCAATTGCCCCAATTGAATTTCCAAATTTCTTGTCAAAACTTTCAAATTCTCGAAACCTCTCCTATGTTCTTCCTTTTCCCTTTCCAACTCTCTTCTCAAATACTCTGATTCTCTTTTCCAACCATCATCACATATGTTCTCTCTTGGATCAAATTGGTCTTTATACATAGGTTGGGAAGAATTTGCATATTAAAAGGGAGGTCACGGTTGTTGATTTTGCAATGGAGGGTTAGGGAAAGATTGATATGACTTGGTTTGAAAATTTCTTTGATGTGATAGTTGATAGGGTCATAGATGAGAAAGTTGATGCTTGATTGTAGACTAAATTAAGAGATGGGGGATTTGGTTTATAAGGATGAATGGATTGAAGTGTGTGTATTGCTCCATGAAAAGTTGGGATGATTCCTCCAAGAGGGATTATATGTGTTCCCATAAACTCCGGAAGGATTCCTTGGAAAAAATGATTGATCAGACATATTTGAGTTTCTCATTAGACCCATAAGGCATTTCACATTGTCTATTTGCATGACCATCTCCACAAAAATCACACACCATGGGTGGTTGATTTGAAGAAGAAGACATTGCATTCATACCACTATATTTCTCTAAGTTCTCCAACACTTTTGCAATATTGTTCATCACATTCATGAACATACTTTGTTGTGCCAAAAAAGCATCATGCGTATTCAAATTCAACGCTCCACTATGTGCATTAACTTGGTTGTCTTGGTGTTGAGCCACCGGTGGAGTCATTGGTCCATGATAATAATGATTCTAGGCCATCCTATTGAGCAATATCTTGACCTTTCTCTAGTGTCTTATAAGAGATGGAACCATTGGCGGAGGCATCCACTATGGATTTCGTATCTTGTGTCAATCCATTGTAGAAGGTTTGAATTTGAAGACATCTGGATGTGTATAATGAGGATAAGAGTTGACATAAACCGCTCCCAAGCCTCTCCTAAACTCTCACCAACCTCTTGCTTAAAGGAGGTAATTTCACTCCTCAATTTGGCGGTCCTTGAAGGTGGAAAATATTTTGCTAAGAATTCTTGAGCAAGTTGATTCCAAGTGGTAAACGTCCCTTCGGCATGAGATTGAAGCCAGGATTTCATCCAATCCCTTAGAAAGAATGGAAATACTCTCATTCTTACACAATCAGAGTGCACACAATTGAATTTAAACGTGTCCAAAACCTCCTCAAACTTCATTAGGTATGTATATGGATCTTCATTAGGACCACCCACAAACATTGCATGAGCTTGTAGCATTAGTATCAAAACAGGTTTAATCTCAAAATTGTTTGCTTGCACAAGCATCTGTGCAATGCTAGAATTTGCCCCATCAAAGCTTGGTATGGCATATTCTTGTAACGGTCTTCCATTCACATTCATGCCATTCCCATTTCCATAATCATCCATTCCATTATTTTCGGCAACATCTTCTTCATCATTCCCAATGTTCAAATTCTTTTGATTTTGATTAGCATTTGCCATTTCAATTCTCTCTTGCTCTTGTTGTACTCTTTTAGACTTCCAAATTTTCCTTAACTTTTCTCTTTCTTCGTCCAAGCAAATAAACGGTCATTTATCTCTTCTTACCACGCACTACAAAAGCCAAAGCAAGTAGTCAATTCAAGTGCTAACACAATTCAACAAGACAGACAACCAACAAAACCGAATAAACAAAAAATTAACAACTAAATTAAACTAAAGTGCTTAATCTACACGACCCGTAAAGCGCTCAATATTGCCAAATACCAAGGACAATCCCCGACAACGGTGCCAAAAATAGCCTTGTCATGCCCTTTGGTAGAAGTCAAATTAAAGCAAAGAAGTACTAATAAACCTCACAAAATCACTACACTCTACGTCACTTCCGCAAGTATACGGAGTTGGTAGTATTATAGGATGAGTGAGTATCGTTCCCATGAAGATTTTTTGGCAAGCAAGTACAGACATTTACGAATCTCTGTATAGTTAAGCAAATTCAAATAAGAAGAGATGAAACTACACTAATTAAAACCATAATTAAACTTAAGCAATTGAAATCTAAATTAAACTAATTCATCTACTAAATCAAATAAATGGAACTAAGCCACTATGAAATTGAGAAACTAATTAATCTGCTCTAATAAAATCAAGTAAATAAAAGCAATTAATTCTACTCTAACTTAACTAAAATAGGACTAGAATTAAAGAGCAAGTAATTAACCTAGATAAAAAGACTATAAAAGAGGTTATAAAGCTAGAAACTACCATTTCTAAACTAGAATTTGTAATGAGTAAACTTCAAATCTAAATATTTTTGGATTTTTTTACAATAATAAAGAAAGCTCACTAAACATTAAGATGAAATTAATGCAAGAAAATGAAAATTCTTAACTAGAAAGCACTAAATCAACAAAAACCCTAATTTCTATATGAAAGCTTGAAATGAAAGAAAAGAGATTTTCACTAATTTAAACTAGAAAGCAAGTAAAGATATATCTACTTGAAGCTAATGATTAACCACAACAACTATGTAATCAAAATTTAAACTTGCAAGGAATTTAAAACTAGATCTAAAGGATAATTAAAGAGAACTTGTATTCAAATATAACTTGAGAGTTAAGCTACTCTATTATACCCTAAACTAACTAAAATTACTAACTACACTATTTTTCTCTATTACCTACTTATTTCTCTATTTCATCTCAAAAGTAGCTTAAATAGATGAGTATTACATGAGGCAAAATCAGAAATTGGCTGCTAGAATATTACAGAATTGCCATTACTACTTGTGCTTGAAGCGAGTTCTAAGATGTCGCGATCTGGAATAAATGAGATCGCGACATCAACCTCAAATTACATTGACATATTCCCGTGTCCAGATCACGATTTGGAATAGTCCAAATCGCGATCTAAACTCTCCTTTCAGCAAATCTTCACTCCTCTTTAATTACATTTTGGTCCTTGCACTATGTTCATTCCATCTTCCAACCTCTAATTTAGACCTTTATAATATTAACCCAATTAAGTAATTAATTTAGTTAAAATTCTAATAAAAACTTATCAGATTTAACAATAACAAAAATTTAAACACATATTAAAGAAATTAACAAAAATATTCAATTAATTAATCGCACATAGTTCAGCATTTAAACAATGAAATGTATTATCTTTATAGTAATCTATAACTATAAATTTAATAGAGTTATCACATGCGCCAACTCATCTAATGTCGCCTATTTCCATAACTTGACTTTTCCCAAAAAAACCTCAACAAAACATGTTCCTTATCTTTAATTACGGTTTAGGAGGATCAATCACATCGCTAGTTGATGGACTAGTATTGAAGAGAGAACATGTTTTATTATACCCAGTAGCCCCAAGATGTCAATAACGGATTCTTCCATCCTTGAACTCAAGCTTGCAGTTTGTCAACCATGTGTTGATAATAAATCGTCTTGGCCTTGCCTACAAAAATATTAGTACCAAGATATAGCATTGGAAAAGATTTATGTGAAAATCCCGTCAAATGTTCCAATAGATCAACGAGCTCTTTGAGGAATTGATTTTCTGGCTTGATCCTCACTGATAGAACTACAGGAAAACCATTAATTGTTGAATTGATCATCGATCTCCACTGGTAAATAAAATAGTATCATCCGCGTACGAAAAATGTGTGACTTGTAGACATCCTCTAGGCAATGCATATGGAATTACATCGCCACGTTTCTGTAAGGATTTCAACCCTCAAGATAACACCTCTAAACACAGTATGAAAAGTAGTAGGGACAAAGGCTCTTCTTGCTTCACCCCTCGCAATGGCTTGAAAAGTGACGAGTGACTTCTCCATTATCAACCAAGGAAAACTAGCTACCCTGTAATAAATTCATTATTAGGTGAATAAACAAGTCATGAAAGCCAAATTTGTAGAGAACCTCTTGAAGAAAACTCCACTAGACTCTATCAAATGCATTCATAAGATCTAGCTTTAGAATGGCATTATATCCATGATCTTTCCAATTAAATGCAATCATCTCTTGAGCTAGCAACACATTGTTGGTGAGGAGTCTCCCTTTCACAAAACCATCATGTTCCATGGATATTATTGGGTACTAAAAAACATAACCTATTAGTCAAAATTCAAGAGAAAATTTTGGTAACAAATGTACAAAGAGAAATAGGTCTAAAATCCACAAAAGTGCTAAGGTTTTCCTTTTTTGGAATTAGCACAAGCAAAGTACTGCCAATTGCTGCATTTAAAGGCATCCCTTCAAAAAACTCCTGAGCCACGAAAAAAGACATCCTCAGCCACTATATCCCAATAGTGCATGAAGAAATAAGATCTAGAGAACCTATATAGACTAGCTGAATTGTCTTTATCAAGCTGGAAAACTATACTTTTAACTTCTTCCAGTGTAAGTGGCCTCAACAAAGTTTCATTATCTGCTTCTGATAAATCCTGTGTAGTCAGTTATAAAGGATGATGAAGATCCACAGTCTCTATGTCTTACATCCGTGAGAAGATGTTGGAAAATCTCATGTCCTCATCCTAAATTTCGTCAATTCTTTCGATCTATTCCCCCCTGATATTCTTGATTCTCTTGAGCTGCATCTTGGACCTCTATAACTCCTAAGGCTTCTTGAGCAAGTTTGGCATGATTTAGAAGGTAGCCAGGCCAAAAGATCGTTTGTAGCTTTCTTCGGTAAGGGGCTTTTCTTTGCAGCGGCTTTCCCAACCGGACAACTTCTAGGGAATAGAATGGATTTCGCACCCCCTCTGGCTAAAAGATTCCCAGTTTATAGATTATCAAAGCATGAAAAAATTTATTATTTCGATCTCCTTCAACTAACCACCTTTTCCTAGGACTTTTGATGCCAAAAGGATTATTCATGTTTAAGCAATTGGAGAAGTCGAGTTTCAGCTAAATGAAGAAGTTGCCTGTTCCAATGCATTTAATCAAATTCATAAGAGTGTTGGCATTGTTCTACCTCTTTATCTACCTCTTTGATGCCATCAAATATATTACCAAACACTTGTTGATTCCAAACCTTTAAGTGTCCTTTTAAGCGCTTTTATTTCACCGATAAAGCTCTCATTTTATATCATCTAAAAGTTAGAAGCTCCCAACTCTTATGAACATCTATAAAAGTTGGATGCTCAGGCCACATTTGTTGGAATTCGAACAATTTAGGCACTTACCTAGAGTAATCCTTTAACTCTAGTAAAAGCAGTCAGTGATCAGATACCGCTTTATTGAAATGAATGACATGTGATTCTGGAAATTTATCCATCCAATTGTGATTGACCAATAGCCTATCTAGCCGCTTGAAAACCACTCTTCCATTTCTTGTACCTTCCCAATTAAAGGAACTTCCTGAGAAACTTAGCTTCTGAAGGCGACAATAGTGAATAGTTGAGTTAAAGTAATTTATTACAGCTTGATTTTGAGGTGAGTTTCCCGAGTATTCAGCCAAATTTGTAATTACATTGAAGTCTCCACTATAGATCTAAGGATGAGCCATAGCTGAGCCAATTCTGGTTAAATCTGACCATAAGCTCAATCTCTCAAGTCTCTAACATTTGGCATAATTAGTGATTTCAGCAGAATCAATCCATTCATCATGAAAAATAGTCATATGCATATACTGCTCTTTATTCTTCAAAGTAAGTACATGAAAATTGCCCCTCCAAAGGATCCCAATCTTGTTATTAATATTACTATAAGGAAAAACCCATCGTTATTCTTAGATTTTCTAACTGAGTCATATCAACTAATAGTTCAAACAAAGCTAATAGTTGAACATAATGCATTTTAATTAATCTTTTCAAATGCCTTACTATGGAAGAATTTCCAGCTCCGCGTATGACATTCCAAACTAGCAAACTAATCATGATTGTATAAGAATGGTACACGTTAATAAATATTGCAACTTTTTTTTCCTCTGCACCAGCTGAAACCCATCTTTATTCCAAAGGCTGTTCAGGGGAAATTTTTTTTCAAATATGAAAAAGAAATTCATGCAGTTTGCACTATAATGCTCCTCTAGTCGACAGCGGCATTTGAATCCGTATTTGACTGCATATCCATTATATCACTTTCCTTCATTCGTTGCCTGGGGATTTCGTTACTCAAAACATACTATGTTGATCATCTCGAAGGGCCTTCATCAATCTTTGCCTTTCTCGAATATGATAGAACACAGACCGGTAAGAGAAAAGAAAGTAAGCATAGTCTTCATTGGAACGAGTGAACAATTCTATTTTCCGTCAACAGAGTAACGCTTTGCAAACTCATCCGATCCCAGTTTGGGATGATCTATTTCAGAACTTACAAGCTTCCTTTTCAGTGACCGCTTTCTTTCTTTTGGTCTTTATCGCTCGAACTACAACCGGCTTCACAGTACAATGCGATCATCATGCTTAACAGTTTCTGTGATCATATACGATAAAATGAGTTTGAAGTTCTTCTTCTAGAAGGCATTATTGGTCGCAAGTTCAAGAAATAGACCTGCTATCTGGTGTTTCTTTTCTTTGATGCCAATACTCGAAATTTTGACTTTGCATACTATTAAAAAGTAATAGGCCACTAAAAGGTAATAAGTTTTCTAAAGGAGCATACCATTGCTAATTAGCTTATCTCCAACTGACCCTCCATTACTATTGGCTGTGTCACAACGTTTGCATGGATAACTGATTATTTTCCAAGTGTGCATGCACGACTTCTAGCACTAAGTCAGGAAGTTGCGATTACCCAGGAATTCTGGCTAAATCACAGCACCTTGGGATTGAGATTGTTGTTCAAGATCTAGCACTTTTGGATCAACTTGCTAAATATGGCCCAGTTGAGAAATTGCTGCTCTATCCGCTGTTTAAACCATGGAGGATTCCTTCACCTCTACCTATTTGGGGGCCAGTTTTGGGTTTCCAAATTTTCTATGGATGATTTTTAAGGCTAGGATTAGGATTTCGCTTCAAGGGTTCGACTTGACCTTCATGTTGTGAGCTAGGGTTAGGGTTTGTTTTTTTCAATTGTTTTGGAGGTTGGATATTATTACCTAATAGCAGATTGACAATTCGACATGAATCTCTGCCATGGCCAACATTTTTGCACTTCTCACAATATTCTGGTGGATCGTGGTAAGTGATGTATTGGCAAAAATCTCCTTTGTCTCCATCCCCAATTCAAACTCACCTTGGTGGTGGCTTTGTAAGATCAATTTCTACGCAAGCACGAGCAATACTTGGCCATGATAATGTTGTTGTGGATAAATCAACCTTTAATGGATGCCCTACAAGTTGTGCATTCGAGTAAAGAGTAGATTTGTTAAACAGATGAGGTGGCAGATCCTCTAGTGAAATCCACACTAGCGTTATTGGGGTTTCTATTTCTGTTGACCCGAAATGAAAGAGTCCATTTTAATTTACACATACCAAACCCTTGGAAGATCTGAAAACCTCTGCAGCACATGCGCAAATAATCTTCCTCCAAGTCAAATCTAATTAGAATTTGCCTTTCGTTAAGGAGTCCTAGAGTATATGAGCCCTTGAAGTTGATGGCCAGAAACTCTTTACGAAGTGAATCCCTTAATGGTCTTCCTTTGAAAAAGTTTCCGATGAGCGCAAAGTTGAATGAAATCGAAAGCTTCTAAATCTCATGTTGGTGAAAAATATAGTCAATTCTCCCTTATAGGTCGAATGGTCTTTGATAGGAATGATGTCAGATGCAGATGAGTTTGCATTTGAGACTACCACTGCAAAAGATCGTGTTGTAGGGAAATAAGTTAGGGGAGCGTGTCTGGGTGGTTGTGGTTGCCCTTCAATCGAAGACTTCAAGTTGGTTGACCAATAAGGTTTGGTTTACTTCAATAAAATATGGAGCTCAAATTCGCTTTATTTACTAATATCAGACTTACGATTGATTTTGTTATTTGTTAAGCAATTTCCATACTGGTGGATTTTATTTTGTTATTCTAAAAGATTTTAGCAATTTCTTGTAATATGTATTAAACATAATATGGGCAAAATGTATATTACACCCTTGTGAAACTTAAAATGCACTAGTTATCCCTTGTGAAAATAAAATGCTAATTGTCATAAATCACTCATGGGTTTATGCTAAATATCACTTAATATTTCCAAACTTTCAAAAAACTCACAATGGTCCCATAAATTTATTTTTTTTCTAACAATTTTATATATCTTTTTGTTCTAACACACACACACATATATATATGTATATATATGTATATGCATGTATGTATATATGTATGTATACACTTTCAGTGTCCCTAGTAGTCTTTTATTCAAGTTGGTTGACCAATACGGTTTGGCTTACTACAATAAAATATGGAGTTCAAATTGGCTTTATTTAATAATATCATAGGTCCTTAGTGGTGTTATCTATATATATGTGTGTCTATATATACGTATATATGTACACACACAATGTCAATGTTCGTAGTGGTCTTTTATTCAACTTGGTTGACTGATAAGGTTTGGTTTACTTCAATAAAATATAGAGTTCAAATTGGCTTTATTGAAAAATATCAGACTTACGATTGATTTTGTGATTTGTTAAGCAATTTCTATACTAATGGATTTTATTTTCCAATTCTAAAAGATTTTTAGCAATTTCTTGCAATATGTGTTAAACGTAATATGGGTAAAATGCATATTACACCCTTGTGAAACTTGAAATGCGCTACTTATCCCTTGTGAAAAATAAAATGTTAATTTCATAAATCTTTCATGGATTTATGCTAATATCACTTAGTATTACCGAACTTTCAAAAAAACTCACAAAAGCTCCCATAAATTTATTTTTGTTCTAAAAATTTTAGCCAAAATGTTCAAAATATTATTTAAGGACTGAGAAATGCAATTTTTTTGTCCAATATTACCCACAGTAACAAAATTAATTTATCGTAATTGTTTAAGAAAAAGAAAAAGAAGATTTGGGGTTTAAATGAAAGTGTTAGCAAATATAATTGGTATGTAATTTTTATGTTGTTATACCAGTTAGCATCAAAAAAATACATGATATTTTATTTATTCTATGAGTTTATGATTAACCAAAAAAATACTAAGAACATTCGTTTTATTATAATATATAGTGTGCTTCTATGTATTCTAATTTTTCTTCAATCTGAAATCCATAAACACATTAAGCGCACACATTTTCATATATAAGTTAATTAAAATTTAATCAAAGAATATATTTTAGTTTTTATTTCCAAATTTTTTATTCCCTAAACAAAATATTAATTACATTAATTTTGTTATAATATATAGTATTTTCTAGGAGTTCCAATTTTATTCAAATAAACACATACATGTATATTAACGCATGTAGTCATTTTCATATATAATTTGATAAAAACTTATGCAGAAATTCTTTTAAATTTTTTTTTTCAGGTTATGAGTTTGTGATTCCACATATAAAATACTAATCATATTTATTTTATTATAATAATTGTATGTTCTTGTATATTCTAATTCTTTTCAAACAGACTAAACAAAATATTAGTATTTTCAAGGAGTTCCAATTTTATTCAAATAAACACATACATGTCTATTAACATACCCAGGCATTTTCATATATAATTTGATAAAATCTTATTGAGAAATTATATTTTAATCTTTTCAGTTTACGAAATTGTGATTCCATATATAAAATATCAATCATATTTATTTTATTATAATAATTGTATGTTCCTATATGTTCTAACTCTTTTCAAACAATTATATATATATATATAAGCATGTTGAATTGAGCACATATTTTTGCAAAGAAGTTAATAAACCTTAAGGAAAGTTTTTGAAATTATCCTTTCTTATTATTTAATTATAGTAAAATAGGTACAAATGTCATTTCATGTTGACTTGGCCCCATGTACAAGAGAGAAAGATGTTTAAGTGAGATATTAAAAGTTGAGGGTACTAAACGATATTAGCATGAGTAATTTTATTATGGCTTGGAGTAATTAAATGGCATGCATAATAGTTCTGCCTAGACAAATGTGATTCTTCCATTTGTAATTGGATACCCATTTTGTAAAAAATAAGAGGCCACTATTTTTAAAAAAATGTAGGCCCATTTTGCTCCAAATAGAAAGGTTCCATTAGTATAAGAGCAATTACTCGACATGTCCAATGGTTACACTAGAACAAAATAAAAATCTCTTATTAGCATAAACCTTAGGGTACATTTTTAAAATTGTCGCAAAAATAAATTAGTGAATTAATAGTAGTGAAATTTATATTTAGCAAAATAACCCCAAAATTTTGAAATTAGAATAAGATAGAAGTAACAAATAAAATCAAAGCATGTTGTATCTATTTTGTAAAATTGTATCTATTCTGTAAAAGATGGATAAATTCTCTTTACAGCAGTGCGGTTTGGATGTTTTTCACATGGATAAGCCCTTTCATCCTTCAAAAGCCTACAAATACCCTGTACTTCTAGTTGAAGTATCCGAAGGATAGAAAGTATTTTCACTAACCGATTCGTTAAAATGATTTGTTATACCCCTTTGTCTATCCTTTAAAAATTATCTTATCTCTCAAAAAATGAAAAATTATGAAAATAAAAAAGGAACAAAATGGAAAACTAGAAAAATTAAATATATAAAAAAGAACAAAATGAAAAATCAGAAAAAAAATGAAAATAAAATGGAAAAATGTTTAAAGGGATAAAAAAGAAAGAAAAAAGAAGAGAACTAAATAAAAATAAGAATAAAAGTAAAAAAATCAGAATAAATAAAAATAAGGTAAGAAAATTAAAAAATTGTTTTTTAGATGGAATGAAAAAGAACGAAAATCTAAATAAAAATAAGAAAAAATGATGGAATAAAAAAGGAAAAATGAATAATGAAAAATTTATCAAAAAATAAAAAATTGGAGGAATGAAAAATATTAAAAAATGGCAGATGTCAGAGGCTAGGGTTTTCGAGACGAGAGATAGAAGCGGTGGTTGGGGATAGAGGGCTGGGTATGGCAGAGCAGGGATGGGGAATGGGCTAGGTCAGGGACAAATCTAGGAGTTGAATTTGGTCTCTTATAGAGGGCTAGACTATATATACACAACCTTGGACAGATAGTTTTATGATTTTATAAAATTTTAAGTATAAAGTCCAAAATTGGAAGGGTATTATTGAAATTTTTAAAAAGAATATCAAGAAAAATAATAGATTCTCAAAACTATTGAGAATAAGACTATAGATAAATACATGAGGAACAATTTTTTATATTCTATAAAATTTTGGGACAGGGGAAATCTAATTTTTATAATAGTACAATAATTAATTATAGAGATTTAAGAGGAGAAAAATATAATTTTGAACATTTTGTAAAGGCGGTTGCCCTTCCCCACCTCTCCATGATCTGTTCCTGGGCTAGGGTGAGGTGGATCTAGGATGAGGAGCGAGCTAGGATGGTCCGAAATGTGTGAAGGGTTGGGAGAGGGAATATCGGGGTTGAAGGATGGTAGATCAAGGTTGTAGAGTTGAGTGCTTGGTGGGATCTAGTGGGAGGTTAAAGAAGCTAGATCTGTCTCTTATACATATCTAGATGTGTATAAGAGACAGCCCCAAATTGGATACCCATCCCCACCCCCCCCCCCCCCTGCAGGTAGATTGGGGCTGGAGGAAGGAAGATAGAGATGTGGTAAATGGTTGGGATAGAGGGAATATGGATAGGGATCGGGTGGCAAATCTGGAGGTTGAGGTGGAAGATCTGGGTAAAGTAGGGGGTGGTAGGAAAGAGTTGCATGGGTAGCTATTGTTAGTAGGGGAAGGAGGATTGCTAGGAAGGTGTGGTGGGAAAGGAAGATGATTTTTTATTATTTTTTAATTAGACTCCAAAGTGTTGTTTAATTTCATGTTGTCCCTGAAAGTAGTTAAATATAATTCAAATAAGATTCATTTAGGGATAATTTGGAAAGAAAAAGTTTGAAAGATGCAAAAAAATTTTAGAACCAATTGCGTGGCATTCAAACTTCCATCACTAGAAGGATTTCCAGTCTGTCATACACTTAAACTTGAAGTATAGGGGTTGTTTGCAGATTTTTAATCATAAGGGAATAATTTGCGAAAGGGCCAAACCACTGGGTATAAGTGGAATTTATCAAGTAAAGATTATTGAAAACAGATTTATAATGCTTTTTTTTTTTTGGCTGAATTTCAAGTTACAAAGGGCTAATAATCTTATGTATTTTCATTGAAATTATTTTGCTTGATGTAAAATTACACGGGCTAATTCGTTGATTTATTTTTCACAAGCTAGTAATCAGCATATTTCAAATTTTACAATGGTGTAATATGCATTTTACCCAAAAAAATATATATATTTATAATTAAAAAGAAAGTATTTAAAATTGTAGACTATTAACAGATCGTGTGGAGGATGAATTAGAATTACAAAAATGGTTGGTGGTATATATACGCTTGCGCATCATGTGCTGGATTTCTCGTCTAACTTAACCAAGAAAAGCTAGAATGATTGATTATGCTTTAAATTAGTCAAGTATATGAATAAAACAATATTCTAATCACATGTTGAAAACTATGAAAATTTTACGTAATAGTATAGCATTTCAAAATATGGTTTCATTTGGGGTACCTTGTTTGGCGAGTGCGATCTGGCAGGTAAGCTACGGATCTGGAGGAAGACGAACCGGTGGGTATTGACGATGCGGATCATAAGACTGCAAATAATGCAGTTGAGAATCTGAATACGCCCTAACAAGTTGAAGGTGTAAATAGTCTTCTAAATGTTTGGCTGGAAGTAAATATATTCCCTTTTTGTGATCCGAAACATTCCAAATTTCTTTTTGCTTAAAGCAATTTTCTTGACTGTTTGCTAATCGAGTTCAAAATGAAGTAAAGACATTTTGCAAAAATTCGAAACATATAGCTTCTTCAAGTGTCTTGGAAATATTCATTTGTAATATCCTAATACTCGAATCTGTGCGAAATTTTTGTTTGTTTTTAGTTTGAACCTTAGACTTTATCGGAAAAATTCTTACATAAATCAGATTCAATGCATAGTGCTATGAATTCTTTGTTTATGTTATTCTACATCACCTAAATGAGTAATGTAAAATAATATGTACCAAAAATTTCATGACACTATACTATAAATCTAGTTTATGTAAGAATTTTTCAACTTTACATTATAATGATTTAGATCTATGGTATAACTCCAACAGAATATTGACGAGGTTAATTTAACTATGAAAAAATTATGCCGAATGAATGAATATAATAAACAGCCGACTTTAGTATTCAGAGTCTTTGGGCGTAATTTTTTTTTTTTTTTTTTTTTTGGAGGGGTTCTTTGCGCGTAATTAATCCTTTTGCAACTAAAGTCGATTTTATTAAAGTTATTGACCTTTATTTTTTCTTTCAATGCAAATCATTAACTGTAGATGAAGATTCAAACTTCCATTTTACCATCTGATCAAATCTTCTGGTTATGTTGTCTGTCTCTTATACACATCTAGATGTGTATAAGAGACAGCCATAGACAGTGGCCCTTATCATTTTCTAAATCTTAAGTAAATTATGAATGAGAAGTATTGAATATACATTTTATAGGATATCCTAAATATTACTATTCATCTCTTTAAAACAAATGAAAAGACTAAGCAAATCAAGCTGATGGAAATTTTGCAGATCAAGAATATAAATCAGCCAAATAAGTAAAATTATTGATCGTACAATATTTTGGAAAAAGAGCACTATCATTGTGAAGTTTAAGTTGGAAAGTAAGCAAAGTCTTCATCATTTATTTATTGATTTTTGTCAAAAAAACGTGAACAAGCAAAATCTTTTTCTTGTGATGACTTTTTCGTACTAATTGCATGTGAAGTACATGATTACTCCTTGATCTACTAAAAAGTTGCCCCGAACTCTTTGCGTGAACTTCTTACAAAAATCTGATCCCAACATGATCTCTGGGTTCGGGAATATAGGTCAACGTTAAATTTTTGTTTGTTATAGTTCAAGCGACCAAAAATAGGAAAAAGGCTGGATTTTAGGCGCGCAAGAGAACAATCAAATTCTTGTCCGTCTATGGCTTGAAGAATTCTTTAGTTAATCTATACTATTATAAAAGTGTGAGTGTGTTTTTTCATTTGGGTGTTTTTTCCTATTTTGAATTGTCTAAATTACTCATTAATAAAACATCATTCACGGCATAACTAATGGACAGAATTTGAATGGATAAGTCATTTAAAAACTAAACTTACCTTATATAAATAATCGTCAGATTGTTTATTAGAATTTGATTTGGAAAAAACTTATGCTGGATAAGTATCACTACAGAAGCATATCTTTATTGTCCCTCCAAATGCAAATACATGGATATTGGATGAATATTTTGTGGGCTTGATGTAAAACGATTCATGTGTTTGGTCATAACCTGTAGATTAAATTCTTGAGTAGTACTCTTAAGTTCCAGCAAAGCTGAATTTGCCATAAACTTCTTGAGATGCTATTTTTGTTAGTCATATGATCAAGGCATAACAAAAATATTCTGACTCTATTTAGAGATAAAAACTACTTATGTGACTTAGAATTTAGTGATGCCATCTAAAATCCATTTACTTTATTTATTGGATTTGTTAACTTATTTGTTCTTCATACCACTTTTGAAGAGGTTGGCAAATCTCATCTAAAATCATACATTCCCAACATTTAGTATTAATTGACCATATTTATTGGCCTGTTTTATGATGTATACAGTTTGATTTGGACCTCAAATATATATCTTATAATTAGAACTAGATAATTTTATATCATTAAATTATATATTTTAATTCACATCACATGATCTAAGCTTAAACATAGAATGTACAGAAAAGGTGGTGTGAGAGAGTGGATGTGAGGACTAAAACTGAAAATAAAGGTAGTGCTGAGAAGGTGTGTCTGAGGACTAAAATTGGAAATAAATTTAAAAAATGTAGCAACTACTGTCTTATCAAGTTTCCCGACACAGTTAATATGATTAGAATAAAATTGAGTCTATAGGCACACATCACAATCTCATTATGTTAAGAGTTTCGACTTTCGAATGTTTGGTTAAATAATTTGCTAAAAAAATTACAGGAATACTTGTCTTTACATTATAACGTGTTAAACTGTCATTTAACTCTGATTTTAGATATTGAACTAAACAATCATAGATGTTCAATAGTGTTTGAATGCTCTCTATTTATCTTTCTCCATTTTTTAGTCTAAATAATTATATTTACGAAAATAATATCAACATATTATTAATTTAATGTCATCAAGTAAATCATCATATCCAAAAGTTAATTCTTTTGGGAAGCATTTATATAACACAAGATTTAAATAATAAAGTGTTTGATTTTCAAAAATATTTGTTAAAATTTAATTTTTTTTTTAGAGATAAATGTAGACTTGCACGTGCATCACAAAAGTATGAGTGGCATACTAATATTTTTCCCTTAAAGTAACTTTCTTGATTTTTTGATCTGCCAAAATTACTCGTAATAAAATGATGATACACTACCATAATTAATGGACAAATAGATCACTATGTTTGAGTTTTATCAAATAATAATTTGCAAGTTTGGAATATTTCTCTAAGTATCTAATTTCATGTATTTTTTAGTATTCTAGATGACTAAATTCAGTGTGTGTATATGCTTTGTATGCGCAATTCACGAATCTTGAATTTACTATTTTTCATGTATAGCTTATTAATTGGGTTCATATTAGCTTATTAATTTACCGGTTTGTTCCCTATATTCAACAAAATCTTATGCATGCACATGGAAGGGCTAATTTCCTTAATATCATTAATAGGCTGAGCAATGGCATTTTTATACATTTTAAGCACCACAATCAATTTATCAAGTTGTTCACTAGTTAATAAAGAATTCATAATCATCGGGTAGGTCTCATTATCACCAAGACAGGCATACATCAAGTAGGGAGAGATTTAGTTCCACCTTAGGAGACTGGGTTGTTTAGAGTCCCCCATTTATACTTACCGTTAATTTCCTCTTCCTTTTCTAGTAGTGAAGCATTGTTCTACAATTGGTTCAAACATTCCACAACTTCTTCATCCTCTTGAACTACATCATTGGATTCAATAAAACTCTTTCCAATGGAGACTTTTATAACTTATACCTACAAAAATCATTGACTAGATCATCAACTACATTTATGCTCATAGTATCTTCATAAATAGAAGAAAGTTTTAATGAATTAAAAACATTTAAAGCAATTATTTTATCACTAATTTGAAATTCCAACTTCCCTTATTGTACATCTATTAGTGCAAGCTTGGTTGTAAGGAAAAGTCTTTCAAGAATTATCGGCATCTCTTTATCCACCTTTATGTCGAAAATTATAAAATCCACCAGAAGGTAAAGGTTGCCAATTTTTATGAAAACATCGTCAACAATTCCCTTTAGAAAATTAATACTCCGGTTCGCAAATTGCAAAGATACACTTGTAGGCTTTAGGTCTCCTCCACTAAGTTTCTTGTAGACTGAATAAGGCATGAGATTAATGGAAGCTCCCAAGTCACACAATGCCTTCTAAAATTGGACACCACCAATTTCGCAAGGTATGAAGAAAGAACTAGGATCCTTAAGTTTGGGACGTAAACTCTTTGTGAGTAGCAAATTACAATTCCTGTTAAGCATAGGATTTCATCTCCATGAAGTTTCCTCTTTGATATGAGAACTTGTTTCATTAATTTGGTATAAGTGGCATGTTTTCAAGGGCCTCTATGACATAGTTACGTTGATTTCAATCTTTCTAAATACATCAAGGAACTATATTAAATGAATTTTTTTGTCTTTTCCTCTTATTTCAACCTTTGTGGAAATGGCACTCTAGGTTGCTTTGACAATTGGAGGGTAGGATCCTTTCCTTCATTATGTTGCTCATTGTGCTTAATGGTTTCTTTAATCATTTCACCTTGGCTCTTTGAAGATTTCCCTAAAACCTTCATTAGATCCTCAACCTCTTTCTTCTCTTAAACCTTTGATGTGTATGATGAAGAGACTTCCTCAACTCTCCCTTCCAATGCTTTTCCACTTCTAAGCATGATTGTTTGAACTTTATCCTTCCCATTTTGCTCTCTTAGATTGGGAATTGTATCGCTTTGCAAAACTCCTAAAGGCCTTTCATTTAGTCATTTATCCAATTGCCCCAATTGTATCTCTAAATTTCTTATAATGGCTCTTAAATTCTAGTACTCATTTTTTTGATTCTCCATTTCTCTTCTTTGATTCTCATCTTCTCTCATTTGAAATTCATAATCTCTCCTCAAATTTTCATATTGCATTTGGAGATCTTCACCCTCTCTATAGAAATGTTGATTGTAGTTCAAAGGTGGTGGAGGGTTCTATTGTTGATATTGAGGCCTTGGTTGATTGTTAAAGTAGGGAGGATTTGATTGGGATTGATAAGAATCGGTTTGAAATCCTACGGTGAGGGGATTGATAGGGTCTGGAAGCTGAACATGCTTGGTTTTGGAAATTTTGCGGTTGAGGATTGGGTTGGTTAGGAGGATTTTGTTGGCTATTTTGGTTGCTCCAAGAGAAATTTGGATGGTTCCTCCAAGTTATATTATAAGAATTTTCATAGACTCCATGAGGATTCCTTGAAGATGATGGTTAATTAGACACATAATTCAATTGTACATTCGACCCTATAGAAACCTCACATGTCCATTTATATGGTCACCACCACAAAAATCACAAACAAGAGACACTTGATATGAAGAGACCATGGCATTTACGGTATTTTATCTTCCCAAATTCTTCCAAGGCTACACTAGTCAAATTACTCATGACATTCATCAATAGTCCTTGTTAAGCAATAAAAGCACCATTAGAGTTAAAATTCAAGAAACCTCCATATTGAATATTGGCTTGTTGAACTTGTTGATCAATACGACCGTGAGAGTAGTAGTTAGATACCATCCTATTGAGTAGTGCTGTAGATTCTTCCAGTGTTTTGAAAGAATATTGAACCATCCAATGCATCAACAAGTAATTTGGTCTCTTGAGTTAAGACATTATAAATGGTTTGGATTTGCAACTAAAGGGGAATGGCATGATGTGGACTCTTCCTCTATAATTTTTTGAATCTTTCCCACGTCTTACTGAAACCTTCACCCATGTCTTGCTTGAATGATGTGATCTCATTTCAAAATTTAGTGGGTCTTGAGGAAGGAAAATGTTTCGCCAAGAATTCTTAGGCTAATTAATTCCAAGTATTAAACGTCCCTTGAGCATGTGATTGCAGCCAAACT
The DNA here is from genome assembly GCA_025175665.1 of Cinchona pubescens. Classification (NCBI taxonomy): domain Eukaryota; kingdom Viridiplantae; phylum Streptophyta; class Magnoliopsida; order Gentianales; family Rubiaceae; genus Cinchona; species Cinchona pubescens. The sequence goes on along the minus strand of JANKKI010000393.1, from coordinate 423,569 downwards.
TTTGCTCTATCCCTAAATGAAAAAAAGGAAAAACTCTCATGCACACACAATCCGGATGGACTCTATTGAATTTAAAAGTGTCTAACACTTCTTTAAAGTTCATCAAGTATGTATAATAATCCTCGTTAGGACCTCCACCGACTATCGAATGGGCTTGCAACATTTGTATAAGGGTAGGCTTATTTTATAAGTCATTAAAGAGCACCATATACATGCAACTGTCTCTTATAAGAGATCAATTAGTTGAATTTTGATAATCTAAACTTATACACATTTAGATGTGTATATTGACATTTAAATTAGTACCCATGCCATGATTTCTCACTGCTTCTACTTGCTCATCATCACCATTGTTACCAAGATTTTTATTGATCCTTTCATTATGTTGAGAATTAGTCATGTTGAGTCTTGCCAATTCTTGTTGTACTTTTTTCTTCTTTCGAATTTCTCTCAATTTCCTTTCTTTTTGATTGTCAAGGAAAATCAAAGTCTCTTTTTCTCTTCTTACCATGCACTACGAGAACAATTTCAACCATTTAATCACAAGTGCTAATTTAAACTACTAATTCAAGTAAATATAAACAAGTAAATACTACTAATTAAGAACTAAAATAAACTACTAAAGCTAGTAAAAATGCCTAATCTATACGATGCTTAAAGCAGTTAATAGTGCAAAAATACCAAGGATAATCCCCGACAACAGCGCTAAAAATCTTATTCCTCGAGTAGAGTGTAAACTAAATCAAGTAATAAATTAATCGCACTACAATTATTACTTTGCCCTCACTCCCGCAAGTATACAGGGTAGGTACGAATACATGGCAAGTAGGTATCATCCCACGAGGATTGTTGGTTCAACAATTACCAAGATTTAAAGGTCCGTGTATAGTTAGACTAAACAATAATAGAAGGAATAGCTATCTAAACTAATCTGAAAACAGCCACTAAAATTACTTCAAATTCACTAGATTAACTAAAACAAAATGAAAATTAGAAAGCGAGTAATCCTAAATTGGCTAAGGAAATATAAAGAGAACACGAAAAGAAAGAGAACTCCAGTTTCTACTAAATAAGACTATATGGATTTGTAAAAAAAATCTACATTAAAACTAAATATTTTTGGATTTTTAATTAAGTAAAAGAAAACCAACTAAAAATCACTAGGAATTCATGCAAGGAAATGAATATTTTTGAATAAAAAGTACTAAATTAACATGCATAACCCTAAAAACTTCAAAAAAAAATACTCGAAATGAAAGTAACCTGTTTTACTAGAAATTTAAAAAGAAAGCGTATAAAAATTATATCTACTTGAAACTAATGAAAAACCCACTAAGATTAACTAATCAAAATTTAAACTTGCTAAGAATTGAAGACAAGACCTAAAAGAAAATTAAGGAGAACTTTGATTAAAAAATAAATTCTTGAAGGTCAAGAAAGTTTTCCTAATCTGCTTTAAACTAAAAATACCAACTACACCCTAACTATGTGTTCCCTACACTAATTCCTACTTACTACTTACTTAGAAAAAGTCCAATATATAAGGATTAATAGAACTTTTGAATTATAAATTTGAAAAAATACGATGCTAAAACTCATGTCCATATCGCGATATAGAAACGATATCGAGATATGGCACTGAAATTTAAAATTTCAATTTCCATTCCCATATCACGATATTGAATCGATATCGCGATATGGAGTGCAATCTCAACATCTTTGATTTTCCATAATTCTCTTTTACTCTTCTTCTCACGAACAGTCCAATTCTTTATACTCCATATCCTTTGTTCTAAAGCTGTCAAAATATTTAGAAACCTAATTAGTAACAAATTTAGCTATAATTAATATTAAAATAATGATATTTATAAAAATACACATAAAAATACTAAATGCAACAAAACTAAATAAAAACACAAAAATCAATCTAAAAATGCAGAAAATACTAACAATATGTTAAATTAAATAGGTAAAATAACTGTAGTTTACTAGAACATCATTATTTGCTCATATTAGATGGCATTTACGGTATAGTTCAATATTGAAGTATATTTATCCTTTAGTTTTTTAGATACTAGCTTTATAGTGAAAAGGGGAAAAAAGGAATAACTTTTAATTGTTGTTAGGCAGACTATAGCATTTGTTTATGTTGGACAACTAATTAGAAACAGCATAGTTTGATAGTAAAGCAAACGTATCAGAACATAACTTCCAAAACATCTCCTTTGGGAAATTATTGTTATGATACGTTTGCTTAACTATGCTGTTTCTAATTAGTGGTCCAACATAAACATAGCATGGAAAGAAGTTGACCGAGTGGAAGAGTCCCTCAACCTTTGCAGTGATATTTAATTTTCAATAAAAGGGCCACGTATACTAATGGTGTTAAAAAAAATAGAAAAACGAACCATAATTGCTAGTCCTTTAATTAACTCATGGAAGAGTTCACTCATCATTTTACTGCTCCTGATTAAGAACATTCGAACTAATTAATTTTCTTTATAAACTCAAATAAGGAATAATCAAGGTAAATGAATATTCGGACACCCTTTTAAACTTTTATGAACCCCTGGAGTATATTTGTATTATAGCAAAAAGACTAAAACATTCTTTAATAACATATCTCCATTTTTTGTGCAATAAATACCCTTGTTCCATATACTTCAAACACCATCATACTAATATTTTGCTACTTCCTCTATCTCATAAATTTTGTCTTTTTTTTTTTTTTTTTGAGAATTTATTTGATTTTTTTAAAATAGTGTATTGATAGTGATAATTATTTCAATCTTTTCAATTTGTAATAATAGTGCATCAGTTTGAGCATTTGTCTTTAGAATTAACACTTTGAAAGTAGCCTTGTAAAGATATTAGACCTGTGTAAAAATATATTTTTAGTTTAAGACAAAATTGAACATATTTCTTAAATGTTTATGAAAATAGTAGTAGTTGCTTACTCGCGATGTGTTGCCATCCCAAAAAAAGAAAAAAAAAATGTTACCATCCATCTAATTCGAATGAGATACAAAGGGGAACATAAACTGAATTGAATTAGTGTACTATGTCATTGAGTTGGGACTTATATATTTTGAAAATGATTACTGCAAATTTACTTTGAAAGTGATTTAAATATTTCAAAATTAATGATTGTTCCATTGCAACTTCATGGTGCACATCAAAGAAAAATATGAGAATATAGTAGTATGAATGAATAATTTTTAGTCTTTTTTTATTTATTAGTGTGTAAGACATTAAAAGGTTGTGATAAAATTATCTGTCAAATCAAAAAGATTAAACGATGTGACACCCATAAGGCCTCGGCTACTGAGTTCTACTACCAAGGCTCAAAATCGGGTGATTTCCCGGGTTTCTTTTTCATACGAAAGAATAGAAAATATTTAGATGATCCGATTTTTTATTTTACTTGTAAATTCTGTAATCAGAATTAAATTTTAAAAAATATTACTTACATAAATTGATATCATAAATTTTTTAAAATTTAATCCACATCCTAAAGTTTATAAATGGAATCAAAAATTGAATCTAACTAAATATTTGTCTCAAAGAATAATAAGAGATCTCATGCAATTACATTCAAAGACTCATTAAGCAATGACTTTACTATTTTGCCAAACCTGTAGTTCAAAGATGGTTGTGGCTCTTTTCTTTTTTTTTTTTTTTTTTTTTTTTTTGAATAGATTTGCATAATTTGTGACGTCCTCTGAATTTTAAACTGAGACTTCAAAATTCAAATGCCCTCTCTGTGTTAATTGACTTGTAATTACTCTCAAGGGAAAAAATCAATTTAATCTCTTATTTTTTTAGTTTGACTAATTCTAATCCCTTTTCTTTAAATTAGATGTATCTTGTTCCATCAACTTTAAAGAGATGTGTATAAGAGTCAGATTATAAACATCTAGATGTATAAAGACAAGCATTTGTTATTTGTAATCATAATTATCGTTAATCTACAGTGATATCCAGCTAATGGCTCCATTAATTTGTCTAAAATATCTGCTACAAGTTTTAAATTAGTTAATTTTTTTAAAAAAAATAAGAAATTCTTGAGAATTTTTATGATAAATAAAAACCAAATTATTTGATACCTTAAAATAAGAGACTAAACTCATTTTTTTCTATTACTTTTAAATATTCAACTAACTGGATCAACACTCAAGAGTTCCTTGGTGTAAAGCCACCGTCAATCCTCTTCAAGTAACATGTCGGGATTTGAAAACTATCGCAACTCTCATTGCAACATCCTATTACCCTTTTCTCTTATGATTGTAAACAAATACTTAGAAAATGGAATATCCCATCTATCAAAAACCAAATCTAAAAACAAAAAATTGCTCCCAAAAAAGTAACAGGAAACTTGTTTTGTTTTAGTCCCTTGTTAAGCTTTAAAGGCGGCCATTTATTCCATTTAGATTTTAATATACAAAGACAGCTAAAGTAGTCAAACATTAATTAACTTCAGCAATTTTCTAAAGCCAGCTTAGAACTGTTTAGTATCAGCTTGTTTGCTTGTATAGCACAGTCTGTCCAAAATGCCAAAAGCTCAAATACAAGCCAACGAAAAACAACACAAACACTCATATGTAGGAATACTAGATGATCCTTGCACAGCCTATGCCCTCCAAGAACTTTGATTTGAGTATGTTCCAAAAATAATAATGAGCCTTGTTACACTTTATCAGTTAAAATTTTGATCGATAAAACCATTCGCAAATCATTATGATGTAGATTAATTTTTTTTCCAAAAATTCTAGATAATCATCATTGAATTGGTAAAACAAAAGAAAGAATAAGCTTTACCGAAGAGTACAACACATCACCAAAATAAAATTATCATTTAATACAAAAATTCATCGGATAAAATGTTCAAGGATATCTCTTCCAAATGAGGCAAAGAGAGGACATATTGCATATTATCAAAATTGACATATGAAGTAAAAAATTTGTTGATTCCATCTATCCAGTTACAACAACATTGCGACCGACTACTTCATCAAGATCTATTTGTACAGTGAATGTCATTCTTTTTTCACTAAAACACAAAATTCATTGTACAATTAGCAAATATTTTAAGACACATAGGCACAACTAATAAAAAATGTCATGATATTAAGTGCAACCAAATTGAATTCACACACAATACAAAATGACATTTTATGGAATCTACAATTCTTCACCAAAGATCAAATACACAATGTATAAGATCACTCATGTTACAGTTCTTTACCAGATATAAAATATACGATTACTCATGTCACTCTACATTAAATCATAATTTTAAGCTCTAACAGGTAAATAAGTGTCAAAGGAAAAATTTTACTAAAACATTTGCAAAGAGAAAACAGATAAAACAAGTATCAACTGAAATTTTTACAAAAACATTTGCAAAACAAAAACATATAATATAGAACAACCCATTTGTTTATTACGTAAACAAATAAAAAGACTATCGAAAAAGTATCTTAGCCAATTATTCCATTATTGATAACATCCAAAAAAAGAAACTTTTTCCAGTCTAGATGATAAATGCAAACAGTATTTTTTTTAATTGGTCTTTTATATGAATAAGCTAGAATTGTTTTCACCTAAAAGATTTGGTATTCAAAGCCAAAAAACCAAAATGGTTTAGAATTCACAATAAAGCAGGCTATATTCTATATTTATACTTTGCCGCTAGCAATTAACCATCTGTACATGCATCGAATAATTTAATTGGTTTTCTTGTGCTTATATATATGATTTCAGCAAAACCATGTTGTTCATACATGCTAATTAGGATACTAATCAACAATAGTCTTTCAGGAATTGCAAAAATTAACTGATAGAAATTTATAACTATCAATTCCTGCCAAAATATTTTCTAATGAATAACAATAGGAACTTCTCTAAAAGCAAATGAAGATGTGTATATTAGAAATGAGAAATATGAGCCTATTTATGCATCTAATCAGATTTTAACAAGAATCCAAATAGCCACAAAAACGAAAAAGAACAAAAGTTAAAAATTTGGTCAGTTGATCATAACATATATTATCATGTGAAATGAAAGTTTTCAAATGAGGTTTCTTCCTCGTATAATGTGGATGAAGATTTGTTCAATTTGATTTCAAAAATTACCTAACACTAGAAACATGTATTCACAATAACCAATGGTATATTTTCAATCCCATAAAATTTTCATGTAGGAAGAGTAGTTTATATCAGAATGTCAATGCATCTAAAGCAAAATGCATGTTCAAATCTTTAACTCATATGTTGCACCTTTAGATTTAGAACCCAATTTTGCCGCTAGGTAATGCACGTGAATACAATGAAAGAAATCGTTATAATATTAGTATAATAACCAAGTAGCTCCAAAAGGTGCACAATATTTGGCTTTGTGTCATATGATTTATAGATTCCATATTATCTCACTACAAAGTAAAAATAGATGAGAAACAAAATGTATATAAAATCGTACTAAGAAAGCCTTCAAATCAATTTCACTAATCATAATGGCAACTTGATTCATATCAATACCTTCAAAATCTCTTCCTTATTATGTATTTCAATATAGGTCTTAAATTGATCATTAAAGTTGGCAATTCCACAACTGCAACTTTATTATTCAGATTCATTATCAAAGAAAAAGATAATGCAAATAGTGGGGCTCCCATTTTAAATTTTCAACATGTTTATTACCACTTGCTCATAAACTCACTAACTAAAAATATTATAGGGTAAAGAGAGTTCAAGGATTGCAAATAAAAAAAGGTAGCAAAGTAAGTGGTATTAACTTTCGAGTCTACTGTTAGCTCTCTGTATACTAACAAACCAACTAATATTTAAATAAAAAACCATTTATCCATTCATAGTTTCAAAAAAAAAAAAAAAAAAAAAGCTCAAAAATGGGATTTCTTCCAAAATTGAAGCTTTATTAATTTAAGGAAAAGGTTTAGCAATAGAGACGCTAAGTATCAAGCTTTCCCAAGATTTTCAATTGCACATAATTTGTTTTTGAACTTATAAATCTTGTGATTACATCAATATATTGTCTCACAGAACAAAATATATCTTGCCACTTCAAAAAATATAATTTCGAAGTTCAAGTGAAATCAATAAAGTAAACAAAAGAATGTAAAAATGAAATGTTTATCGACTTTTAAGTCACCAGAATTGGCTAACAAAGCATATTTTTTTATCATTTCTCCTTCACCCTCTCAATAATTAATCTATACAATTGAACACTTATGTAAAAAAAAAACAGCAAATTAAATTCTCAAGAATTAATCATAAGTACACTTGAAAAAAAAAAAAAACAAAACAAAAAGAACCCACAACATACTCAATTATCCATCCAAAGAATTACATAAAAGTCAAATGATTATTTTTGACAGGTTATTTTAACCAAATAGAAAATAGGACAAAAAGAATAGCATAAGCACCTGGGTTTTTGAAGAAAAATCCTAATAAGATTTAAAAACAAAACAAAACAAAAACAAAAAATCTTCATCTTTAATCTGTGAAAGAAAAGGAAATAATCAGAACTGATGGGCAAAAACCATCTTTTATCTTGCCAAAAAAAATGGAAGAGGAAAAAAATTAGAATTGATAGAAAAATACTATAGGAGAATTTAGAAGAAAAACGGAGGCAAATAAGTGATAGATGTTGAGTAAAAAAATCTTCATATTTTATTCTGCAATAAAAAGGAGGAAAAAAATCAAAACCCTAATTAAAAGGAAAAAAAAAAAAACAAAACTTTTATCATTAGAAAAATAATAACTGATAAAAGTGGAGGAGGAGGGCTAGAGTATGAGGGAATGAAGCAGTAGTAACATCAGTGGAGTGAAGGAATGAAGAGAAAAGAGGACATCAAATTCTTTTAAAAAAATCCTTGAAAATTCAAGATGTAGATGTGTATAAGGATTTCAGAAAATTCGGGAAGAAGTGAAGTAAAGATTTTCCATATAAGATTTTCAAATGCTATCCTCCTAATAATATCCAATGGCAATGAACAAAAAAGATGTTGATTAAATTGTTTTTCAGCATCAAACAAATTTTGAGAGTAGTTTGTTTTCTAGGCATAGACCCAAATCATTTAGTACAATTTGTCTGTTTCACCCAAATCCCAATCTTTAATATACTAGGACAAACCAAAATATTTCATTTTAATTATATTTTTTTTTACAAATATAATAGGCTTTATTTACAAAAAAGCCCATCAATAGTTGGTAATTATTTAGCCCATAAGTTTTATTTTGAAGGGTAATGCTGTAAATTTATATTTTTTCACTTAAACATTTTAATTTCTAAATAATTTGGAAAAAGCTAATTACAACAAAGATCCTAAATAGTTTGTAACTGTTTTTGGACACCTACATTAATCTTAAGGGCTCAAAGATAATTTCATCTCTTTAAATGCATTATTGTTAATAAAGAAAAAAATCTAGCCCACATGACAAGAGAATGGAAGATGCTATAGTGGAAGAAGTCCTTTTATCTTGTGGTAGATACAAGGTTTTAGACAATTATATGTAGAAGCTATCATGCCTATTTTCTATCTCTCTCTATTTTTTTTTTTTTTTTTTTTGGGCTAAGTGCTATCTCGTCTTTCGTGTTTGCAACATGTCTCTATATTGATTTTGACATAGAAACCAAAGGGTTGGCCAATTTGGTCTCTTAGCTATAATAAAGACTAATCTGGTCCCTCATCCTTATAAAAAAGTTAATCAAATTAAGTCTTATGACAAAAATTATGAACAAACTAATAAAGTCATTAACAATACATCTACTTATACAGGTTAATGCCTATGTGAATATCACATGGTTCGCTCCCTTAATTAGTCCATAATTCTCGTCAAAGGTTTTAGATTTGTTAATTTCTTAAATATGAGGAACTAAATTGATCGACTATGATAAATGAAAACCAGATTGGCTGATATCCCAATGATAAAGGACTAAATTGCCTTTTTCCTTAGAAACTATATAATAGGACAATTCAAAACTACAAAATCTATTTTCTATTTTTGATCACTTTCACAATTGACTAATTTCACTTTGCACTCCTTAACTTATACCTGATTACCACTTTACACTCTTAATTTTAATTTTGGGCACTTTATATACCCAACTCTCAAATTTATCCCATTTTCAGTGCAATTTTTAACAATGTCACTAAAATTAACAAATCTTTCCACATATACAACATATTCATTGGGATGTACAACAATATTGCCATAGCATTTTGAATACACAAGAAAATATTCTGTTAACTTTGGTGATAGTATTAAAAATTAGATCTGAGGTGATACGAATTTAAGAGTTCAGGTGTAAAATTTTCAAAACTAAAATTAAAGTTGCAAAGTGAGAATTGGATAATAAGTTGAGGAGTGTAAAATAAAATTGATCGTCTTCATCACTTTTATTCTTCATAAGCTCAATATATACCATTCACAAAGTAAAGAAATTCAGCACGAACCAACTTCGACAATCCATAAATTCATGATGGATAAAACTAAGAAATTGAGGATCAATCATCAAAAACAAATTTAAACAAGGTGATGGAGCATGTATATTATTCCAAAGCTAAATTTCAATACGTCAATTCATTCCTTGGGTTCAATGTACTATTTATTATTATAAATCCAAAGTCCCAATTTATTTTTATGTGCAGATAAGTTTTTTTTTTTTTTGCTAATAATGTTAAATTAAGGTTTCACTCTCGTTAGATTTACTTTAGTTTCATTTTCTTTTTCTTTGTCCAGATCAAATAGATAAACTACTCAAAAGAATGTAGCAATAGACATAGAATGATACAAAAATAAAAGAAAAGAAAGAAATTGTAGTGAGAGATGGGATAACATAGTATAGAGAGAGACAGAAGACGAGAGGAGAGACTTCTTGTTGGGATATGTAAAAATTGATAGAGATATATTATTGTTAGTTAATTCGGAAGGTATTTTTGACATTTGTTGTCGGTTTGGTTAGGATGAAAATTTTCTTGACATTTTTTCAACACCGAATACTAGAAAAAATATTGTAAATTTTACACTATTTTTTAATTTTTTTATCTAGCTAAAAACAATTTGCGAAAATATTAAGTGTAAGTTATTGTCCGAATAGTTCAAGAATAACGCCAAATCTCAAATACCAACTTTTATAATTCATTTAATAAATTTATTTTTATTTTCAATTCTTGTTCATTTATTTTAAGTTTTAATATAGGTCTTACAGTAATATAACTATCATTACACATATTTGAGCATTACATCATTTATTTTAAATAAAATCAATCTTTTGTTGACCACAGTTATTTTGTGAAATTTTTATTTTGTTATAAATCTTTTCACCTCATATTTATACAATTAGAGATGAAAAAAATAAAAAAATGTTTAAGTTTTTCATTTCAAAATATTTTTATTTTGCCAACCAAACACTAAAATTTGATTAGAAAATAAACATTTTCATATAAAATGTTTTTCAAGGAAAATAATTTCCTTAAAAAACATTTTATATCCAACCAAACGGACCCTTAAAGTAAAATTGGTGCGGCATAAAAACAAAGAAGTTAAAATTACAACTTTGAAATTATAACCAATTCTATTAACCAACTGTGGTAAGACCTAATATTCATGGTAAATATTTAGATAGACTTCATTTTTTACCCCATATATATACCTGTAGTGTGGATCAAATTATATTAAATAAATGATATCAGTGGATGTAAGAAAAAAATTTCAGGTGATTTAATCCAGAACGTAGAGTCTACATGTGAGGTTCAAAACTGAATTTACCTAAATATTTGCATATTCATAAATCAAGCGTATATACGTCACTTTTGAGAGTAATTTTATATAAATAAATTTTTGTTTTTGACGTGTACAATAAGGTGGCATAGATACATTACCTTCTCTCTGTGTTTTATATACTTCATTGAATTATTTGGTTTGAAATAGAGAAAAACACCATTTGGTCCTTATCTTTGAGGTCTCATCCAATTTTTTGGTCCTTTACTTATTATTACAAGCCAATTTAGTCCATTATCTTAAAAAAAAATGGAGGGTAAATTACAAGAAACTCCTCGTGATTTGACTAATGTTCAGGTTACTTCCCTGTGATTTTGTAAACCTACAATCCCCCCTGTGATTTAGGTTAGAGTGAAACTGTTAAATGTCCGTTAAGTGACTGTTAGTAGGCACAAAATTTTTTATTTCAAGAGTTACTTTAATTATGGCTTAACTCTACGTTGCAGCCCTCAACTTGTACCGAATTCTTACTTTGCATTTAAACTCTTTGTTTGGACACTTTACACCCCAAACTGTCTATCTAGAATCTTTCCACTTAAGTAAAAAATGTGATTCTATCAAAAATATTAACGGTTTGTAGGGTGCATGTGCAACACTCTCTATTAAATGCAAGTGACCATAAAAAAGTCTAACTCTATTTCGCACCCCAATTTGTACTGGATTCTCACTTTACATCCAAACTTTTTTTGGGACATTTTGCACCACGAATTGTCTAAATTTTTCCACTTAAGTCCACAACATGATTCTGTCAAAAAATATCATGGTTTTAGGGTGCATGCGCAACACTCTCCGTTAAGTACAGGTGACCATAAAACTTGAAAAGGAACAAAATAAAAAATTAAGAAACATTCATAAAAAGGAAAAAATTGTTAAAATAAAAGGAAAAAAAAAAGTTGAACAAAAAATTCAGACCAAAATTAAAAATAAACAAAAATGAAGGAATGGTGTGGAAAGTGGGGAAAAAGGGGGTTTGTTATTTTACACCTTTTTGGTATATTTGTACACCTCAATCTTATGTTGGAGATGTGTATAAGAGGAAGGGGAGTCATAGTAATGCGGTTGGGGGTGGCGGAATGGGACAAATCTAGATAAATGTTAGATTTGGGCCGTGAAGGTGGGTGGTGGGGATGGTACGGGGGTTGAGGTGAGGTTGAAGGGAAAGGGTAGAGAGTTAAGGATGGTGGCTATGACTGAGGAGGAGGATGATGACTTGTTAGGGAAGAAATGAATTTTTTTATTTTTTAATTTCATTCCAAATTTTAGTTTAATTTCATTTATTTTCAAAATAATTCAATATAACTCAATTAGAATTTATAATGACTTGTTAGGGAAGAAATGAATTTTTTTTATTTTTTAATTTCATTCCAAATTTTAGTTTAATTTCATTTATTTTCAAAATAATTCAATATAACTCAATTAGAATTTATAATGGATAGTTTCTTCCCTCTTAATCACATCTAGATGTTTAAAAGAGTGAATAATAGAAATGAGATTATGTTTAACCCAAAATTTTGGTCAAATTTTGAGGGGAAACTTCCCACAACTAAATTTTTAACATATCTTTAGTGATTTTTTGGTTACTTGCACTCAACGAAAAATGTTGTATACGCGTCCAACAACTGTTATATTTTTTGACAAAATAACATTTTTGACTTAAGTGGGAAGATTTAGACAGTTTGAGGTGCAAAGCATCCTAAAAAAGTGAGAATCCAGTACAAGTTGGGATGCAAAGTAGTGTTAGGACTTTTTATTGTCACTTGCACTTAACGAAAAGTGTTGCACACGTACCCTACAACCATTAAATTTTTTTATAGAATCATATTTTTGACTTAAGTGCGAAGATTTAGACAGTTCGGAATGCAAAGTATCCAAAAAAAGTTTAGGGTGCAAAGTCAAAATTCGGTACAAGTTGGGGATACAAAGTGGAGTTAAGCCTTTAATTATTGAAAGCCTTTAATCAAGTCAGTTATGTATTTAACCATAAAACACAACCTTTCCTTTCATGTAGAGAAGTCTTTGGGTTGTGGAGGGGATACTAGGTTTAGGAGTACTTTTGGCTTTTGGAACAAATCTGTTGGGCTTCGTTTGGTTAGAAAGGATATTCTGGTCAAAAAAAGTATTCTTTTTCTCAAAAATCAGATTCTCTTGTTTGGTTCATTTTTTACTTATGGGGAAAGTAATAACATTGTTCAAAACCAGGAACGTTGTTGCAAAAAACTAAGATTCTAATTACCAACTTCCTCTTAGTATTCTTTTTTACTTTCCTTAGGAATTTAATCAAAGATACGCTTTGGACCTTCTACCCCTTATCTCTCTTCCAAATTCTGGAAAAAAAAGGGTCAACATCTCTTTCTACTTAATCAACTCTTCCTCCTCTTGAAATTTATCGCTTGGGTTTAAGTTAGGAAACAATCCCATGCTTTTTGTTGATTTGTTCTAACTCTTTTAGTTTCTTTGTCGAATTCTATGTTCAAAATTTTTAAATTTCTTAATAGTTTGTCCTTTTCTTTGCAGGTTCTTTCTAATCTAGTATATATAATAGTGTTTCTCTAATACAATCACCTTGATTTTGAGCATTCTTACTTGGCAATTACAGAAGTCGGCCCTGAATCTAATATAATCGGGTAAAATGGATTGTATAATTTGCCCATTCTTTACTACTAGTTTTTAGTAGTTCTGTATAATTGGTTACCGTTAGGCAAAGATTACTTGAGGATTCAATGATTTTGGATGTGCATGATTTGAAGCAATTTCTGTAAGCCCTGGTGGAATTGACATCAAAATAATTTCAATAATCGCGCCCTTTACAGCGCCTACCGACCGGTCCTGCCGGCAGTGGGACCAGCACCGCCGCCACACGTGTGGTGCTCGTGAAATAGGTGATTGAATGCAAAAATCCTACTTACAATTTACAAACATAAATTACCTACTTACTATTACAAATTTAAATGAATCACCTATTTACTATTACATAACTGGGCCTTTAATGCGACTATGAATTGTATAAAAATGATCTAAAATAGGAAAAATAAGACTGGAGTCGCCACCCGGTGTGTTGGTGCGCCGGGACACAAAAATACATCAAAATTTAGCAAAAGAAAATAAACCCTAGTTTAGATTGACTCCTGGTCCACGTAACTCAAGAAAATGAGTTCGGGAATCCTGTTTTAAATGGGAAGGTTTGGGATGGATTTGAATTTCCCTCGGCACACACTTTACCCGGCGTTGGACCGGTTGCGTGACTTTTAAAACAGGTATCCTTATTCAATTTTAGATTCGTATTGGCTTTGTAGCATACGTGTGCTTTGAGATAGTTTAAAAGTAATAAAATATGTACATGTTAATGAGGAAACAAAAATTAATGGTAAATATTAACATTGACAGGTAGATTTAGCCCAGGTCCAATTAAAAGTCGCACACATTGAGCTTGTAGTGCCCTTTAACTCCCAAGGGGCAAAATAGTAATTTGTCATGCACGCCGGAGTTTATTTCTAGCCCAATTTTATATTATTGATACAATTATTAAGTCCTGGGCTAAATTGAATTTGATTCAAATATTTAACGTCTAGTTGTGCAACTAATCCAAAATTTGAGGGCAAAATCGGATAAATTCACATAATTTAACAAGTAAGATGAGGCATAAATATTATATTGAGACCAATAAACATTAAAATAAAGCACCAATCATCACAAAATCAATTAATCCAAAAAATGTGCAAAGATCAAAGTCTATTTTCAATTAAATACTCATAAGGGCAAAACAGTAATTTCACAATCAAAGGGTAATTAAAACATATTAAAATGCCAAACAGAAATCAAAGTAAAAATTGGTGGTTATTGACATAAAACATGTAATTTGGAAGAAATTTGAAGAGAAAAAAAATAGTAATATTAAAGATTGGTGCTTAAGGGCTTATACACATCTAGATGTGTATTTTTAGGCCTTGTACAAATAATTTTTTTATCAATCTGGCGATGCCACGTCATCGATGACGTGGCACCAAGTGGGCCCTATCAGAAGGGCCTAAATGTAAAATAAAAAAAATTCATTTCTTCCCTAACAAGTCTGAAATCTGGAGGAGTAAAATGGAAATACAATTTTTCTAACCTTTCTTTTTTGTGCAGATTTTTGTTGGCTACTAGCCTTCTTCCACCATGCTTTTGACCTACCAGATTAACGATTTTGATTCGGATTTGAAAATAAAAGTTGTAGCTCCAGGAACCCTCTACAACTTTTATTCTTTGAATTTAGTCCAGTTCCTCATCCATCGCTTGCAATCTTCGCTCAAATTTGGTTGTCTAGAAATATTTTCAGACTTAGAAATTTTTCTGCAGATCCTCTGGACCAACAGCCTTTTTCTACCACGTTTTTGACCCTCCAAATGGACGATTTTTCTTAAGATTTACAAAGAGAAGTTTTAGACCCAGGAACCCTCTACAATTTTTCAGAAAGAGTTTAGTCTAATTCCTCTCCGGATCGTATGGAATTTTGGCTCAAAGTTGGCTGTTTTGCAGATTTTTTTTTGGCTTAAGAAAATTTTCTGTAGAAAAATTTTTCCTCCCACTTTAGACTGATTTTTTGTGCTTTTAATGAATTGGATTGAGTGTAAAAATGGTCAAAGACCATTCCTTGTCATGTGGGGAGTATGGGCATCTGAAATTTTTGGTGAAAAAT
Source organism: Cinchona pubescens (assembly GCA_025175665.1). NCBI lineage: Eukaryota > Viridiplantae > Streptophyta > Magnoliopsida > Gentianales > Rubiaceae > Cinchona > Cinchona pubescens. The sequence continues at coordinate 408,091 of JANKKI010000393.1, read as the reverse complement.
GGATCAAAAACGCAGAGAAAAATCGGCCAGAACAATTCTCTTAAACATGGTAGAAAAAGGCTGTTGGTCAAGGACTCGCTGAACTTTTTTTTTTCTTTTAAAATTTTTTTAACCAATTAATTAATTTAAATAATAATTAAAATTTTTTTTTTAATTTTTTTTTTTAAATCTAAAAATTCTATAATATTTGAACTCATTCTTAGTATTACAAAAGCATAAAACGCATAATTAAACATCATAACATAAATTAAGAAGGAATTAAAGGGTAAATTAAAAGAAAATCAAAGAGCAGGTTAAAAAGACATTAAAAAGAGAAAAAATTAAAAGAAGATTGAGAGACAAATTAAAAGGAAAATAGGGGACAACTTAAGGGACAAAAATAGGTGTCTACAGGATCATATCAAACGAATTGAAGAGCATATGTATTTTGGTTACTAGGCAAGAGCAAAATTGAGGAGCATAAACCAAGAAATATATGTTCAGTCGTAGTAGAAAATTAAAAATATGGGTATTAGTTACATAATAATATAGAGCAGTTAAGTTTTTGAAGATAATATGCCCTTTACAAAAAATCCAACCACAAAGGGATGAATTGTAGGTTTGCAAACTATGGGGTGGTAACCTGAACATTGGCCAATGCACAAGGTGGTTGTTTGTAATTTACTAAAAAGAGTGGTGAATATGGGACATTTAAAGAAAAAAGAAAAAGAGTAACGCTTGTAAAAGGTTACATGACTCGAACATAACCATTAAATAGAAGAAAGATTGTGCATTTTGGTCCGTTATATTGGAAATTCCAACCAATTTGGTCCTCTCCGAATTTATAATTTGTCCAATTTGACTTCGATATAAAAGAAATTTAAAAATACATACACACATAAAAAGCTTACCAAAATTTCAGGAAAATATTTTTGTTATTATATAGAACAAAAAAAATTAATTTGAACAATTCACACTGAATTTCACTTTGGAAGATGTACAACTAGTGTGAAAAAAATTTAAATTTGAAGGAAAAAAAAAAACAAATGAACTCTAAAAATCATCAAAATTTCAAAAATATTTAAATTTGTCAATATAGATATCCCTTTACTATAATATAGATTTTTTTTGATAAAAAGTATTATAATTGGGTTGCAAGAATGAAATTCCTCATAAGTAATTATGTCACAAATTTTTTCAAATTCATTAAGATTAACCCTTTAAACGTTATATACATAAACTATTTTTAAATAGATAATATTTATTTTTTGAATAAATAACATAATTTTTTATTTGGCACATATTTTTTTATAGGCTTATATAATGATCCATAATATTTAGTTTTGTAAACGCTCATTTATGAAAAAAAAATTATAAAATTTAAATACACATAACATGAGGATTTTGAACAAATAAAGGTGACTAAAGTTTTTTTTTTTTTTCTAACTAACCACCGAGACCTTGGTTGGGGGAGGTGCTATTCCTAATTTTATTAATGAATAGTTGAAAAGATACTAGCAGGGGGACTAGGCCTGACATCATGAGTAATAAAGCTAAATATAGAGAGCTAAAGTAACAAAAAATTAATTCCTAAACTGCACTTAGGGAACTCTAATTATCTAGACAAAGAATTCCTTCTAGTGCATTAGGGCAGTGTGAAGGAGAAAAAGTTTGAGACATGTCTAAAGAAGAACCAAGTCAAGCTAGGAAGTCCACAACAAAGTTAGCTTCTGAAAACACATGATGCAAAGTGAAATCACCTTGAGCTAACAAGCAAACAATCTCATGGATAACAGAGTCCATCCGCCAAGGTGGCCAAATGATGCTTGTAACAATTATTAACAAAGCTTCCGAATCATTTTCCACTCTTATCAACATTTAAGATATTCATCCTAATGCACATCTTCAATCCATCAAGAAGGCCACATGACTCGACAACTATGTTGGTCCCCTTGAAATAGTAGGAAGCAAACGCTGAGAGCAACTCCCCTGAAGAGTCACGCAAATAATATTAATTAAGTATTTTACTATAGGTGATTGAAGATAATATTAAGTAAAAAAATTTGAACTGAAATTATTAATTAAATTTTTTATTTTTACTTGTACTACTTGACATGCAAAAATTGCTAATGCTTGCTACTTGTTATCCTCTAGTGGCTTTTTACTAAACACTCTTTTTCTATACTATATAGCTATAGATATAGATATAGGTATAAAGGACTACATTGGTTAAGGGTGATGCATAAGGGACCAAATTGGACAAGACACCAAAATAATAGACCAACATGGTATTTTTTCATTTAAATTATCTATAATATTTTCAATTTTCTCATAGTTTGATTATTTATAAAATCTTCACTCTATTTTCAAAATTCATTCAACCTCTAATCTATTTAACACCTAAGGCCGATGATATTGCGCACAATTTCGATCTTACAGCCACAACACATTTCTTCTTGATGCTCATTTTATTCTTGTTAAAGAATATAAAAATCTTCAAAATTTTTTGTGGGCACACCATCCACTTTTCCAATGCAAGTGGACAACCTTCCATTCTCCTCCCTACGGTAAATTTTTCGCCTTTCTTTCTCTTCTCTCTTCTCACATCTCACCTTCTTTAGTGTTTCCAAAGTCCAATCTCCAATCTCCGATTTTCTATCCAAAACCACTTATTTGCAACTTTGTTTATTCCTATGACTTCGTTGTTTCTCTTTCTAGGGCTCTCTCCTATCCCTCTTTCTAGATTACAAACACATCAGAACTGAAGAAAATAATTAAGATAATATTCAAAATGACAAGAAGAAACCAAGAAACAGAGCAAATATAGTAGAATCAAGGATTTCTATGAGAAGACACGTGAAAAGAAGAGGAAAGAGGCAGAACCGCGATGAAAATAATAGTAAATAGTTTGTCGCTACTGATTTGGCCTTCATTGTTCATTGTTAAAATGAGGACAAGAAGATGAATCAGGCAAAAAATAACTAAAGATTTAGAGTTCGCATTATAATTGAACTCAATTTTTTTCTTAAACTAAAAATCTAAGAGGAGGAGGTGTAGTAGTATTTAATTAAGAGAAATAAAAAGAAAAGAGAAAATAACATTGGAGAGTATATGAGAGACTCAAGTAACCAAAGAGTTAGAACTGTTAGAGCGATGAGGTTTGGGTCTCTACTCATACACATTAGTTATAGTTGGAGATTGGAATGGATTGAGGTTGGTTGGAGATGATGTGTGGTAGGTCCCCACAGAATTAGTTCATTTGGGTGTTGTCTTTTGTAAATGGTATATTTTTCAATTGACTTAAAAATATTGTGGCATTAAGACATATGTTGTGGCAATAACATTTGCCATAAGAGAAGAGAATTGCTCTTTCTATATCTTAACTACTGTGTATAACCAACATAATTCTCTCAATTGAAAGATGAGCCAAATCAAACAAAGAGAGGAGAGGCTTGATACGATCTTTTGATCTTTTAAATACCTTGTCTTTGAAAATAGAATTTAAGAAACAAATATTATCTAATCCACTATTTAACTTATTTAAAATCTTTGACATATCTAGACAAAATATTTGCCATGGGAGCAAAGCCATCTTAAGATAAGGATGGGCAATTGCCTGTCAACTTTGCAAAATTACTTATTAACCTTATAAAATTTTAATTTTTAGAATTATATCTTACATTTACTCCCCTTAAAATTTTTAAATTTTTTTTTATCTTTAAATTATCCCCCTAATTTTAAAAAATTTCTCTTTATCTTTACTTTACCCTTAGAGAAATTAAATTTGTACCATAATCCTATATAAAAATTAAAAAATCACCGTAGGGAAAGGAAGAAATTGAAAATTTTTAAATTAGGTGCAAAAATACAAATCCACATTGTTATTGACCTATACATACCAAAATAATTCCACCCCATATCCTTAGGGGGCTAAATATGTCCCTAATTTTCCATCTTTAAAAGTCAGTTATTACTAATTTCATTTTTTGTTCTTGTATCTTCAACTTATTAATTTTGCTGTTTGAAATGGTGTAGAAATATTATATGGCATATTCATGGCGTTTTTCAATTAGGTAAATCACCTAAATAGATTTCCAACTATTTCATTAAAATCGAAATAATCGTCTAATTTAAATTTTAGCTTAATGAGTCCATTAACTAAATATTTGTATTTAATTTGGTTCCTAAATAATAGCATCACCCGAAACAATTTCTTTTTAATTTTGACTAATGTTGATTAGGGGCAGAAATATCAAATCACCTGAACCTAATACTATAAGTGTGAAATCAATTTGAAAAAATCACCTGAATAGTCTTTCAAAATTTTCATTAACGCCTAATTGGTCCATCAATTAAAATTTTAGCCAATTTAGTCCCTTCCTATCACTACCACTTCTACTCTCACTTTCTATAATCCATTTCTTCTCCTTTTCATCTTTCACCAGTCTACCAACAATACCTCATTGATGTGTAGCCTTTCCATTACTATACCACCACCCCAATCCAAGTGACTATTTTCTTCCTACTATACTAACTTCAAAGTGAAGCTCAAAAACCTACAGAGAACAATCCCAACCTCCTTAAAAACCATTCTCTTTCCCCTTATTCTACATCTCAAACCCTTTCCTTTCTTTCACTATCCCTTCTTCTCCTCTATTTACCATTGCCCCCTTCTCTCACTTTCTTCAACATCATCGTAGTGGTTGCAGCATTGGGGTTTTGATGACTTGAGGGGGATTTGAAGTGTAGGGAAGGGGGTGCATGGTTATTGGAGGAGAAAAAAGTATATGCGATAATGGAGGCTGGTCGTGGGAGGAGAAAGAGATTATAGGGGTTCAGATGGGTTGGGAGGCCTTAAATAGAGATAGATAGGGGAAGGAAAGTAAGTGGCTACAAGGTTAGGTGGTGAGATTTGGAGTTTTCAGTTGGAAGAGGATGGTGAAGAAGGAGAGAGGGTTTTGATTTTGTGGTTACAGCCTTGGATGGGGAAGAGGAGGAAGAAAGAGGGCTACTATAGGAGTGAGGGGGAAAAGAAGAATAGTAAAGTAGGAGTAAGGGAAGAAGATAGAGGGGTAGGAGGAAGGAAAGAATATCAGGGCTTATACAAAGAGAAGATGTGTATAGGACTCCTATATCTGTCGAGATTGGGAGAAAGAGGAGAGAGAAGGAGAAATAGGAAACATGGCTGGGGAACGAGGAGAGGGAGAGAGGGAGAGAGAGAGAGAGAGATTTTGGGATAGCTTTTTGAAACAGGTATGGGTCTGGGTTTAGGGCTAAAAAGGGGATTTGGGTTCGAATTTGAATTTGGGCACAGATAGGTTTGAGGAATTCTTACAACACGTCACCATTTTGGAGTTGGATTTGAGTTTGTAAGATTAGCAATGGATTTTGGCATTGGATTGGATATGACTTTAAGAATTTGGCATTGATTTGTTTAAAAGTACAAAGCTAGTCCATTCAAGTCTGAAGCTAAAAAAAATTATATTTAGTTGAGAGATTAAATTAGTTAAAATTTTAATTGAGAGACCAATTCGGTTTTAATAAAAATATTAGAGAAAAATTCAGGTGATTTTCCAAAATTGATTTCCTTCTTAAAACATCAATTCTAGGTGACTTGACACTTTTTTTCCCAACATCCATGAAAATTAAAAAAAAAAAAGTACTTTGGGCACTACCGCTACCATATAGAGACAAAATTTGATGTACTTGTTTAGTTAAATGACTAATTAGGTTAAAATTTAACTTAGAAGACCATTTCAATTTTATTAAAACATTTAAAAGACAATTTAGGTTTTATACTATATTTGCTCTCAACTAAGATATCTGTCTCTTATACACATCTAGATCAATGTACAAACATAAATTACCTACTATAAGAGACAGAATTTAAATGAATAGGTTATTTACTATTACATAATGACTTAGGTTATGGGGTCTAGCTAGGGCACTAATATTTTTATTCCAAACTCGAAAACAAGACTGAGTCGCCACCGTATGTATAGGTCAAAAAATAATCAATGCTTAAAAAGAGTTCACATCCTAGATTGTATAAGACTCCTGGTCCACATAACTCAAGAAAATGAGTTCGAGAATCCTGTTGTAAAATGGGAAGGTTTGGGATTGATTTGAATTTCCCTCAGCACCCACTTTACGATAGAGAGTAATGGTGATTAAAAACTAGAATATAGATGTAATGGTTGAGACGATGACATGCCGCTTTGTAGCATACGTGTTTTGGATATTTAAAAGTAATAAAATATGTACATGTTAATGAGGAAACGAAAATAAATGGTAAATATTAACATTGACAGGTAGATTTAGCCCGGGTCCAATTAAAAGTCGCAGCACATTGAGCTTGTAGTGCCCTTTAACTCCCAAGGGGCAAAATAGTCATTTATCATGCACGCCGGAGTTTATTTCTAGACAATTTTATATTATTGATACAATTAAATTAAGTGGGATAAATTGAATTTGATTCATGATATTTAACGTCTAGTTTGCGACTAATCCAAAATTTGAGGGCAAAAGAGTAAATTCGCATAATTTAACAGGTAAGATAAGGCATAAATATTATATTGAGATAAACAAACATTAAAATAAACTTTGAATCATCACAAAAGCAATTAATCAAAAATGCTTATAAGATCAAAGGCTGTTTACAATTTAATACAGATGCATATAAAACAGTAGAAATAACACTCAAGGGTTTTAAAACGACTAAAACTCCATTTGGAATCATAAAGGGCACTACAAGGTTAATGTGTAAAACTTTTAATTTGGACCCGGGCTGAATCTGTCTCTTAAAACACATCTAGATGTGTATAAGAATTTTAAAAAATTATTTGAGGATAAAAATGCGAAATTGAAATCGAAGGCCAAAAAATTAGGGAAATTTCCCTTTAGGATTTTGGATTTTTTTAAAATGCCACGTCATCGATGACGTGACGCAATCTGGTGGGGCCACGTCATCGATGACGTGGTGCAATCTGGTAGCGCCACGTCATAGATGACGCTGCGCAATCTAGTGGTGCCACGTCATCGATGACGTGGCGCAATCTGGAGGTGCCACGTCATCGATGATGTGGCATCAAGCGGGCCCTATCAGAAGGGCCTAAATGTAATTTAAGAAAATATTCTCGGGCTAAACTGAAAAAAAACTGAAATATGGAGGAGTAAAATGGAAATAAAATTTTCTAACCTTTCCCTTTTTTGTGCAGATTTTTATGGGCTACCCCTAGATGTGTATAACGAGACAGCGATAGAAGAGGAACTATTTTGCTTCTCTTTGAAAAGGAAAGTTGTATATTCAGGGACGGTATACAACTTTTATTCTTTGAGATTAATCTAGTTTATCCTCTTCTATCGATTGAAATCTTGGCCCAAATTTGGTTGTCTGGAAAATTTTCTAGACTTGAAAATTTTTTCTACAGATCCTCTGGACCAACAGCCTTTTTCTATCAGGTTTTTGACCCTATAAATGGACGATTTTGCTTTGGGTTTGAAAAGAGAAGTTGTAGTTCCAGGTACCCTATACAACTTTTATTCTTTGAGTTTAGTCTAATTCCTCTCTGATCGTATGGAATTTTGGCTCAAAGTTGGCTGTTTGGCAGATTTTTTTTGGCTTAAGAAAATTCTCTGCAGAAAATTTTTTTCTCCTCCTTTAGACTGATTTTTTGTGCTTTTAATGAATTGGATTGAGTGTAAAAATGGTCAAAGACCATTCCTTGTCATGTGGGGAGTATGGGCATCTGAAATTTTTGGTGAAAAATGGGTCAAAAACGCAGAGAAAACGTGGCCAAAACAGCTCTGTCGAGCTGACTGTTCGGCGCGTGATCATTTGTTTTAATGTTTATTATTTAAACCAATTAATTAATTTAATTAATAATTTTTTAATTAATAATAATTTAATTAATTTTTTTTTAAATCTAAAAATTCAATAATATTAGAACTCATTCTTAGTATTTCCAAAAGCATAAAACGCATAAGAATAATTAAACATCAATAACATAATTAAGAAGGAATTAAAGGGTAAATTAAAAGAAAATCAAAGAGCACATTAAAAAGACATTTAAAAAGAAAAAATTAAAAGAAAATTGAGAGACAAATTAAAAGGAAAATAGGGGACAACTTAAGGGTCAAAAATAGGTGTCTATAGCCTTTTTTCAATTTAACTGGATAGTATGATCTTTTAGAAGTTAATATTTGAGGTAAGGAAACTTCTGATTAAAACAATAACCATTTCAATGAACATTTATAATTGTTTTTCTCAAATATTTAGGTCTTTTCTTACAATATTAGCTTTTTGGTTTTGATTACCATTATTTCATATGTTTCATTGGTGAGATGATGATAAGTTTCATATGGTTATTTTCTGGTAGAGGAGAGATTGGGATGATACTAGGATTTTTAAGGATTGATTATGAAAATAGTTTTCATCATTGTTTTATCTTTCATTTTAAGGAATATTTCCCTCAATCAGGGAATAATTAGGTATATAATTTGTTTTGTTCTTTTAATTTTCATATCATACATGTCGATTGTGTATAATATTTGACATTTATCTATTTTTTTGTGAATGAAAATTATATCCCGTGTGTGTTTGAGTAAGCTCTATGGGATGATGTCAATTTTCCCTCCTCCTCCTCCTAAGTGAATTTTTCATTTTAACCTACCACATATTATTCTTTTTGGCAATTTTGTTTTCTCTCTACCTACCTTCCAATATTAACATTTCTTCACCTCTTCTCCCCCTTTTTTGTTTTGTAGACTTATAGAAACTATCCAAAAATTAATCTACAAAATTCTTAAACCACACATCTATGTAAAAAAATTGTTCAAAACCATGTTCAAAAATAAAAGTATAATAGTTTGATAACTCTAGTAAACTAGAGTTATTTTACTCTAAATTATGGTATTTTGATAGTTTAAATTCCGAACTTTGTTTAATTAATTGAAGATTTTAGTTAATTTCTTTTATATGTGTTTATATTTTATGTTATTGTTAAATATGATAAGTTTTAATTAGAATTTTAGCTAAATTAATTGCTTAATTGGGTTAATATTATGCAGGTCTAAATTAGATGTTGAAAGTTGGAATGAGCAAAGTACAAGGACCAAAATAAAATTACAGAAGAAATGAAGACTTGTTGAATGGAGAGTCCAGATCGCGATCCGGACATGGAAAAATGTAATTTGTAATTTGAGGTTCATGTCGCAATCTCACTTATTCTAGATCACGATATGGACTTACTTTCATCTTAACTTGTAAGGGCAATTTTGAAATATTCTAGGAAAATTTCTGATTTTACCTTGTGTAATACTCCATTATTTAATCTACTTAAAGATATAATAGAGAAGATAAGTAGAAATAGAGTAAGTAGTGTAGTTAGTAATTTTAGTTTGTTTAGGGTAGCTTAACTATCAAGTTATATTTACATATAAGTTCTCTTTAATTATTCTTTAGATCTAGTTTTAAATTTCTTGCAAGTTTAAATTTTGATTACATAGTTGTAGTAGGTTAATTACTAGTTTCAAGTAGATATAATGTTTACTTGCTTTCTAGTTTAAATTAGTAAAAATCTCTTTGCTTTCATTTCAAGCTTTCATATAGAAATTAGGATTCTTGTTGATTTAATGCTTTTTAGTTAAGGATTCTTAATTTCTTGCATTTGTTTCTAGTTAATTTTTAGTGGAGTTTCTTTATTATTAGAAAAAATCTAAAAAATATTTAGATTTTAAGTTTAACTCTTTCAAATTCTAGTTTAGAAATGGTGGTTTCTATCTTGATAATGTCTTTTATAGTCTTTTTATTGGGTTAATTATTTGCTCTTTAATTCTAGTTCTATTTTAGTTAGTTTAAATAGGTAGAATTAAGGGCTTTTCTTTACTTGCTTTTACTAGAATAAATTAATTAGTTTCTCAATTTCTTAGTCGCTTAGTTTCATTTACTGGCTTTCATAGAAAATTTAGTTTAAATTTAGATTTTAATTGCTTTTAGTTTAATTATGTTGTAGTTAGTGTAATTTCATCTCTTATTATTTGAATTTGTTTAACAATACAATGATTCGTAAATCTCGGTATTTGCTTGCCAAATAATCTTCGTGGGAACGATGTCCACTTATCGTATACTACTACCAACTCTGTATACCTGCGTAAGTGAGGTAGAGTGTAGTTATTTTGTGAGGATCATTATTACTTGTTTGATTTAATTTACACCTCTACCTAAGGGTTTGACACAGTTCTAAATATTTTTGAGTGGATATCCTTCAATTTCAAGTAATTATTTTTAAAGTTATTAATGTTTATTTCAATTCATCTAAATTATACAATTGTTTCAAATAATAATATATGAATTAATTAACTCGATATTAACGGACATGCCCTTTAGCATAATGTATTAATCTTTTTAGGTGGTTATTGGGGCCTTGTGTCCCCACCTTTTTTATTAATAATTCAGTTAGGTCTCTCATGACTTTCACTTAAAGGGAAAAAAAAGTAAATGACACGTGTATCAGAAACCCTTCATAATTCATCTCATGTTATATATAATATATATATATATATATTGTAAAATCTCAGAAAAAAATAATAACATTTTACAGTTTAATTAGATAATTTTATATTTCATGAAATTTAAAAAAATTTGTACTGTCCAAATCTAACATCTTTCAATTTAATGGCAAAAGTTTTTAAAAATAAATTAATTATTAGATATGATGATCTACTCAGTAAGATAAGAATAGTGGTATATTTAGATTATTTCTTACATTTCAATGCCTTATTTTGGATTGATAGATTTGGGAAAAAAATTGAAATCTACCAATTTGTTGGAAGAATTTGTAAAACCAAAAGAATGAATTTCAAATCTACTCAAATTATAAGAGACAGCAGTTTGAAATTATTTATTTCACACTTTTTTGTTTGAGTAGATTTGAAATTAGTCAATTTTAAAGTTATAAATTGTTCTAACAAATAGATAGATTTAAAATCCTTTCTTAAATTTATCTATTCGAACATATATATATATACAGAAAATTAACTAGAGGAAAATAATTTGATAGGATCCAAATCCTATCTTTGCCACTCCATGTATTCTGTTCCGTATTATTTCTTTATTCTAGTTGCCTTAATTTGGTTTCTGTTGCGTTCTTTATGTTCCTTCACCCAACGTAATTTTTTATTTATTTATTTATTTTTCAAAACCGCCATCATTGTAGAGGTTTGGCAAATCCTACCTCATTTATTAAATAGATAATAGACTAGATAGCTCTTGAAAATAAATACTTATTCCTAATATAAATGCAGCCTATCCTATCAAGCTACCTCAACTATTTTCCAACGTAGGGATCTTCATCTATTACTCAATCCAATTAACCACACACGTAAATAATATAATTAACCACACAAATGTAATAATTCAATCAAATAATTAGTAATCTTAATCTGGTCAGATTTTCATTGTCACGTACACACGGTTAATTTGGTATTACTAACAGGAGACCAAGCTAACAGGGGCAGAGGTACAAGGGAGCAGGGGCCACTATCCCAACATATTAAAATTTTTTTACTCTGAATTCAAAACATGAGACACAAAACTCAACAAGAGAATCGGCTCGAGAATAAAAACTAATCGTCCGAGTGCAAATCAGTCTTTAGTGTATTTGGGACATATTGTCAGTATGGGCGGGATTGAGACAGATGAGAGTGATTGCACTATGGGCACGGTCTCGCTTGCATGACCTAGAGCTGATAGTTTCGAACGTCGGATATACACATCTAGGGGCATAATCTATTCCCACATTTCCTCGAACTCCTAAAGAGTAGAAACCGTAGTTATAAATTTTATAAAATTTTGCTTGTCACCTACATAGTTTGCACTTTTATACTCATTGCCTCCCAAGCACCAATAAGTAACTTTCTATCTCTCTAGATTCAAATCCTGATTACACTACTAAAAGCAAACATGATAATCTTGACTATTAATATTGCACGACACTGGTAAAGAATAGAAATAAATAAATCGTGACTGTAATTTTAGATGAACGTGATGCCACTGGGCACTTGATTTGGATCTTATTCTTCTTTGGGTCGAAGTGTTAATTGTTGGCTGTTGATATACCATCCATCCGGCATTACACAGAAGAATCATTAGTTTGAAGAAAGAAAACAAACATGAAAACCCCGTAAACCAAACGGCTGAAAACTAAAACTAAAAAAATTTGTGTGTAGAGAAAGGAAATTAACTAATTTTTTTGAAGCACCAGGAAATTAAAACAAAAAGAAATTAACTAATTGACCGAAAGAGCATAAATTAATTTGTCTCCATTGAACTTGAGCACCAGGGGATCGAAGGTTGTCGGGAAAAATTGTAAACTGTGCGCTGTGATACCATACTGGTTATCTACATATTCATTTTAGTTAATTGGAAAGAATCTCAATCATTGTGACAACAAACTATGACTAGTCAAATACTTAGGTTCAATGCAAGTTACCATACACATATAGTATTGATAAGAGCCAAGTTCTAACTATTAACTTGCGATGTGTATAAGACAGACAAATTCCTTTTAAACCATTTTAAGATTCTAATTCTAAGTTGTATCAACATATAAGAATAATTTGGTTCACATTCGTAACTTAGAATCCAAATGAAAACTATAAATTCTACCAATAATATCAGTATGGATTGCATAATCCTTTCTCGAAATTGGATTGACTCTAATTGTATTAAGAATAGTTTACAAGTGCACCCTTGAACAGTTACAAGTTTGCGTTTTCCCCCTAAAGTATCCGTTTTAGCCTTTAGTACATTATACTATCAATCTTTAGTACATCGCTGAAATTCAATTAAACTTTGATTGCTCTATTTTAATATATGAATAAAATTGTTTAAGTAAAGCGAGGCTTAATGTAAATTACAAGTAATAAGGCTTTATTTTTCTTTTTATTAACAAAGAAATGTAATCCAAATGGTAAGATTACACTTCTCCTGTAACCTAGGTTATGAGTTCGAGTTACTATGAGAATAGGTGTAAATCCACAATAGATCTTCTTAGGAAAAAAAAAAAGGCTTTTCATTAAAAAAAAAAAACAATTAGAAAAATTTATTGATTTTTTGATAGATTTGATGAGTAACATGCCAAAAACTGATAGTATAGAGTATTAAAATGTTATAATTGATAGTTTATGAGGTAAAATGCAAATCAATGATAGTTTAAGTGTGCATATTGCAATTAACCCTTATAGTATCGAGTTAATTTGGAATTCAAGTTACATGTGAAAATAAAATTCATCATTTTCTAATATTTTCAATCACATATTAATCTGTCTCTTATACACATCTAGACTCCTGTGTATAAGAGACAGTATAGTAGTGATATATATATATGTATCATTAACTTTGAATTCCACGATCCCTAAGCCTCACTACTAATAAACCAGGCACCCCCTTTTACAATCTACTATTCTTTCAATTGCTTGCTTTCAGGTCTTGGCAAGTTCTATATAAACGGGTTCCATTGTGCCTGAAGTTGCACCACTCAAACCTCTTTGCTTCTAGTACTACAACAGATATAAAAAACTCTTATACTGCAATTGGGGCTTTTCATATATAATCCATATAAAGGTATGCATCGATATTTTTTTTCGCTCAATTCATCTCATCTCATAATGCATTGATCAAACTGAAGGCTTAACAGGGTTCCATTATTCTTTTTGTAATTCGAAACATTACAAAATTATCTCCCATTTCTCATTCTCTTTGTTTCCATTTTTCAGTTTTGTTAACCTGATTTTTTTTTTTAAATCATTTTCCCATGAAGCATTAGACGAATGTGGAAATTGAAGGTGGCTGAAGGCGGCGGACCGTGGCTGACAACCACCAATGGTTACATTGGACGGCAGCATTGGGAGTTTGATTCGCCTGAGGCCGGTACTCCTGAAGAAAAAGCTCTAGTAGAAAAAATGCGACAAGACTTCAAGAAGGATAGGTTTCGAAAAAAACAGAGTGCCGACCTTGTGATGCGCATGCAGGTGGAGTTAAAACCGTTTAAAACGTATCTCATTGTTTTTTTTCTTTTTTATTCAATCTTTAAAATGCATTTTCAACATTAAAAAATGAGAAAAAAACTATTTTATTTCTAGGAATAATTACATAAACCTCCCCTAAGGTTATACTAATATCACTTAGCACCCTGAGCTTTTAAAAATATCACTTACCTCCTCCTTCTTACCAATGGTGCCTTTATGGTTATAAAATGCATGAAATGACATTTATCCCATATACCTTAGCCATAATGTGAAAGGATAGTTTCAAAAACCACTGCCTGAGATTTTTAACAACTTTCACTTGACACCCTTTTAGTTGCTAATAATTTTTTATCGACTTATTTAAAATATATATATATATATATATATGTGTGTGTGTGTGCATTATCCATTAACTTGTTTACTTCTATATGTTTTAGTAAAATCTTCACCACGTACAAACACATAATTAGTATTTTGTTTAGAGAATCACAAACTCATAAATAAAAAAAATTACTCTTTCGATAAATTTATTGGCCGGTAAATTTATAAATATATTGTGCATATTAATTTATTTTTGGGCATCGGCTTGAATAAAAGTTTTGAATACGTAAAATACATCATATGATATAGTAAATAAATATAACTAGTACTATTTGGTTTGTAAATCAAAACTCGAAATTGAAATATGTATTTTTCAAAAAAAATTAATAAATTTATTTACAAAAAAATATGGTTATGTAATGTGCTAGTATGGGTTGATTCGAACAAAAATTTGAATGCATAAAAAATTACCATATATTTATAAAAATGATATGAATTTGTTTGGAAAATCACAAATTCTTAAAAAATTAACCAACTTATTACTAATAATTAGGAACATATTAACACATTTCTATGTGTCACTAATGTTAAAATTTAGAATACGTAAGTATACATAATATATAATAATAAAAAATGTTATTGGTATTTTACTTTTGAAATCATTAACTTGTAAAATAAAAAATAATTAAAATATATTTTTTGACATTAATTGGTGAAGGATATGAAAAGTTATAACATATTGTGATTCGTTAATAATTATTTTATACTATTTTCCCCTTCCTTCTAACCATTTTAATCAATGAAAGCTTTGAACTAAGGGTAAAATTGGAAGGAAAATAGTCTCCCACTTAAATTAATTTTCTAATAGAATGGGTTGAAAATATTACAAAAAAATTAAAATAAGGTAGGTAAATGATTTTTTTTTTTTAATTTTAGAAATACTAAGTGAAATTAACTTAATCTCAGAGAAGATTTCTGAAATTATCCCTTATTTCTATTTGAAAATTATTGTAAAAAACAATAAAAAAAGATACTCTATCCCTGACCAAAGTGTATGCTCAAATAATCTGTTTCTCTCAATTAAATATCCAAGTTTGATTAAAGAAGAAGAGCAAGAAAGATTCAACTGAATATATATATATATATATATATATATATATATCTATATCTATGACACAGAAAGGATGCTCTTATAAAAATTCTTAGGCTGTATAAGACTACTCTCTCGATTTAAATTTTAGTTAATTTAATCACTCAATTACATCTTTGTATCAATTGATTGCATATTTGATTACCTAGGACACAAATTATTTTCAACCACGTCAAACAGAATCACACTGTTGTCATCCTTGATCACCATCCGAAAATATACAAAAATTTATGCTTTTTGTGATTTAGTTAAATATGAATGGAGTTGATTATGAATATTTAATTGAATAATTAAATTAATTAAAATTAAATTTAATAACCATCTCGACTTTAATAAAAAAATTGAGGAACTATTTATGTGGCACACCTTCTTACCTTCCTAGGCAGCAACGGTCCGCACCGTCAATTTGTAGATGTGGTATATTCAAGAGGTTAATAGTCATGGGCACAGAATAAAAGTGATAGTGCGTAATGCGTGATAAAGTAGAAAAACTACTGTGACCATTGGACATATCACATGTTGTAGTTGTACGTTTTTCACGAAGATTTTGGAAGGGAAATATTGCAGGTGGTGCGGGCGATTACTAAACGGTAACTTGTGTCCTTTTGTTTTTTTCGCCGGTGACTTGTGTCTTAAAAGGAAAACACTTTTATAACTTTTGTTTCTGATTTTATCAGTACATTTTGTAAGTATTAACATTATATCACCCAATAAATTATATAATAGTCACAAATTAAACTCGTAGAACACATACAACTAAGTATTTCACTTACCTATATATATATAAAACACTAAGTGTTACAGGTCACTTGATCTCCTACCTAGCACAGGAGTTAAGGGCATGGTTGTTAAACAGGATTGATAAACTGATTAATTAGATTTCTTAAACAGTTTTTTTTTTTTTTTCATCAAAATTTTACAGGTGGTTCAACAACAAAATTTTTGCAAAACAGTTCAAGAAGGATACTCTGAAATGTGAACTTCAATTATGAAAAATAATAAAATAAAATAATTCCAAAACAAAACTTCAGAAAGCATCAAAATTTTTAATGTAATTTTATTACAGTTAAGGAAGGAGAATTCAATGTTTTTCCAATTCCGCCGGCTATCAAAGTTGAAGAAACAGATGATTTAACAGAAGTAGCAGTGACTACTACTCTAAGAAGAGCTATTGGCTTCTACTCTACCATTCAAGCCCATGATGGACACTGGCCGGCTGAATCTGCCGGCCCTCTTTTTTTCTTACCTCCATTAGTAAGTCCTTTTTTTTTAACTCTAAAAAAACTTACCTCTCCCCACTCTTTTTGCTCTAAGAGTCTTTATTAATTCGAATCAATGACAATAAATTTTGAGAAAAATGCCTAATTAATTCCATTAATAAGTCTGTAAGAAGATCAAATAAATATTTAGAGAAGGAATTAAAAAAAATAGATAAGTATTTTAAATTGTACACAGAACAAAAATATAATAAAATATTTAAATCATATGACATAATATATTGTACGGTACAAAAATTAAAAAATATCAATACATCATCCATTATCTAACAACAGGAAAATCTAACAATTTTACAGGTGGTAGCCCTGTATGTCACAGGAGCCCTCAGTGCTGTTCTATCACTTGAACATCAAAAGGAGATTATCCGCTACATATATAACCATCAGGTCTTAATACATTTTGTGTGTTGGAACTCTAAAATTAATGTTACTTCACCTAGAAAAATTGTCATAAAATGTAAGTTAATTGTTAAGCTCTTTTTTCATGGATAGAATGAAGATGGAGGCTGGGGAATACATATAGATGGCCACAGCACAATTTTTGGTTCTGCTCTTAGCTACATTACATTAAGGTTGTTAGGAGAAGGGCCTGAAGATGGAAAAGATATGGCCATGGCAAGAGGCAGAAAGTGGATGCTTGATCATGGTGGTGCAGTTGGAATTCCATCTTGGGGAAAGTTTTGGCTAACTGTGGTAAACTCACTCTGACGTACATAGCATAATTTTTAGTACCTGCATGTGTTTTCAGCTTGTATTTTCACAATTATAAGGTATAATTCAGGACTTCCTTGCATAATTTATATTTGATTCTCACTTTATATTCTAAATTTTAATTTTATGCACATTATACCTTTAACTTTTAAATACTTCTTATTTCAGTTCAAATTTTAACAATATTAGCAACAAAATTGGTGAATGTACCAACTATACACCGCACACATAAAATGTAATTAAGATTTGTCAAATTTCTTAGTATGATTAAAAATTGGATCATAATAAGAGGAATTTAAAAGTTAAGATACAGCTTATCCAAAATTTAGAATTAGTGATGTAAGGTGAGTATTAATTTAAATTAGAAATGTAATGTGAAAGTAAGGTCTGAGAAACTCCCAAGAGTAGTTAAATTTACTGTCTTGGCTAACGGTAAATTTACTGTCAAAATAAATGGCAATAATTTTGTACTACCTTTAGTGGGAGTGTTTTCAGCTTGTATTTTATGAGTTATGAGATATAAGTCTTAGCTATCGGAAACCTCTTCACCCTTACAAATTGTGTTTTGATTCAGGCATATCGAAATACCATTTATTTGCGTCCCAAAATATAGTAATTCAAGTTGGGGAATGTCAAAGATAGTAAATCATTATTAGAAGAAGGATGCTCTGTTTCTTTTCTTTTTTTACCCTTAAAAAATACTCTCCAAATTGACCTAATTAGAATTAATGAGTGTTAGATTTATTTATTTTTTATTGTTAAGGAGGATAATGACTCTTGAAATTTAAGCATTTCCTTTTATCTAATTACTAAAAGTTCAATTTTCTTTTATCTAATTACTAAAAGTTCAATATTTACTTGAAAGTTAATACTATCTAACTACCATCTATCAATTTATCCCTATAATTTAATCATTTTTTTTTGAAAAATAAAAACTATACCTAATATGTATGATTTTCTTGAAAATTAGAAGTATTTAAATTTTTTTGGTTCAAAATTCCCGATTTGGAAAGTTTGCTCTACTTATATCAAAAATAAATATATTTGAAAACCGTTTAATTCAAAGTCACAAATCCGTACAAAATCGTGAATATGATCATAGATATATGGGGAATGGACCGTATCGCAATGTATCGATTAAACCTACTCTATATATTTCATATTTTCAATGTGGTTAATCGCATCACCATATCCATACTACATTTCCTAATGAATCGGTTTCTAGTAACTATGGTATAATTCATGGCAGAAGCACATCATTGATAAAGAAATTGATCAAATTGTCATTTTATGGTTAGATGCTTGGTGTATATGAGTGGGAAGGCTGCAATCCAATGCCTCCAGAGTTTTGGCTGCTTCCCAAATTCTTTCCTATTCATCCAGGTTCTTTCTTCTCGTATCCAGGATTGAATGTATAAGTGTTTCATTTTAAATCTTCAAAATGCAAGGAAAATGTGGTCGAAGTGAATTGCAATATTGAACTAGAGTTTCTGAATTGAGCTATACTTAATTTTTGTATCAATCTTCAAAATGCAGGGAAGATGTTGTGTTATTGTCGCTTGGTTTACATGCCTATGTCTTATTTATACGGGAAGAGGTTTGTTGGAACCATAACTGGGCTGGTGAAAGATATAAGAGAGGAACTTTATGTACAGCCATATCATGAAATAAATTGGAATAAAGCACGAAATACTTGCGCCAAGGTCGGCATAATCCATCCAGTAACTCTGTCAATTAAGGTTATTTAACCATGTATTATAGCTTCGTGTTTGTTGTTGTCTATCAGGAGGATCTTTATTACCCACATCCTTTAATACAAGATATGCTATGGGGATTCCTACATCATTTTGTTGAACCTGTTCTTAAACGCTGGCCATTTTCTTCAATGAGAGAAAAGGCTTTGAAGAAAGCAATGGAATATGTTCATTATGAGGACAAGAGCAGCAGATACCTTTGCATTGGATGTGTAGAGAAGGTACTTGAATGAGAATTTGAATAATAGACATCATCAGTAAAACAACAAAATCCTCTAACACAAAGTTGATGTTTATTGATTTATATATTTAGGTGCTTTGCCTGATTGCTTGTTGGGTGGAAGATCCCAATTCAGAAGCATACAAACGCCATCTTGCCAGAGTCCCAGATTACTTTTGGGTAGCCGAAGATGGTTTGAAAATGCAGGTCATTATTCTCCTCTACGTTGAGCAAACAACTATAGAAAGCCATCTTCAATTAAATTCCATAAAAAATCAGTCCTGTTTTAGAAAATTTACCCTCTCTTATATAGAGTAAGTCAATTTCAATATAGATTTTCTAACATTCATCTGTAAACATTTTGTGTTATTCGTCTTGGTAATTCACGTTTTAAGTAATATGAACAAAATTCAAGAACGTTGATTATATCAATTTTTGAAACTCAAACTAAAATGCCTCGCAGACTTTTGGTTGCCAAACGTGGGATGCAGCTTTTGCAATTCAAGCAATTTTGTCCAGCAATCTTGCTGAAGAATAGACAGATTATGGTCCGACACTAAAGAAAGCACATGACTTCATAAAAGCATCACAGGTACAACAACACATATGGCATCAAAAACAATGTCAACAAAAACAAACATAATTACTGACTTCATGATTTAATCTTCTTCAAGGTTCAAGATAACCCTCCTGGAGATTTTCGTGAAATGTATCGCCACACCTCTAAAGGGGCCTGGACATTCGCAATGCAAGATCATGGCTGGCAAGTCTCAGACTCCACTGCTGAAGGACTAAAGGTGCTTTTACCTAATTATTTACTATGTTTATTCAACGAACATTGTGGAATTCCCTCTTTCCTCATTCATTCATTTATTTTGTAGGTTGCACTCTTATTAGCACAAATGCCATCAGAACTTGTTGGGGAGAGAATCGAAACAGAACGTTTATGTGATGCTGTGAATATTATTTTGTCCCTACAAGTAACAATACATTCTTACTTAATCATAACATATCCAATTATAATTTATCTAATCTTTGATCACTTTGTTCACTAATACTTTTAGTATAATTTGATCTTTTAAAGTGACACAATTATAGAGTATTAATGCAAGTAAATTAAAGCATGGGAGCCTCAGCGAGCGTCTCGTTGGTATAGGTATTCGAACGGATTCCAGTCTAATTGTTCTTAAACTTCTCTCTATCAGATTAATATTACTTATTCTGAATTATTTCTTTAATTATTTTTGTAGCATTATAAACGTTTCATTTATCTTAACTTTGTCTTAATTGAATCCTACTACTTGCAATCTGTTTCAGAAATTCAATCCAACAGAATTTTTTGAGGATGTTCTTATCGAGCGAGAGTAAAGATTTTCCTTCTCTTTATTTGTTAACTGCATAATTAAAAAGATGTCAGTAATTTATGTTTTAGTTCTTGTATAGCTGTTAGATGACATGAAAGTAATGTTGCACCAGGTATGTGGAATGCACTGGTTCAGCAGTTCAAGGACTTGCACTCTTTAAGAAGTGGAATCATGGACATAGGAGAAAGGATAATAGAGAGCTGCATCTCAAGAGCAATCAAGTACATTGAGGCCACACAAGAAGCTGATGGTTCATGGTCTGTTTTCTATAACTCTAGCCTTACACTTTTGTATGCCGTCTTAAGTTATTTATGAGTAAGGAAACAATTTACATAGGTCCATCAATAGAACTAGAAGTGTGGATTAGTCTTATAATGTTTCTTATTCAGCTGATATTATTTATTTCATATATGTCAATTACGCCACATGGTATTTAAGGGTGGACAAAGACCATGTCCATCTAAATTTTAGTTCTGTGTAACTGCACATCCGTGTGTTAGACCCCTCAATTTTGTTCCCATATTTCAATGTCAACATATTTGGTCACTTATTTTGGGATTTGTCCGAATTTCTCACATGTTTAATTTCGAAAATATTGTTAGTACATTGTAATATCAGACAGAATCAGAATTGTTGAAATAGTTGGCTACTAAACTAGGATGAGTGAAAAATATAGGTACCCAAATAAGTTAAGAACCTGGTAAACACCAAATCTTTGAACTAAAACTATAATTTAAAATTCAAGAGGACTAACTGTATGCCTTTTCGAATCACATTGTATTTATACAAAAAAATAAGAACTATGATTAACTTAATTGGAGATTTGCATTCTGCACAGGTATGGTTGCTGGGGAATTTGTTACACATATGGTACCTGGTTTGCAGTAGAGGGGTTGGTTTCGTGCGGCAAAAACTATCACAACTCTGCCACACTTCGCAAGGCATGCCAATTCTTGTTATCAAAGCAATTACCTGATGGTGGATGGGGTGAGAGTTATCTTTCAAGCTCAAACAAGGTTTGAAATGTTTCCTTTCACCTTTTAGTTCCATTTTAGAAAATGTTGATACATATTTTTTTCCCTTTTAAATTATTCGATTTGTCCATTGTTTCTTATAACAGGCATACACTAATCTAGAAGGCAATCGCTCAAATCTGGTACAAACGTCTTGGGCATTATTATCGCTCATTGATGCTGGACAGAATAGATGCAGTTAGTCTAATATTTTCTTACTATACGCACTTTCTGAATATGAATTTTGCATCTATTGTTACATGTCACGTAGCAATACAGCTAACTGGAATTGTTTTGTTCAAATTAGGCCGAAATCGACCCGACACCCATACATCGGGGAATAAGATTGTTAATAAATTGCCAAATGGAAGATGGTGACTTCCCCCAGCAGGTATATATTTTTCAAGAATGCTTTAATATTTTTCTCAATTTACTAACAAGTGCATTGAAGTTAAATTTTTTTTTTCTTGATAGTTCTTTAGTTTTATGCCTATGGGTGTGCATGACAAGTTCATTTCAACGTGGTTAATCATTTGCTTTCACCGTAATCGTTTCTTCGTAGGAAATCACGGGAGTATTCATGAAGAATTGCACTCTGAACTATTCGTCTTACAGAAACATCTTCCCAATTTGGGCTATTGGTGAATACCGAAGACGTGTGCTGCTTGCATGACTTGCAAGACCTAAAAGTGAACAAAATGGGAAATTGCTTAACTGCAACATGAAGTTCAAGCAAAGCAAAGAAATAAGCTTGTCTATGAACAACGTGAAGTGTAAAAAATTAAAATGATTAATTGAAAGTAAATTTCTATATATCCATGTTAGACAGAAGTGAGTGCTACAGCTTGTTACTTGCTAACTGAAATTTGTTTATGACCTCGTATTTCTCAATCAATAGTAAATAATAACATAATGAAAATTAATAAATTATTTCATAATTGTTTGCTTAAGACCATCACTTTTTTTTAAAAAAAAAAAAGAATCCACCTATCTTGGTGGTAGGTTGGACGCTCGTTTTATTAATTATCACAAAAGAAAATTACGAGAGTGACTAGAGCCAAACATCCCTAATTGAGATTACAAGCAATCATAAACCTTCTTAATCCACAAAAAGCCTATTATATCTAGTCTAAGCAAGCTAAAAAGACAGACACTAAAATTAAACTCTGTAGATGTAGAACCACTACCTATTTTAGCTAATGAGTCTGCAACCAAGTTATTTTGCTTCTCCGAAAATATGAAAAAAAAATTGAAACGATGAAACTAAATTATTATTGATTCATCAGATAGTGGCATCAATTTTTCATGGAACCCTTGATACGAGTATGAATAGGCTAATAATGTACAAAGTTCAGGAAATAAAAATTAGAGAAAGTTTGGACTCAAACTCACCAAGTTTAGAGAATATTCGAGGTGTTATGATTAAGTTAGATTAGACTATCCTTAATTCATTAACACCTGAAGTCCAATTTTTCAAAGTAAAGCACAAGTGGCCAAATAACGTCACATCTAGATTTTTGAGCTTATCCTTCTTGGAGATGTTCCAAGACATTCTTGAAAACCCTAATTTAGCCATGTCTCTTATTCGGACATCCATTTCTAATTAAATTAGGATTTAATTTTTTTCAGCATTTTTTTATATTATTTTTTTTTCAGATTTTCTCGCAGAGAAATATGCACAAAATCAAAGCCAATCGTAGCAGAATTTGAATAAAAGTATCGATGGGAGTGTCAGAATCAAGAATAAAGCGTTAACTAGCAAAACCCTAAAAAAATGGTTTAGGTTTTTTTTGTTTTTTTTTTAATCAGATCTTTTTCTTTTTTCTTTTTGGTCAAAAGAACACAACAAGAATGAATAATATACAAATAAGCTGAATTTTTTTTGGATGAACAGTAAAAATGAACAGTAATGATTGACAATAATGATGAACGGCGACGATGAATAATAATTATTATTTTTTGAATAAATTGATAAAATAGTAAGAAAACAATTTAAAGATGTATAAAACAAGAAAACAAACGTGTTTAGGAGCCAAAACTCATATACCACTCGGATGTGAACCTCGCATCGAAACCGAGGCACTGAAAAGATCCGAACCCAAGAGTCTAAACAAATTTGATTTGACGGATTCAAACTTGTTGATTAAGAAATCAAGAATCTGATAGTATCTGTTCTCGACTGTCAAGATATCGACTCGTTGTCCATAACGAGACAAGAACCAATAGTGTTCAATCAATCTTCACGCAGAATACCCAAGTCTTTGGATGACAAGTTGAAGAATTTTCTTACAAAGTTTTTTCTGAAGATTGATCAATGAATAATCAGTTGAGGGGTGTTTTTAACATAGCAAGGGCTGGACAAACCCTAGAAAATAGGCCGAATACTACTAGGAAACATCATTGCCAAATCCTAGCAGGTTTAGGATTAGAATACTAGACATAAATAACATTGATATAGGCTGATATTTTCACCCAAACAAAAAAAAAAATCTTATAAACAAATGTTGAAAAAAATAAATCCTAATTTAATTAGAAATGAATGGCCGAATGGGGCCTATGGCTGAATTAGGGTTTTCTCAAACCCTTCTTGGAGCTCTTCAATTCATGGGCTTGAAAACTCTTGGACTTGGACTTTATCTAGCCATTTGTGCTTTACTTTGAAGAATTGGACTTTACGTGTTAATGAATTAAGGATAATCCAATCTAACTTGATCATAACACGTCGAATATGCTCTAGTCTTGGCAAGCTTGAGTCCAAACTTTCTCCAGTTTTCATCTCCTGAACTTTTTACATTATTAGCCTATCCATACTTGTATCAACGCTACAATTACCGACCACCATATTACAAAGAGAAAGAGAATCCATTTCAATTACCATGCCAAAGTAGCCGGAGTCAATACAAAGTTGTAAATCTCGCAAAAGTCCTTCTGCCTCCACTTCAATGCTTGTGGCTTGACCATGGGATGATGAAAAACCAGCGCTAATATAAAGCCATAAGAATCTCAGATAATCCCACCGCAACTAGATGCTCCATGATTTCCCAACAAAGAACCATCAATGTTGAGTTTGAACAAACTAGCAACTGGTTTTCACCGAGCCACTGCCAAGATTCGAGAAACCCCTAGCTGGAGGGGTTTTGATGGCTAAGCTTAATGAAACAAGGCCAGCACTAAAGCATTTCACTAGGCTAAGGTCAAAAAGACCATCCATCACCTTTTTAATTCTAGTAGCCGCAGATTCCAAAAAATCCTCCTCATAGTTCATAAAAATTTATTTAGGAGCAATCACAAGTTCTAGCAAAATGTATGGGGGGTTAAGACTATAAGTCCTAGCAAAATGTATGGGTGGTTCAGACTATAATATTTCATCTGAAGATGATGGACCTATCCACTATAAATAAAATAGAGAAGATATGGGGCTGTCATTTAGAGTAGGAACTCCAAATTTACTTCAAAAATAAATCTAGACTGAACAAACCAAAGTGCAAGTAGAAAACTAATGATCTATGATATCTAGCACATTACACATAGACACTTGGAAGGAAGAATAAACTCGATTAGTATGAGAACATCAGGAAAGAAAAGGAAATCATTAAGCAATTTCCATGTAAAAATATAAATTTTAATAGGAGTTTGAGTACTCCATCTCTGCTTCCTTGAAAATCTTGACATCGTTTGCTTCAAATGGATTCGTGAGCTGAAGATGCTGTCAATTGGCTAGAAGAATTGGGCTTTCAAATAATGGTGTCTTCCTTGTCCGTTGGATGCAAGAAAGGCAAAGCTTTCCTAACCCTACACGGGTCTTTCAAAGAACCTACTCTAAGAAAACCAAATTCCAACCCTCATCATTGGAATAGACCTCCTTAATTTGAACATCTGGAATTGATCAATCCTCATCCTCTACTAATGGCCAGTTACCAAGACAATTATCATACCGAAAATAAGAGGAACCATTACTGATAAGTTCATAATTGTGCTATATTTCATGTGTCAATTATCACGTTTTTATGTGTTCAAAGTAAGATTGTCTTATTGTTGATGATAAGTCTTGGTACAA
Organism: Cinchona pubescens; assembly: GCA_025175665.1. Lineage (NCBI taxonomy): Eukaryota > Viridiplantae > Streptophyta > Magnoliopsida > Gentianales > Rubiaceae > Cinchona > Cinchona pubescens. The sequence goes on along the minus strand of JANKKI010000393.1, from coordinate 382,217 downwards.
TTCTAGATGTTCAAATATAAGAGACAGAAGTGAAAAAGAGCTGAAAAATATGGAAAAAGATGAAAGAAAATGCTAAAGGCAGAACATGCACGAGTATGAAGCCATTTTGGATGCTATTTCGAATTTCAAGCATAACTTTTGAGTCCAACCTCCGATTGAGATTATTTTGGATGATTTGGAAATATATTGAAGAGTTCTACAAGTTTCCAGTTTTGAGTTTTCCATGCACATTTTATAGGCATCTTATTCAAAATTGCAAAGCTGGAAAATGTTTTACTTAGGAGTGATTTTGACATAGTTTGGTAAATTCAGCATAACTTTCTTATCTGAGCTTCTCAAATAGGTGATTCAAGATGCTTTCCAAATAACATAGGGTTACAACTTTCATGTTTTGCAGTTTGCCAAATTTGGTCTGCATCAGGGTCAAAATCGAATTCGAAAGTGAAGCCCAGCGCACATGCACTGGGTTTGAGTAGTGCACGTGCGCTGGGAACTTTTCAGTGCCTAGGGCGCACATTCACTCAAAATAGGCAGCGCATGTGCGTTGGAAACAGTAGAATTGCGTATTTTTTAGTTTTTGACAGATTTTTTTGCTTGGTTGGACTCTTTTTCACTCAATTTCACGTTCTTATCCGTAGAGCATAATTGTAACCCTAAGTACTCATTATAAATACCCCATTTAGGGTGAGAGAAAAAGAGATCGGCACTTTTATTTTCTTTTGGTCAAAATTTTTAGCTCTACCAATAGAAATTCTTCTTTATTCTTTCATGGCACTTTGTGCCTAAAAAGAGACTTGGTTGAGGGATTTGAAGCCATGGTTAATTTTACAAAGTTGTGAGACTTCTTGTGCTTGAATTTATTCACTTATATGTCAAGTATTGATTATTTTTCTGTGATTAATTTATGACTGTTCTTTTTAACTTACTATTGCTGCAGAATATTAAGTTATTACAATTAATCTGCTGCTAGATTGTTTTAACCACATGTGCTTAATTCAATATGTGAAGCAACTAAATTTGATAATTACTGGATTTGTGTTATTGAATTTAGGGAAATTAATCTTCTAATTGGCATAACCGCGTGTGTTTATGTTTAATTAGTCTAATTGTTCTTATTGATTTTAATGCTTCTATTAATTAATCTTTGACGCGTGTCTGGGTTAAATTAATAGTTAGGGTTAATTGGATCGCGTGTTGAAAATTAACCAACTTTAGAAAGAAATAAGAATCAACTTTGAATTGGTACATTCGTTCGGGTTAATACTTCAATTAGTGCTTGATATAAAATTGAATTATCTTGTGTGTCAAGGATCAACTAGTGAAATTGCCATGGTGGATATGACAACAACCAAGAACTTTCTTATATCGAATTTTCTCTATTATTTTACTGTTTTAGTTTTAGTTTAAAAGCATTCAAACCGCCCCCTCCCCCCTTTTTCCATTAGCATGAGAATAAACTCCGTTCTCTGTATACGACATGTACTCACCGCTACTACATATTGAGAATTGTTAATTTTGGGTGCCTACGATAGCATTGCAACTCAGCAGCATATTATTGCACACCAAAATTTTGGCTCCCTTGCCGGGAAACGGTTTGATTTATTTTTGTGCTTGAATTTTTTTTTTTTAATTTAGTAGTGTAGACTTATTACTTGATCTCTTTTTGATCTCTATCATGGTTGCCAATTCGCATAAGGTTTATTGTTCCGATTTCATTGTCAATCAATTACCACCACAACCTTGGTATGACCCTTAAATGTAGGGTTAGATGGTATAAGTACAATCCCGAGTTGGGTTATCCATCGCAAGATCTTCAATCTATACATCCAGTTTTGCCACAACAACCTTTCACCCAAACTGGTAAGTCTTTGGAAGAATTAATTTATTCTCTTGGTGCTAATACTTTGCAATTTCAACAGGAAACAAGAGCCAGTTTACAAAGTTTGGAGCATCAACTAAGTCAACTGAATTCTTCCATAAGTAGACTAGAATCTCAAGTAACTGAGGGTAGAGAAGATGAAGAAAAGGAGCAAGAACTAGAGATGGGATTAATAGATGTGAAGCCTATTGAGGATAACTCTAGTTCATTGCCTCTGATTTCAGTGCCTCAAGATTTTCCAGACTTAGAGCCAATCTTATATGTTTAGACATAGATATGGACGAAACACTTAGAGATTCTAACTACTGCGAAAGATACCCATTTGGCTGTTAACAGGGATTGTATTGTGATGCCAGTATACCCCACATTTTGTTATGGATCGACCTTAAGAAATGAAGATCAAACATAGTGACTCGTAAAGAGTTTGATATTTTTGAGTCTCTTAAGGGTCATGAAGAAGAGGTTACGCAAGGTTACATAGATGACAATGGGGTCAAAGTTGAGTTTTTAACTGATGGAGTCAAGAAGGAGATTAAGAATAAGTATATGGCAAGCGGTTACATAGAGAGAGACTATGCATGACCACTAACAATTATTGAGCTCTCTTTCCTTTGCTATAGAGATGGTTATTCCGACGATTTTGTTCAAAATCGAGCCAATGACAGTAAACAAAAGCGCTGCATGGGAGGCAACCCATGTTCATTTACATTTTATTCCGTTTATTTGTTCTTGAAGTTTTACTTTTGTTTATTTTATTTTTAGGGTTAGCTTAGTTTTATTTTGTGCAAGAAATACACTTAATTGAAAAGTTAAACTAATAAAATGGTCTTTTCAAAAGCTGCGAGAAGAGGACCCATCGACATTGCTACCTTTTTCGTTGGATTTGGGGCCAAATGCTGCATGGGCTTTGATATGTTTGATTCCCTATGTTTAGGGCCATTTTGTTGATCTTATAATTTTGCAGTTGAACAAATCTTGAACAGATTAGTTGTTTTAACTTAATATTCTGCAGCATTGTCGTTCCAAATCATCCAAAATAATCTCAATCGGAGGTTGGACTCAAAAGTCTGTCTTGGTTATTGTTGAATTATTTTTTACAATATTCTTGTTTTTCTTATTCTCTCAAGGGAATTCTTTGTTTTGTTCTATTTTGTTTAGTGTCTACTCCAACTTTCATTCGGAACAAGGGGATATTTATAGCGGATATTGCTCCAAATGCAAATTAAATCCAGAGAAGCTTTTCTTTTCCCATTTTATGCTTTTCTTTTTGCATTGAGGACAATGCTTCATTTTTAAGTGTAGGCTGGGAAAATTATGAAAGAATTTTAAGTTGTTTGGTGTATTTTGCTTGATTTTGCTGCAATATATTTTAACTTTCCCTTTGATCGGAGATTTTGTCAAAATTTTTGAATTATATTTTGTGGACTAATTGTCCATTTTTTAATTTTTTCAAAAATTTTCACTTAATGTATTTCCCCATTTTTCTGCATGATAAATCATTAGTTGAACCCAACATGAATGAGTAGTTGGTGTTAATATTTTCCATTTATGATTTTCAAAATTTTTGAGCACTAAGCCATACTTTAATTTTTGATTTGGGATATTTAGAGAATTTATGTAGAGTCAATTATGTTGCATCCCAAAAACTTGCTTTATTACAGTTTTGAAACTAATTCTTAGATGACCCGATTTAGATTAAAAATTAGGGTAATGCCTTTTCCGTTTGTTGAGCCATTCTAGCCAACCATTTTAATAATTTATTTCTAAATACCTTATTTGAGCCTTATTCTTCTGAAGAGAAACATCATTCACCTTCTTTCACATAAACTCAATTTAGCTACCCTTATTGAGCTTAATGTTCTTTTCATTGTTTTATCCTAAATTTTCCCTTTAAGAGCTTGTGGTGCACATTATTTGTTAAGGGGATATAAGGGTGGAAGTTTGTGAGAAATGAGTGATGTACATTTTTGTAGCGAAATGGGGTATTGAAAAAAAATTGTTGAGAAAAATAAATATGGAAGCTTTTGTAATTGAAGGTAGTGTGTATAAGAGACAGCACATTTGAGTAACAAACACCACTGCCTATCACTGGTACAACCAAACATAGTAGCTATCACTGGTACTTGCGTGTTTATATGTTACGAGTAGTGCCTACCAATGGTACCCGTTCTGTGAGGGGACATAGAAAAATAAAATGATGATGTGATGTATATATGTCCGAGGGAGGTTGGCATGTTTGGTTGTTCGGAATTTTTCAGTGGTGTTTGTTACTCAAATGTGGGGTTGTATTTCGCATGTGAAGAAAAGTTTTATTTTAATGTGTGGTTACCATTATTATAAAGCTCTTGTTCTTATTTGCTATATCCTCTCCCTTCTTTGGCGAACTAACATCCTAACCTATAATTCGAGCTAAAATTCCTACCGAAAGTTTTAGATTGAATCAGTTGTCTAGATTAGTGGAGGGGTGAAAGAAAGTGAGCTATGGGGTATTTAGAAAAATTTTGAGGGTCTTCATGATTTAATCTAGATATTTTCAAATCTAAGTTTTTGAATGGCTATACACACGTACACACGAATTTCATTTTTGGTTTTTATTAGCAATTGAGCTCTTGGGTTCATAGACTACTCTGATTACTGGATTGATTTTCGATTATTTATGTGGATATTTGAAGGAATATGTTGAGTGAAATTTTGTTATGCTTCAAGTGTTTTAATTTTGTGTTTGATCGAGGACGATCAAAGGCTAAGTATGGGGTTATTTGATAAGTTCATAATTGTGCTATATTTTATGTGTCAATTACCACGTTTTTATGTGTTGTAAGCAAGATTGGAGTTATTATTGAGCTTAATTTGGTAATTCTTGGTTTTTGTAGGGTTAAAGTGAAAAAGAGCTGAAAAAGATGAAAAAGATGAAAGAAAATGCTAAGGGTAAAACTCGATGCACGAGTATGAAGCCATTTTAGATGCTATCTCGTATTTCAAGCATAACTTTTGATTCCAAGATCTGATTGAGATTATTTTTCATGATTTGGAAAGCTATTGAAGAGTTCTACAACTTTACAGTTTTAAGTTTTCCTTGATTCTATAGGCATCTTGTTCAAAATTACAAAGTTGAAAAATGTTCACCGACGAGGAGTGATTCTGATACAATTTGGTAGATTCAGTATAACTTTCTTATCTGAGCTTCAATTTATGTGATTCAAGATGCTTTGGAAAGCAATACATAGAGCTACAACTTTCATGTTTTGAAGTTTGCCAAATTCTGTTTGCATTAGGGTCAAAATCGAAGCTGAAAGTGAAACCCAGCGCACATGCACTGGGTTTGAGCAGTGCATGTGCGCTGGGAACTTTTCAGCACCGCCTATGTGCTCCCGGAGCAGCATAATTGCGTATTTTTGAGTTTTTGACAGATTTCTTTGCCTGGTTGGACTCTTTTTCACGTTCTTAAAAGTCGGTAGATCTTAATTGTAACCCTAAGTACTCATTATAAATACCCCATTTAGGGTGAGAGGAAAAGAGATCGACACTTTTATTTTCTTTTGGTTAGGGTTTTTAGCAGTAGAAATTCTTCTTTATTCTTTCATGGCACTTTGTGCCTAAAATCTTTACTTGGTTAAGGGATTTGAAGCCATGGTTAATTTTACAAAGTTGTGAGACTTCTTGTGCTTGAATTTATTCACTTATATGTCAAGTATTGATTATTTTTCTGTGATTAATTTTATAATTGTTCTTTTTAACTTACTATTGCTGCAGAATATTAAGTTATTACAATTAATCTACTGCTGGATTGTTTTAACCGCGTGTGCTTAATTCAATCTATGAAGCAACTAAATTTAATAATTACTGGATTTGTGTTATTGAATTTAGGAAAATTAATCGTCTAATTGGCATAACCGAGTATGTTTATGTTTAATTAGTCTAATTGTTCTTATTGATTTTAATGCTTCTATTTAATTAATCTTTGGCGTGTGTCTGGGTTAAATTAATAGTTAGGGTTAATTGGATCACGTGTTAAAAATTAACTAACTTTAGAAAGAAATAAGAATCAAGATTGAATTGGTATTCGTTGGGTTTGGTTACTTCAATTAGTGCTTGATATAAAATTGAATTATTTTGTGTGTCAAGGATCAACGAGTGAAATTGCCATGGTAGATATGACCAAAACCAAGAACTTTCTTATATCGAATTTTCTCTATTATTTTACTGTTTTAGTTTTGGGTTTAAAAGCATTCAAACCCCCGAAAAACCCCCCCCGGGGGGGGGGGGGGGTTTGAATGCTTTTAAGCTATAAACTAAGTTCTCTGTGATACGACATGTACTCACCGCTGATATTGAGTTGTTAATTTTGGGTGCCTACGACAGAATTACCAACTCAATATCTAGTATTGCAAGTATAATTGTAGATGAACACTTGTGTAGAGTTGAGAAGATAGTTGATAACTGTAGAAAACTAGATTAGTAATGTGTATCCTAAATTTATCAGTTTTGGTACTAGTTTCGAACATTTTGTGTTAATAATTGTTTGTGTTAATCTTTGAGCAAAAGTATGTTTAATAGTGTTTATATGATATTTAGCATATATTAGTACTTATGTATACTTGTTTATTTTGTAGGTAAAAATTATACAATGTTGAGGCACAAGTGAAGAAACCTAGATGGGAGGAGCAAAGATGCAAGATTTTGAGTCGTTTTTAAGGGCAATGATGAAAATTCACCCCAACCCCTAACTCTATCATAAATTCTCCTTGAAGGGCTGATTTTAGGGAGCCACTTTATTTTTTTCCTCTCTCTTTTCTCTTCCCTACTTGGGGAGATACTTCTAGTTCTTCGACTAGCATTATTGCCAGAGCAATTTATAACCTACCAGTGCAATTTCGCATAATAGGACAAAAATACCCCTAATAGTCAAAACTCAAGCATTTCGGCCCTTCTCTGCTTTTCCGAATCTCACTTATTGACCCTGGCTCCCTCTTTACTTTTCCTAAAAAATTCCCTCTCTCTCTCTCTCTCTCTCAAAGCCCTCATCTTGCCATCATCAACTACAACTACTACAACTTTCTCAAAGATGTATGTCTATAATCCCCTAATTTCTTTTTTACTAAATTACACGAAAATATAAAAAATTCTATCTTTTCCTTAGAAAGTAATATGTGAGGTTTCAATTTATAAATACGGTGAGGGTAGTGAAGAAGCAATTGAATTTGAACTACACATACTAGAAAAGTGGTAAGAATAGGATGGCCTTGGGTGGGATTTTGATGATGAATACAGCTAACAAATTGTCAGTTATTTGCAAGTTTGACGTAGTTAATTAAAAGTTAAAAATAGTGAAGGTATTATTGTTTAGCTTCTGTTTGTAGTTTGTATGATTTATGTCCTAATGGAGTGGTTTCTTGTTAGGAAATTGGGTTGGTAATTTTTTTTTCTTTTCTTAGGATAAATTTTGATTATTAATTTTATGTGTAACAGAGTGTAGGCTAAGATTTGTCTGTTATAACATGGTGAAAGAGAGATCTAGGAATTATCGAAGATATGGAATTTGAGAAGGAAAGTGAAAAAAGTAAAGGCCAACGGAAGCTTGATTCTGGAGTAGTAGAGAAAGGCATGGGAGATAAAACACATTCCCTTAATCGGTGGGTCAGTTGACTATTAGGGGCATTCTGGTCCTATTAGGCAAAATTGCTATGGGAGGATATTTTCCTCCATTATTGCAGCTTAGTTCTACTACTTGTATGACTTCTCATTTATATTTAATATACTTCTTTCATGCATTTATTCCATGTTTACTTAGTCTACAAAGCCCTCTTAAATGTTGTCAATCTAACAATTATCCATTTGAAGTGCTTACTTCATAAAGATTTTTTTAGAATTCTTACTTTGCTTGATTTAATTGTCTAGATGCCTGTCTCTTATACAGAGACTAGAATGCTCCGGGAGCACATAGGCGGTGCTAAACATCTTTTAAAAGATTAATATAAGCATGAAATCAAAATCAAATGCCTGTGTGCAAACTCTATTTTACTAGTTTTTAGAATTCTTGCTCTATTTGATTTAATTGTGTTCCTATATTTTATTTTGCTTTCTTAATTGTTAATATACTTTAATTAGTTATGGGTTAGGGTTTTGTGATGACAATTTCATATGGGTAGAAATTAATGGGTTGATTAAATGTTAAAGTGGACTAATTGGACAATACTAATCCAATTTAATATCTTAATTAGGGGAATTGATCACAGCACAAATTAATTTAATTTAATTGAGTATAATGACTATTTGAATCTTCATTATAGACCTAGATTAGTATTGGATTGTGGTTAGAATTGGATCTTGGCTGAATGATTCACCTAGTTGGTTACTGGAATTTTATGTGATTAATAATCAAGTTTAGTTAATCTAAGTAATAGGAGGGATCCACACTTAGATTAACTAGCTTTATAGTCTTAATTACTAAGGGATTGGAATCAGGTTATATTTGAGAAAAAGGTCAATCTCTAATTTGGTTTGTTGAATCGCTTGACTGACTTAATTAACCAAACCCAAGAAATTGGTTAGGATAAACTCTAATCCTTCTTTTTTCACTCAGTTTTAGTTGTTAGATTAGTTTTAGTTAAATTCCATTTTTAAATCAATCCTTCAAATAGAGTTTTAACCAAATTATTGGTATTTGAACACCATTCCTTGTGGGAATGATCCCTACTTTCACTAACTACTGTTTGACAGTGTATACTTGTAGGTTGTCGCCCAATTAAGTTAGTAGATTTAGATACATTTTTATGACAAACAAGTTTTCGGCGTCGTTGCCATGGAATGGTTGTCAATATGGATATAATTTAGTTAGAATACTAGTTTGAAGTTTATTTTATTGTGTAGTTGTTTCACCTACTTAAAAACGCAAAAGGAATTTTTATTTTGTATAGTTGCATTAAATCTAAAAAGATTTTCATCATTGGTAGTTTATTTTTTATATTTTGAAAAAATCCAAAAAGATGGTTTTCGTGTGATGATACCTTAGACTAGCTAATAGTCTAGACTTTTTTATCATTTCTTGTTTTTCGTTGTTTTTAGTGTTGATTTGTCAAGAATATGCAAGAAATGAATTGGAATAATTCATGCCAATAATATTATCCTTCTTATAATTATGGAGGCATGAGCAATTAGCATGTTTTTTGTGATTACTCTTCCTACCCTAGTGATTATAAAATGGGATGGTCAAACCATCCAAATTCCTTGTCAAACTATTAAGATTATCCCTACTCTTTTTCTACACCTAGAGAGCCTACATATAATCAATCGGAGCCTCTAATATGCTCATAAATATCTTAAGTTTTACGTAACATTTACCTCAATTTTATTCGTTGTAAACAATATTTAAGTTCATTATGAGTTTAATTGGCTTATTCTTAGTTTTTGCAGGTTTGATGGGCAAAAGGAATGAAAAGGGTGGAATAAAGTGTAGAAAAATCAAAAGAGCAAAATGTGCACGAGCTTTGAGCCTATAAATCTGGATACTATTTTGTATTTTGAGCATAATTTTTTTGTCCAAGCTTCTATTAAGTTGATTCAAGATGTTTATGTAAAGATAATAAGAAGAAGAACATAAGTCACGTTTTGCATTTTCCCAAATTCTGTCAGCATTGAGGCCAAAATTACGGTTGAAATTGAAGCAATAGTTCTGGATTAAGCGCATATGCGTCTAAAATCCAAGGCATGTGCGCTCAAGCCAGAGAGAAAATATTCCAAGAGCCTTTTTTAGCACATCTGTGCCCAAATCCAGAACATATGCACCCAAGCCTACGAGGATTTGTGAAATTTATTATTTTTGACAGCTTTCTTCATCTCGTTGGACTCTTTTCCGAGGGTTTTCATGTTTTTCTCATTAGAGAGAAAACTTAACCCTAGAATGCTCTATAAATAACTCCTTTAAGCTTGGGTTTGAGGCAGAGAAGCCACGATACATTAGATTCATCTTTTTCCTCCTTGTATTCACTTTTTCTTCTTTTCTTTTTCAATCTTCAGTTTACAGCCCTACACAGCTAATTATTCTTGGTTAAGGGAACTGAAGCCAAGGATTTTTCAACGTTGCAAGACTTATTGTGTTCAATTTTTTTCTTATTTCGAGTATTGGTTATTTTTCTGCATCTATTTTATGATTGCTTCTTTTAATTACTATGAAGGCCAAGTAGTTAATTAATGGGTTCAATCTATAGCTAGATTAATATTGGCTATGTTATCTCATTTAATCTATGAAGCAACCAAGTTTAATAATTGTTGGATTAGGATTATTGAATCTAGGGAAAATAACCAACTAATTGTATGTGCTTATGTTGTATTAGTCTAATTTATCTTTCTAGTTCTCAATGCTTCTACTTGATTAATCTTTGGTGCTTGTTTGGGTTTAATTAGTAGTTAGGGTTAATTGGATTGCATGTTGAAGATTGACTAAACTTAAGAAAATATATAAGAATAAGCTTTGAATTGGAATTTGGGCTCAATTCTTCGGTTAGTATTTGATATAAGAATTGATATATCTTTGGTATTAATGATCGATTGTTGAATCTCCATGGTAGATGTGACCAAGACCAAGGTTTGTTTTCTTATTTTCTTTACTTTAATTTCAATTGCTTGTTAGTTAGTTTCTTTTTATTTATTTTTGTTGTATTTAATATCCCCCCCAGTCTTTATAGACAAAAGTATGAAGTAGTAAACTATACACTCTTTATGTGACGATTCTATACTTTTGCTGTTACATTAATCTTTAGAAGGTTAGGTTTTATTTTTAGGTACAGGTGATAGCAGGACCAAAATTTTGGCGCCGCCAAGGAGTAATTCTAGCTGAATTTTGTGCATTTATGATTTTGTGTTGTTGTTCTTAATTGTGTATACTTATTACTTGATCTCTTTTGATATCCATCGTGGCGACCAATTCACATGAGGTTTATTGCTCAGATTTGACTGTTATTATTCAACATTAGAAGATATGCGACAAGCAAGAACTTGTAAGCTTTGGGTTGACATCTTTAATCACCCAATTGACATGTGTCCTACCTTTCGAAACAATGAATGATTTTCTTGGTATGACCACTATTCGTATAACTACAACCAAGGATGGATGGATTATCTTGAGTTTGATTATCTGCTAGAATCACAAGATTTTCAGTGTTTACATTCTTTTCCAGCACAATAACCTTATTCCTAGCTTGGTAAGTCTTTAGAAGAACAAGTTAATTCTCTGACTGCTAATACTTTGCAATTTTAACAGAAAACAAGAGCCAGTATTCAATGGTTAGAGCATAACTGAGTCAACTGATACCTTCCATAAGTAGTCTAGAATCTCAAGTGATTGAGGATGAAGAAGACGAAGAAAAGATCGAGAACTAGAGACGAGATTAGTAGACGATGAGCCTATGGAGGGTTACTTTATTTCATTGCTTCTGATTTCAATGCCTCAAGTTCTTCCAGAGCAAGAGCCAATCAAGGTTTTAGGCTTGGATATGAAGAAAGAACAAGAGATTCCAACCACTATGAGTTTTTAGGATCGCCACTTGGCTGCAAATAGGGATTATATTGTGGTGCCATTATACCCCATATTCTATTATGGACTGACCTTCAGAGTTGAAGATCAAGAAGTGGCTCATAAGAGTTCGATATCATTAAGCCTCCTAAGGATCATGAGGAAGGGATTAAGGTGGTTTGCATAGACAACAATGGGGTCAAGATAGATTGCACTGAGGAAGATGGGTGGTTTAGAGTTGAGTTTTTGAATGATGGAGGCACGAAGGAGTTTGAGGATAAGTATATGGAGAGCCACTATAAGGAGAGAGCCTATACACGTCTGATTATAATTATTGAGCTCTCTTTTCTCTGATATAGAGATGATTATCCAGGCATCTTGTTCATAGTCAAGCCATTGACTATAATAGAGCTCTTCTTGGAAGGCAACCAAGTTTCTTTTTTTTTTTTCTTTTTATCTTTTTATATTTTTGTGAGTTTATGTTTTATGTTGTATTTAGTCTTTTAAGGGATTAAATTTTTTCCTGATATTATCTTAGCATTTTCAATTCTTTGATTTCCTTGTTTTTCTTAATTTCCTGATTAACTAATTGTGTTGTTTAGTGTGTGTGATTGTTTTAGAAGTGTCAAAACTCCAGGCCAAGTTATACACTATTTATTTTGGGACTGATTGTACCACACGATCTTCTTTACACTAGAGAAGCTTTTCTTTTCCCTTTTATGTTTTCATTTTCTTTAGCATTGAATACAATGCTTAGTTTTAAGCGTGGGGTGGGAGGTTATCTAGATTTATAGTTGTTTGGTGGATCAATTGTGTATATTGATCATTTTTGCTGCAATATTTTAGCTTTTCTTTTGATTTGAGAGCTTTTCAAGATTTTTGAAAATTATTTTTCGAACTAGTTGAAAATCTTTGTCATTGAAAAAATTGAAAATTTTGCAATGCTTAGCATGTCTCTTTGATTTTCTACATTATAATTCTTGAGTTGAGCCATTCATGAGTTCAGTAGTCGATGTTAATATTTTCTTTGCATGATTTCTAAGAATTTTTTAGCACTATAGCCATAAATTATTTTTTGTTGATACTTTGAGATAATTATGTAAACTCATGTATATTGCATCTTAGAAACTTGCTTTATAAATTTTCGAGGCGAAACTTTATAGACAACTTGATTTGGTTTAAAGATAAGGGTAGAGCCTTCTTTGGTCGATTGAGCCTTTCAAGCTGACCTGTGTTTTGAAGTTTTTATCCCCAGTAACTTGTTTGAGCCTTAATTTGTAATGAATGAACAGAAACACAATTCGTTTTCTTTCATTAAAACACATTTTTCCTGCTTTTATGAGCTTAATAATTTCTTTTATTTTTCTGTCCAAAATGTCTCTTAAGAGCTTTATTGCACACAATTATTTGTTAAGGGGATATAAGGGATGAAAGGTAGTTGAATGAGGGTGATATATTATTTGAATGAGTGGTATACCTTGTTGGGGCAAGAAGGGATATTATAAAAAATGATTGAAATTTTTCTTGAAAATTGCTATATAGGCAGTGCCTATCTCTGGTACCTGCGTTGGTGTATCTACAGGCAGTGCCTATCACTGGTACCAGCGTTGGTGTATCTGCTCTTAGTGCCTATCACTGGTACCTATAACAAGTAGTGCGTTGGGATCGGACATGAAAAATAAGAAGAAATATGAAAGAAATGTATGGAAAAAAAAGAAAGAATCATAAAAGTGTTGGCATTTTAGGCTAAGCTAAAGAAGGAGGACTTCTTTTTGTTTGTTGTATGAAATTCTTCTTGGGTGTTTGGTTATTAAGTCTGGGGTTTTTACTTTTTAAGGATAGGTGGTTTAATGTTTAAGAGAAGTTTTGCTTTAATAGTGCACAACATTATCTTAAAGCTCTTTCTTTTGTATTGTGATATCCTTATCTCTTCTTTGATTAGCCAAAACCCTAGTTTAACGTCACAAGATAAAAATTCCTACCTAATTTAAATTGAGTCGGTTGTCTACATTAGTAGAAAGGTGTAAGAAGAGTGACCTATGGGATAAGTTTAGAAAAATTCTAAGAGTTTGCATGATTTGATCCAAGTGTCTTAAAATATTGTTTTCTTGAATGGCTATGCACAGCCATCTTTCATGTCTTGGGTTTTATTAGCATTTGAGCTCTTGAGTTCTTAGACTACTCTTGATAATTGAGTGACTCTTCATTATTTTTAGAAAACAATTGTTGAGATATGTTCATGTGAATTTTTGATTTGACTTATTTGATTCTATCTTCTTTTTCTTCAAGGATTTTTCCCATCCAACCTTTGATTAAGTTGATTTAAGATGTGTTGAAAATATAAGAGGAAGAGCTACAACTTTTATGTTTTGTGTTTTCCCAAATTCTATTAGCATCGAGACCAAATTGGGTTTGAATTTGAAGCAACAATTTTGGATTGAGCACACGGCCCAAAATGCAGAGCATATGCGCTGAAACTAGAGAGGAAGATTCCAAGAGCATTTTTCAGTGCACATGAGCCCAAATCTAGAGCATTTGTGCCCGAGGCTATGGGATTTGCAAAATTTATTATTTTTGATAGCTTTCTGCATCTGGTTGGACTCCTTTTTGAGGGTTTTCATGTTTTTCTCATTACATAGAAAGCATAACCCCAGAATACTCTATAAGTAACTCCTTTAAGCTTGGGTTTGAGGAGGAGAATCCACGATACATTAGATTCATCTTTTTCTTCCTTATATTCACTTTTTCTACTTTTCTTTTGAATCTTTAGTTTACAGCCTTGAGTGGCTAATTCTTCTTGGTTAAGGGAACTGAAGCCAAGGAGTTTTCAACATTGTAAGACTTATTGTGTTCAATTATTCAATTCTTATTTCGAGTATTGGTCATTTTTCTGCATTTATTTTATGATTGCTTCTTTTAATTGCTATGCAGGCTAAGTAGTTTATTAATGGATTCAATCTATAAGAGATTAGTATTGGCTACGTTGTCCAATTTGACCTGTGAAGCAACTAATTTTAATAATTGTTAGATTAGGGTTATTGAATCTAGGAGAAATAACCGATTAATTGACATAACTGCATATGCTTATGTTGTATTTGTCTAATAGAGAGCTTTCTAGTTAGAATGATCAATTAGACAAATACAACATAATCTGGGTTTAATTGGTAGTTAGGCTTAATAATCAGCTAAAAGATTAACTAAACTTTAGGAGAGATATAAGAATTTGACAAAGATTTGAATTAGAATTCGAGCTCAATTCTTCAATTAATATTTGCTATAAGAATTGTTATATCTTTGATGCATCAATGATCGACTATCGAATCTCCATGGTAGATGTGACCAAGACCAAGGTTTGTTCTCTTATTTGCTTCCCTTTAATTTCAATTGCATGTTAGTTTCTTTTATTTATTTTTGTTTTATTTAATATCTCTCCAGTCTTTATTCACAAAAGTATGAAGAAGTAAGCTATACACTCTCTATGGGACGATCTTGTACTTCTACTACTACATTAATCTTTAGAAATGTAGTACAATTATTTTTGGGTTGAGGCTTGAGTACGACCAACCTCAAACTCAAGGAATTTCCAATGAGTACTATGTTTGTGAGTACAAATAACTACCACCAACTAGAAGATAGAGGAATGCACGTTTGGAGATGATGAAGAATTGATGATAGCCCTCATGGACACGATCAAACTCAATTAAATGAAATAACACAAAAGGTAGTGGGAACTACTCAAGATACCCTTGTATCCATTGAACACAATAGAAGAAGGTGGTGAAGTCACGCTATATTCAACCAACGTATTGATGGTTAAATGCAACTTTGGGAAATATGGTTATCAAGGAGGATCAATCAAGTTGGTTGATTGTGAGTATATGCAAGCCAACTGTGAAGAATCTCATAGAGCAAACTTCATAACAACCAGGTGACTTTATACCATATGAAGAAATGCACCAACCCAAGAAAATCAAGAAGAAAATGTGGCAAGATTGATAAAGATGATGATGACCTTCATGGAGAATCAAACTGAATCCATGAGAAGGATACAAGACCAATTTGTCGAGCTCCAAAGAATGATGAGTGGTAAAGACCAAGAAACTTGAACACTTCCAACAAATGATGAAGAGAATAAACACTTTGAGTATCAATGTGAATTGGTGAAGTCAAAGAGCATGAGGAACCAAGAAGATTCAATAACTTGCTTAGCTCTCTTGACTACCGTACACAAGGAACTGCCGTTTGAAGTATTTGTTAACAAAGAACTAGTTCAAGAAGAAAAAAAGAAAGAATAAACCTAAGAGACAGCATAAATTAAGACTAATGTTCTGTACTAAGAAATCGCAACAATCGAGCTATTATACACTCGTTTAGACCACCATTGATCTATCCTTTGAGTAAGTGTGAGTTTGTCTCGATGATCATAGAGGAGGTACAATATAGAGTGTTCATAATAAAAGAGCTGGCTCAAGGAATGGAAAAAGAAAAAGGATATTCTTTAGGGTAACTCGGAGGATAAAACTACATATGTAGAAGTTCAACACATCCTTGTAAACTTCAGAGGTGCATATCAATGGAAAAATTTTGTCAAAAAATGGTGATTGTTACATTAATTTTTTGATGAATTTGAAGTTATTTTGCTACTTGGTTATAAATTTCTAGTTGTTGATACACGTTACTTTCTCAGTCTTGAGTTGTTTTTGAGCTAATGATATGACTTATATAATTAATTTGGAGTAGTCTTGGTTGTTGAATGAATGTTTAAGGCTAATTATGTGACAACTTATGTTTGAGAGAGGAATTGAGCATATACTTGATAACCCTTATGTTGTATTTAAACCCAATTACCCTTATGTGTGTTTTATTTCTCTTTAATTGTCTTGGACCTTGTGAAGCCCCAATGTCTCCTTTTTAGTGTAGCAATGTTGGTTTAAAAAAGAATAAGCAAGCTCTAGACTCATGTGCTTAATTGAAGTTGCGTTTGTATGATTTACTTGGAATTGCTCATTGCTTACCCTTGTTTTATGTTGAGATTATCGTTGATAAAATCTATGATTGAGGATTAACGTATTGTTGAGGTCTATTCACATTCATTTGGAGTGAAAAGTTGTTCTGCCATGTACATGAGCTTTTTCAATATCTAAGTATAGGTTAAAGTCATTTACACATTATTATGCTTAGTTAATTTATGCATTTATGTGCTTTCTAATATTATATTTATTTCTTATGAATGGGTGAGTGATAGGATGAGTTTGTAACTCATCATCGAATAAATTAACATGAATGGTGGCTTGTTTTTTAGTCTAGTTTGTTTTTGGGATAGATAGTTATGTTTTGTGAATCAATAGCTTGCTAGCTGGACAGAAAATGATTAATTTGGTGTTCAATGGACTTAATAGTAATATATAAACTTGTAGTATTTTATTGGTCATTCCGGTTTTTGGTAGTAAAATGCAAAGTTTTCGCTGCAAGTTTTTTTTTTTAAAATTCAACTATTCTCGATTTCAAAAAGATAGCATTATGTTAATTATTTTTAAAATGGTTTATTTGGAATATCTTTTGCTCAATTGTAAAAAATTCTAATTGTTTTGGAAAAATATTTTAAATGGTTGGAGAGTTAGGCCATTTGTGTTTTTTTTCATTTTAGAACTATTAGATCTATTTGATAGGTGATCAATTCTGGATATGATCTTGGGTGCGTTTCATTCCTCTCTCTTGGCTTAGGTTGCTTGTTATTTGAAAAGTACAAAAACATGTTTTGCTTGTAGGATAGAGGCTAGAAGAGTAATCGACATAAAAAATGTCATGCCTTCAAAGTGGTTATTAGCAATAGTTCAATAAGCCAAGTAAAAACGTCTTAGAAATACGCCAATAGGTGCTAGAATGCCAGCAAATTGGGGGGCGCTACATTTTGTGTTATCAATAATCAATGTTGAATGAATTGCTTCTAACTAGATTAATGCTTCGTTTGCTTGACATTGGTTCTTTTGAGTGGAGTAAAACATATTTTGCATAAACTGTGTTACTTTTATGAAAACCTTTTTGGTTGAGGAAATTGGTTGGTAGTTTAATACTTGGATTGGTAATTGAACTAGTTTTTGAGAAAAGAGTTATGAGAATGACCATTTTAAATAACTCAAAATTTTATTTTATTTGTGGTTTTTAAGATATTGCCAAATGAACCATAGTATATCTGATTCTATTACTTATGGTCTGTAAACTTGGTGGTGTATAGAGTTATATATTGTATGTTATGTGTTTAAGTGTTTTGTGTCTAATATGCATTTGTTGTTTTGATTATTGTTCTTATTTTTAATTTGTTCAGAACGCAGCAAAACCATAAGTTTGAGGGTATGATAACTTTAGAAAACTAGACTTATGTGTATTCTAAATTTTTCAATTTTGGTAATAGTTGCGAACATTTTTAGTGTTAAGTGTTGTTTGTGTTAATATTTGAGTAAAAGAATGTTTAGTAGTGTTTATATGATAATTTGACATATATTAGTACTTCTATATATTTGGTTTATTTGTAGGTGAAAATTATACAAAGTTGGGGCACAAGTGAAGAAATCCCGGTGGGAGGACTAAAGGTGCAAGATTTTGAGTTGTTTCCAATGCAATGATGGAAATTGGACCCAACCCCCAACTCTGCTATAAATACCGCTTTAGGGGCTGATTTTAGGGAGCCAACTTATTGTTTTTTTTCCTGTCTCTTTTACACCTCCCACAAGGGAAGAACTTCTATTTTTTTCTGCCTCAACTTTGTATCTAGATCACCTTTAAATCTGTCTGTTATACACATCAGATGTGTATAAGAGTAAGATTTCTCATTTATGTTTAATACTGTACTTATTTTATGCATTTATTCCATGGTTACTTAATCTAGAAAGCCCTCTTAAATGCTTTCAATCTACCAAGTCTTCCATTAGATGCTTACTTTACTAGTTCTTTCGAATTCTTACTTTATTTGATTTAATTGTGTCCCCATTTTTTGTTTTTCTTTATTTTTGTTAAATACAGTTTAGTTATTCATGGGTTAAGATTTTACAAAACCAATTTTTTATGGGTATTGGTTGGTAAGTTGATTAGGTGGCGTGCACCTATTCTACTTCACTAGTTTTCTGATTCTTTCTTTGTTTGATTTAATTGTATTCCCATGTTGGTTTTTTCTTTTTTGTTATTTAATATGCTCTAATTAGTTATGGGATAGGGTTTTGTGATGCCAATTTCATATGAATAAATGTTAATAGGTTGATTAAGTAATAAAGTGGACTAATTAGACAATACTAATGGGCTTAATAGTTAATTAGGAGAATTGATATGATCACTCCACTAGTTAATTTTTTTATACACATTCTCTTATTGAGGGGATATGATAATTTGAACCTCCATTTAGACCTAGATTAGTGTTGGACTTTGGTTAGAATAAGATATTAGCAGACTAATTTATTTAGTTGGTTGAAGAATTTCATGTGATTAATAATTAGTTCTGTTAGTCTAAATTGTAAGAGGAATCCACACTAAGGTTAACTTGGTTTATAGACATAATTACCAAGGGATTAGAATTATGTTACATTTGAGAATCAAACTCTAATTTGGTTTGTGGAATCACTTGATTGCTTAATAACCAAACCTGGGATATTGGGTAGCATAAACTCTAATCCTTCTTCTTCACTCATTTATAGTTGTTAGCTTAGTTTTCATTAAATTCTTTTAAATCAATAATTCAAATAGCATTTTAGCTAAATTATCGGTATTTGAACATCATTACTCATGGGAATGATCCCTACTTCTACTAACTACTATTTGACACCGTATACTTGGAGGTTGTCATCTAGTTAAGTTAGTAGATTTAATTTTATTTTTTTATAATGTGTTATTAAGGTGAACAACACTCTTCACCTTCATTTGGCACCAAACCAAAAACCCATGTACCAGCGAGCATAATATCTACCATAGTGTGTTCGCCTGGAGGTTGACTAGAGTGATGAAAATGTATAATAGTTCCACCATAATTTAAGAGAAAAAGAATCAACAACATCTTGCAGCCCTCGCAACTCTAAACCATCTTCTTGGGTAGGAAAGCATAAGTCTTCCCACTTGATCCAATGCTTTTGCTCCCCTTTTGTATTTCCCCCAAGTAGAAGTCAGCCATTACTTGTTCCAAAGCCCTGCGGGTACCTCTTCATGGATCAAGAACCTCTAGAACATGTATTGGAATCGATAAGAGAAAATGCTTAATGAGAATAATATCCATGAAGAGGAGAGAAAGTAGTTTTTGCTACCATCTAGCTAGCCTAGTCTGAATCTTCTCAATCAAATAACGAGAATGCCTCGATAATTTTTTGCCCCTGTGAATATAGCAGCCCAAAGAAACAAAAAAGGGAAATTTATTGTTTGATTCCAACATGTGTTTAATCATGTTTGCCAATATTTAATCACGCTAGGGAGATAAAAACAAAGAGCTCTTCATGGAATATATTTTTTGGCCCGAGCCTAATTTATAGGTAGTCAGGAGTTGCTTTAAATTTCTCACCGTTCTCTTATTACCTTGTGAAAAGACCATAATATCATTAGCAAGTGATAAATATATGGAACTGGACAATTGTGTGGCAAAACATATGAAGTGATCATCCTATTTTGAGTTAGTGTTTTTAAACTCTGAGAAAGAACCTCCAAATAGATGATAAACAAAAACGGGAAAGTTAGTCGCCTTACTTGATTACACAAGTTGATATAAAGTAGCCCAAAAACATTCCCATTGATCAACACCAAAAGCTAAATTGTATCTTAGGTTATTTAGTACCAAAAAACTAAAGCTAGGTTGGAAACCAAACTTGAGAAGGAGACAATCCAGAAATTTCCATGAGACCCAATCAAATCTAGCGCCTTCATTGTGTCAAGCTTAAAAATAAAATTACACCCACTAGACTTTTGTTCAAATACACCAATAACTCTTAAGCAAGTTCTGGCATTAACAACAAGTGTTCGTCCTTTAAAAAAACTGATGCTAAAGATAAATGATATAAAGGCAAGACTCAAGATAACCGATTGGCTAAAATTTTCAAGAAAACCTTATGAATAAAATTGCACAATGATATAGATCGGAAATCCGCTAAAGATGATGGACTATCTTTCTTCGGTATCAAGACTATTAGAGCACAAGCAATTTCCCCAGATAAAGCATCAAAACAATAAGGATCCAAATATATGGTGATTATCTATGAAAGTGGAAAGCTACTGAGGCAAACAATTTGGGCATCAAAACAATCTAGGGACTCCGGTTAATGGCAAAGTATCTGTTAAAAATACTTTATGGATTTCTTCTTGCTGAGAAAACTGTACTGGTGAGTTAACGTCTTGATCTAGGCAAAGCATGTTAACATGTGTATCCCAAATCTATATCAATACTAGTAGATTATAACATATTTCTCTCTTGGAATTAAACATGATGATGATGCTTGTTCCAAAATTGGTGTACTTTTAGTTTCATACGAGGTGTTGTTGATTAATAGCGGCAGAGAGTTTCGGAACCCAATGTTATTGCGTTCTTTAAAGATCCTTGGCTGGACTAGAAGGGATATCAGATTCTGAACTAGGGTTTTAAGGGTTCTGCTTAGGGTTTTGAACATTAGGGTTTGTAATTTTACACTCTTCAATTGCATGGTCGATCTTTCTACAATGCATGTAAAATTTCAGCAAATCCTAATGTTATAATATTGCCAAAATCTTTTTTCTCCAGTTCCAACCCAAACACAATTAGGTTTTGGCTGAATAAGATTCAACTCAACAAACACCCTAACCATGTTCAATCCATTGAAAGATGTTGATTTGTTGATCTTTCGAGGTTCTCCAACCAAACGGCCAATAGAAAAAGGTAGCTTTGTGAAAAAGGTGAGAATAATAGGAAATTCATCAAGGGTTATCCAGACAAAAGCCACGGGAGTTTCTGTATTTACCTAAAATATACAAAGTCATTTCAATATAGCATTCCAAACCATAAATTGATCCAAAATCCACGACATCAACAATGCAGATAGTCCTCCTCTTTGTCAAAACAAATTAAGATATGATTATAGTTGAGCAAGCCAAGAGTATAAGAACCAATCTTTTGAAATTCTCTGTGAACGGTATCCATGGATGATCAGCCTTTAGAAAACTTGCATACCAAAGCAAGTTTGAAGGTTTGTGATAGTAGTTCAATCTATTTTGAAGAGAAGAAAATCGTAGGTTCTCCTTTATAAGTTGATGGCGGAGCAAGATGAATGGTTTGAGATGATGGATCTATACTAAGAATCAAAGTCAAGACAGAGTAGTTGATAGGAGGGGAGGATGGCAGCTATTCGAAGAAGACCATGAATGGGAGCACGAAGAAGAGGGAAGCGCAAGGAGAAAAAACCCTAGCGAGAATAGTGGTCTTAGATGAAGACCAAAACTTATATTTTTGTTTTAGTTGAAAAAAGTTTCAATTATCTTGTAAATGAAAATAGAGTCATATGATACACATATTTATAAAATAAGCCTATCTCCTTTTTAAATTTAACCTCAAAACATAAAATAAAATAAATAAATAAATAAAAATTCAAATTGATTAATAATTAGAAAAATTTTCAATTTTTGTTGTATTAGTCACTACAATATTTGTTCATGTTTATAAATATAATTTATTCAAACTTCTTAAATGTTGAAAAACATGAGATTCTATTTGAAAACTAATTGGCTATGGATGAAAAGACATATGATCTTTATTAACCTCAATTTAAGATTCATATGGACAACTTATGTGGGGCATTTATATTAGAAATTAATGTACACAATTAAAGTTGGTCTTATACACATCTAGAAAAAATAAGAGACAGGATTAAAGCTCTAGTCAACCTCCATTCTTGAAAGCACTTTGGTAGATCAATTAGATTAAGTACTATTCTCCAGTATTGAAGAGAAATTATCTACATGTGTATTCAAGAATCAAAACAAAAAAGAAATTCACTTCCAAACAATATGGCAAAATAGAGGGAATGTATTCTTAATTTTGAAAAATGTTATTTTAGGAAATAAAATGACAACAAAAATGTGAATGGACCATTTTGTAATATCTCGATGAGTTTTGAATTAAACTACACAAATTCAATTAATTTTTTATTGGTTAAGCATAATCATATTATAATGGTCCTTTTTCTACTACGGAATATAAGATTCGAATGGCCACAGTTGGAGTTGGAGTTGGACAACTTGCCAAAACTTTGACTTGTAAGGCATAAATAATGTGAATTTAATATAAATTTAACTTTGATTGACTTTTAAGTAGCTAAAGTGATGTTTGTGATAAAAATTATTCTTCACTTTTGTTAAAATGGAAAGTGGGAGAACACATCTAATTTTGATTTTTTTGAGTTAAAATCAATATTTCTAGAATAGAGTTCAACGTTCCTTCCTTTCCTTTCTTATTTGTAGTGTTTTTGTTTTTAGTGATTTTGGTTAGTTTATTTCTAGTATTTTTATTATTTAATTTTGGCAAAAATTTGAATTGGAGGTATGATAACTCATATGTGTTAGGGTTATTTTCACTCTAATTCATTAAATATCTAATCTAGTTCGTAAACTTTTAGGTTCAATGTGTGTGTTATCATGTTACTTTTATGTGTTTTCAAGTGTTTTATTAAATTTTTATTGTTATTCTAGTTTTATTGTTATTTTAGTTTTATTTACTGATACTACTGATATTTGGTACGCTTTTGTGTTGTAGGTTTCAAAAGCAAGGGCGGAACTAGACAAGCGAGCCAAGCCACTAGACCCAGATATGGTCCGATAGCTCAAAGCTCATAGCAAGTAAGTGAACCCCACAAAGCAATAACATTAGTTGGCGGCTTACCAATCCTTTCTTAAGAAGGCTTCTCATTGCTGCCGGACTGATAGTAAATGTGCCCTGCGAGAATCTGTGAAATATGAAATTTTATGCCATTTTTTAGGCCCTTTTGGTCTTTTCACCCCAAACCTTGAAACCCATATAAATGGAATCGCTACGGTTCATTTGCAGCCAACCTAGCCCTCCATTTTCTCTCTTCTTCCTCCACAAGAGGGAGGAGCTTTAAAAAACTTAGGTTTTTTAGATTTTATTGTGCTCGTATCTTTTAATATGAAAGTTCGTATCTTTACAGTGTATAACTCTTTATTAATGTTAGCGTTGCTTATTTAGACGTTTTATTTATTTTTGTTTAGTTTAATGCCTACTTTTATATCCATTCGCGTTTTACCTATTTTAGTTCACTTGCTTAGTAAATTTTATTATAATTTGATGTCTTTCATTATGCTCTAATTTAGTTTTGGTTAGGACTATCAATGTTTCTAAGTTTGGAACAAATAATGAATTTTTGATGACTCACTATGCATTTCTGATTTTCGATTTGGATAATTTAACTAGGTCGCTCGATTAAATAATTTTATTTTTAAAATAATTTTTTAACTGTGTTTAGTAAAACGAGAGGAGACTAGATCATTGCAAGAACGCCAAAGTGCTCCAATGGTGTTGGCTGAAACAGCATACTGCGTGAAATGTGGGTTCAAATCCCACAATTGTGTTATTGTGTTTCCATACCACCTCTGGAATAAAGGTTGGCTTCGAAAAGAGAGCGAGTGACTAGAAATCAGTAGCCACACCACATATTCACACAATTAGAAGCTTTCGCGACCCACCCTACTCTTATTTACTAACATTGGAATTTCCCTTCCCCTCCGTCACCATCCAATCGTCTTCTCTTTCCCCGTCTCTTATACACATCTACATCCAATAAGAGACCCAGATTCTCCTCTCTTATACACACCATTCAATGTGTATAAGAGACAGATCCTCAACTAGATTCAACCCTTTCCTCTCCCTCACATTCCTCTCTTCCTCTTTCTCGTTCTTCCTCGCTATCGCTATGGGCCAAAGGATTAACAAAGTTTTTTTTTTTTAAACCTATCTTTCTCATTTGTAGAGTGGTGCTTTTTGTTTTTACTCTATTTTGATTGTTGAGATTAAGAAGTTTGATGGAATTGATAATCCGACAGTATTGATCGAGATTTTTCAAATTTGTTTTCCAATATTCTACATTTTAAGCTGATTCATTTAAGACTATTTAATTACAAGCAAAATTGCGAAACAAATATTTGTCAGCCAAGCATTTGAATGATCAAGCAGATCCGTTTTTGCATTTACAAACACTGCAAGGAAAAAATGACTTTGCCGGCACAACTAAGATGCCATATTGGTTCAACTGCTGGTCAAATATCTATTAATGGCATTTAGCTATAAAGTCATTAATAAGACTACGAATTAACTTGAGCTTTAATCAACTTTAGCTAGTTAGAGTTAATTTCTAAGTTTTACTTGTCTCGGGTGCAGTTTGTTAAAGATGTGGCAAGGATATTTTGATTCTTATTGTAGCTAGAGCTTCAAGGGTGGAGAATCAAGATGCCATTGATGTTAGTGTCATTGCAATGGCTAATTCAAACGAGGTACTAGGGGAAAGAATAATTTTATATTTTACTTCAAATTTGTTATAAGACTTAAAATGGTTTAGAGGAAGTTCCTTTTATGGTATTTAGTGACAACTTAAAGTAACCTATAGTTTGTCAACCTCTGTTACCTTATCTTGACTTATGAACTATTTTGCTTGGAATCCTGTGGTTGTACTTTGAGTTGCATCTTGAGTCCTCTCAAGTTTGCCACTTGACTAAAATAGTGAAACAAAGTAATTGGTCATTTTAATTTTTTAAACAATATTGTTGGAAACTTATATCTTGAAAGTATTTGTAGAAAATCATTCATCATTGTTTATATCTCATTTCACTTATAATTTGATTGAAGTTCACCTATAAATTATGGCCATATCAAATGAACTTTGTTTCTTATCGATGCACTTGAAAATTGATCGCTAGCTCCTTTAGCATTGCTAGTTTTACTTTCTGTAGATCATTTGTCTATTATAATATAAGCTCTGATAACATTTTTACCAGGCCAGAGCAGGTATTGTATGAGGTGAATTTTCTTCCCTTTAATCCATGGACAAATGCACAACTATTACTTATATAGAATTCCATGGGAATTGGCACAAAGCTTGCCGACATGCTCCTGAACATGCAAACTATATCAGTCTTCATATAGCAAATATTTCAGAGAATCTAGGTATCTAGATATTTATTCTAGACAGAAATCTGATCTTTTTCTATTTTGTTGACTTATGTGGCCTAAAAGAATATATGATGAAGAAAGTGCATATAATAATTGAGGAGTTTGTTGATCAGAGTCTTTGTTAGTGCATTCCATAATTGACAGATTTGTTGATCAGAGTCTTCGTTCCCTTGTTGTTTCTCAACATGTAAACTAGTGATCTCATTTTATTGAATTAGATCATAAAGACGAGGTTCCTACATAAAAGAACTAAATTAAATTGTTTCTTGCAGTGCTCTGATTTTTTTTAATTATCCTCATCATGTTATGGCTCCTGAAAATGTCATTGCATAAAACTTAAAAAAAGCTCCCAGAACATTAAAAGACTCTTATAAATGTCGGAATGGCTACAGCTAATAGTGTATATAAGGTGATCCCATATAACATGCAAGCTTAGTATTTTATATCACTTAATGTGTATAATAATATTAATACTGCTTATAATATGTTCTCGCCATTTGCAGATTTATGATCATTTGGAGACTTGAATTCTGGTGATACTCAAATTTGCGTTTGGCGCATTGAACTAGTACAACATTCTATGTCATTTAACTTATCCCATCAAGATCACAGAGAATTCAAAGACCTGGAGATCGAAAAATTTTTTGTTAATGAGAAAAGCTTAACAAAAACTTCAATGTTGCAGATGACTATGATTGAGAAGATGGTTATGATTTATTAGCCATGGGCATGTACAAGGTATTATTTTAGTTTACAGGAAATTACTTTTTTATTTTTAAAATTTCATTTACTTTGCGCTCGAGTGTGGGATTGAAGGATTTGAAAGGGGAAAAAAAGAGCTTATACATGTATTGAATTATATGCTATATGCATTTGTGAGAAATGTACTCAACTCTTGAATTCAATTCTAACTCGTTGAAATATATATCTTTTTTTTATAACTTGCTCGTTTGTCCCATTGTCTAATATAAAACTTCTAGAAATCTAAATCTCTTAAATACCAAGTATCCTTTCTTAAATACATTAAAATTATTGCCAAGAAAGGATGCAGAACAGTTAAAATATCATATAAAAAGTATCATTGTGTTAGAAACTAACAATCTAGTGAAGAATAATTTGAAAAGTTTGTTCCCACTATTTATTGATACCTAAAACATACAAACACCTCAAACTCTAAGAATCTACTACTTGAAACTAGATGAAAAAAAAAAAATCAACCAATATTCTCCCTAAGTTGTGGGCATGTAGTTCTCTTATGCTCAAATCTTTCTTGCAATTTGAACATTTATTGCCTTGATTGCATTTTTCTAGCCCACCTTTCATTTTCAATGTATGAGGACAAAACTTTGATATGTTAGAAAGATGGAATATAGTTATATTCACATTTTCACTCTAGATGGTTGGTTTTGACAAAGCACTGCTTCAATATGTGACTCAACTTGAAAATTAAGAAATCTAGTGCCTTGCTCATCTTTATAAGGCAAATCGTCAAGGTTGTCAAACAATGATTGCACCTTGAAGTGCAAACCTGAAAGTTTTGTATACCACTAAACTATTATAAAAAGTCAAGAAATGAACTAATACTATATTACATTATAAGATTGTAGATTTTCACTAACCTGTAATAACTGCAGCTCGTCTTTCTGAAAAACCAAGACGAGTTGCAAACATTACAGTCATTGAAAACACTGTCTCTTATTGACATCTAGTATTGTATAAGAGACTTCACTTGGTACTTCTTCGGGAATTTATGCTTTCATTGTAGCATTCATTGTCCATTGATCATAATGAAATAGAAGTGAATAGACTTATTTTTTTTCAGAATAAGTCAGCTGCACTTCTATGGAATGTCTTAAAGAAAATCCGTAATTTTAATGTGATGACATGAGCATAAATACCTTTTGGAGTACAATATCCAAAATTATAATAAATAATTGGTCGGCATAGTCATTTAGCTCATGTACTCAATATTTGCGAACTCCAGCAATATTTGTGAACTAGTTCCTCTTGAAACATTCTAAATATTTTTCGTGTATAAGCTTTGGCTGCTTCATCTTCAATAAGATATAAAGTTCTCAAAGTAGGCTTCATATTCTGTCTTTTTTTTAGCACCATTTCCTTGTCATATGTTGCTTGAACAGGCTTAAAGATACTGAACCACGAATTCACTCATAGGCGAGCTATAATTTAAAAAGTCTTTGAAAAATTTATTTATAATTTCACTTCTTTAAGTAGTTGACATACATGTAGTTAAAAAAACAAACAGTAGTGGACATACATGTAGTTAAAAAAACTGACGTTATTTGTCCCATATCAAATAGTTGAGAAAAACATTAATTTTAAGTACACAAAATGTACAAATTTTTATCCAAAAAATGAAATAAAGAAAAAGACATACCTGTACAAAAGCCTAGCATACACAATGGCAGGTATTCATCTTTCACGTGCTAAGTACACTTCGTGTATCCGGACATTATTTTACAAATTATACTTCAATTACCTCTTCCCAAGACATGTCAAACTCTTATGGAGTGATTGAATCATATATGCATTTAGAGAAATGATAATTGAAATCATTATTTTAGTGGTAAATATATCTTAGTGTCTCTAGAAATTTGTTATCAATATACTACATACAAAAATGATGTATGCTTTGAGAGAAAACTCTAGCAATAGTATTTGTTGTTGTGGTGTCTTGGTTTGTAATAACTATTTTCGGAAGACACCCAAACATTGCTTCTAAGCATGTATGCAACAACCAAACAAATCTGCAGTTTCTTCAATTTCATTCCAAATTAGAGCACAACGAAACAAAATTGACTGGAAATGATGATTAACTCCGGTAAGTAGGGCAAATAACATTTTATATTTATTTGTTAAATATGTAAGATCAAATACCACCACATCGCCAAAGTATTTGTATGATGACCTCGACTTAGCAACCTAAAAACAATTGGCTAGACGACCCTCCACATCCATTTGGATTGCATAAAAAATTTGATGCATGAATTCTCATAATATCATTTATTATCATCTTTGGAGCATCAATTGTGCATCCTCTTTTTGAAGTTGCTCTTGTATTTTCATGCTCAAATAATTAGAAAACATCATGATCAATTAAATTGAATACACATCACTGCCTCCAGCTTTAGTAGCCAAAACAGATACAATTTTACTTGAATGGACACCGGATTCATCTAGCACATTAATGAGAATTTTGTCGGGCCTCGATCTTTTTTCTTTTCAAACATAAGAACTTTTTGCTATAAGGAGAAGAAAATGGTTAGTGATTATGTTCTAAAATAATTCTAGTAAATATTCACTTAGCTTCTTCCTTCTTGGATATATATACTAATGCTTTACATCCTTCTCTTTTTTGATCCATTTACATTTCGGCTTAAGAATTTTTTTTGGAACAGAAGCCTTGTTTTGAACAAACTCTATGCCAATTATTGATTTGTCTTTCCTCGATTTGGTCACAAGTTGTTTTCGGACACTAAAAGATGTTTTATGAGATAATCACTATCATTTTTAAAAGCATCATGCAATGATTGAAATTCCATTCCACTATGTACGTCAACTCCTTTCCATCTATAACGTGTTTATTAGCAGAGTCTTCAAATACGGGTGCTTGCATACCATTTTCAAATTGATTTTGTTCCATGAGGGGTTTGATATCAAATTCTATTTCAAATTCTTTCTACTTTCTCCTTTCTCGCCTTCTTGATGTGAAGAATCAATATCCTAAAATATTCTACAATTAGTTGTCCAGACGGAATAAGGAAGAGAGAGTAATGATTTTGCAACTTAAAT
This sequence comes from Cinchona pubescens, assembly GCA_025175665.1. NCBI lineage: Eukaryota > Viridiplantae > Streptophyta > Magnoliopsida > Gentianales > Rubiaceae > Cinchona > Cinchona pubescens. Next base: position 352,841 of record JANKKI010000393.1, on the reverse strand, counting down.
AATGGATTAACCATCAAGAAATGATTCAAATCTTGCTTCAATGAAATAATCGAGAAATATAGGAAGCTTACTACTGAAAATAAAGGAGTGATAGAGTATTCATAAGAAACTTCTCAACATTATAATCACTCAGTTTGCAATGAGGCCGTAGTACAATATTAGGTACCACAAATTTTGAGAGAAACTTAAGGAATAAAGATTGCACATAGACCAAACAATAATAGCCAAAGCATAGACTTCTTTTTACGTACATAAGCAGGAAATCTACTACAATTTTATTCAAAAAGATGAAGAACAAAATAGCATGCAAGGAAGTTGAGAATATCCCATAATTCATATGATAATGCTGGACGACTATTTTTCATGAAAAATAAAAAAGACTCCTATCCTGCATCCTAAGAAAATTGTAAGTGGGTTCAAAGATTCCATACGTGTTTAGAACTATTACTGAAGGCCTTTGATGATCAGATGAAAATTTCTTCGAATGAAAAGTAATTCATCTGCATAATTTCATCAAGCTAATTAATAAAAAGAATATCCTAATTACTAGTATTTGGCTACAATCCGTTGCTGAAACACGAAAAAATTTAAAAAAACTTTCATCAAAAAGAAAAAAATAGAAACTGGGAATTCGGGTATCTATGTCGAGTAGAAGCGAAAGTAAAATAGAACTTACTTCCTTATTTGGAGACAACAAATATTTAGAATTTATTTATTATTTAGGGAGAAAAAATAAACATGTGAAAAGACGTGGTGATTGTGGTGGAGTAACATTGGCTAATAGGCTTTCATCTGAAAAAGAAGAAGATATAGTAGAAAAGGAGTTTGTTGAAGTTAAGTACTCCACTACTGAAGAGAAAATTAGATTTTTATTGTGTCGTAATTTTGTAACTTAATAGATTGTTAGTTGGAGAATAACAAGTTACAATTTCCCAATTTTGAGGAGGCATAAATAAGTAAGCCAAGGGTTGTGTAAGGAAGATTTACTCAAAAAATAATACATAAATAGTTAAACAAAACCCTAAAAAAAACTAGAAACCAATGCCGAATAAAAAGCACAAAAACACTTTTTCTTACCAGAATTAGGTAAAACCCCAAACACAAAGTCTAACCACAAGTACACTTAAAAATAAGTTAAATAACATAAAATAAACTCTAAAACACTACTTTAAACATATATTAACTTATGAAAGTATAAATGCACAAAAGCACACACTTAAACGCTAAAATTGCTCGACACTAAGGCAAAAAAAGTTCAAATTTGGCCATAGAAAATACTGTTTTCTTAAGAGTTATTAGGAAGGATAAGGTTACTACTAAGTATCTAGTTATTTAAAAATTCTTATACACATCTAGATGTGTATAAGAGACAGGAATTATCTATGAATAACAATAAATTTTTGTAGATTGTTATTTGTGTTTAGTTTTAGTAAGTGTTTAAGTGTTATTTAGGAGTTATATTATAGGAACACCAAATCTATGACGCCTCTAGCAGTCCACATGAGGACTTGATCAACCAACTTCTCTCTCGGATAGTTGTTAATACCTTGTGCTAGCGAAGACAAACAAATAAACTAGCAAGTGAAAGAATTCACTTTTTGCCAAAAACCCTAGTCCTAGACGCACTAGAAAAAGGGGACAAAAGAAAGGAGCTGCTAAGGGAAGGATGAGAACAAACTTTCTCCCCAATTTTTATGTTATATCTACTGCCTTTATGACCTACGAAGCCTAACTGAGTATTTATAGACCACTTATGGCAAATTAGGGTTTAGTAAATCCTAATTCAATATGGGTAAACCAAAACCCTAATTTTCTCCCTAGGTTAATTTTATGTCTTTGAGTTATTAATAAATAACCATGGACTTTCTAAAATTAACTAAATCAGCCAACATAAGTTATCTGTAAAGTAATTATATTTTAAGCCCTAGTCTGTACTTGGCATAAATATGATAACTAAGGATGTTAGTTATGAGTTCATTAATTCATATACAACACATTTTTGCATATATTTTTAAACTTCAAATTATTTTAAATCAACCCTCATATGATCCCTTCTCTAAAATTGGCCTAAGACACTTTTAAAGCTTAGTTTGTGTATCCCATCCATCATGATACAATATGATATACATTGTCAATTCTTACCTTTTCGTCTACTAGTTTGAAGTTAATTGATCATCATGGCCTTGTGTGTGTGACCTACTAGGGTCATGATCCTAATAGTATCGGGATGATTATCAAATAAATTGATAATGACCAACTAGGTCAAGGGTTTTAGATTATCTCATAACTGACATCAAAAGCTTAAGAAGCATCTTTTGGAGATAATAACTCTTAATCCTCAAATTGCCTCTGATGTCCATGAGTGACATCTAGCAACATATTGTGGCTATCAGTTGGATATGAATGAGAGGAATTCATCATAAACCTTTATATCATGATTACCATGTGTTATAATCCTTCCATTTTGTGTGATTAATCTAGATCATGAAGTATGGTTTTTTTGTTAAGCCAATCTGCAATTCTTTATATCACTTGTATGTATGTTTAAAATTTATGGAATTAGGAGATCGATTCCTTTAAGTTGACATAAATGTGATTCTGATTTCCTTGTTATAGGAAAAAATGTATAATCGACACCCTCTTTAGTTTTACACATCTAGATGTAATGAATTCATGCGTGATATACAACATCTCCATGTTTGAACTACATGATACCAATTAGCGTTTTATTATACTTGATACGTGAAATATCTAATTATAAAAGTTATAATCTTCTAATCTGACTATTAACTAAATAACGCACCGCAAGTGTACGGGATCAATAGTATATAGCATAGGTAGGGATCGAACCCACAAGGATTGGTTTAAAAATTACCAATTATTTGACTCAAATGCTATTTGAAGAAATCATTATGGAATAGATTTGACTAAAATTAATCTAAGAACTACAATTTTAATTAATCTATGAAAGCAAATGAAAATTAAACTATTCTTCCCATTAATCTATGAAAAGCAATTAAAGAAAACATTAAATTGAAGGGATGGAAAAATACTTCCAAACCCTAGAAAACAAATAAAAGGACAATAGAACTTGAATTTAATGTTGTAAGAAAAAATATTTAAAAATATTTTAGAATGCTTATCTAATGAAGAGTAGCAAGTTTGTAGTCTAGCGTTGTCAATTTTGAACCATCTCTTCAACTCTTCTAAGAAAAACAATTTAAACCCTAGTCTAATCTTTGTAGCCCCCAAAAGGAAGCTGGAAGAAAAACCGTGGTTTTCAGGTCCTAAACCCACTTATTTATAGTTTTTAAATGTTACATAGCGTAGGGCTCTGAATAACTTCAAAACACATATTTAGGGGTCCAAAACAGACACCCGGAGCCAAAAAAAAATACCAAAATCGCATAGTAGCTCAACATAGGTGAGCACAACATGCACACATGCGCATGGGGACTCGCATATGTGCGCGAGAGGATCATCATGGAACTTTGATTTTGGAATTTGCACACATGCGCAAAGATTCTCGTGCATGTGTTCTAGTGCAAATGTACCAAATTCCATCTCAATTTGGACCTCGATGCTGGAAGAATTTGGAAAACATAAAATATGAAAGTTGTAAATATTCTCTTAACTTTTCAAAACATCTCAAATCTCCTCAATCGGAGGTTAGATAAGAAATTTATGCTCCAAATAACAAACAGTGTCCAAACATGTGCGCGATTTCTAGTACTTGCACTGCTTCACTGTTTTGCTTCTAAAATCTTCATCTGATATTCGATTGATGCAGCAGTTTTAACTATGCAACCTTGAACAAAAATGCACATTATTATATATAATATAACTCCTAAATAACACTTAAACACTTACTAAAACTAAACACAAATGACGAACAAAAATGCACATAGAACTCTAATTCCAGAAAGAATTAGGTGAACAATTTAAACACAACCCTAAACACATAAACACATAAATATAAGTTAAATAATAAATCAAATAAACATGAAAATACTAAACTAAACATATATTAACACATAGAAACAAAAATGCACAAAAATACACATAAAACCTAAAAGCGCCGAAACTAATGCAAAAATCGTATGAAAAAAATAAGAATAACCCTAATTTCTTAAAGCTATCAAAACCACCCCTCTCCCCAACTTAAGGTTTTTCTAGTCCCGAGCAAAACAAAACAAACAAAGACACAAAACACATTAACTCTATTAAATGTATCAATAATCGTATCAAGGAAAACTATAATAGAATAGAAATGAAGCAAATATGTATATAAAAGCACTTTGTTAATCAACCCCAATTCACCATGAAAGTGATAATCTCTCTACTCATGAAAGCAGATATCACTTGCTCACTAATCGATGAAAACCCCATTGAACAAAAGTTTAGCAAGTGACAAACATGTTGGAAGAAATTAACACACATTATACTCACTAATACAAATGAACTCAAACCAAGGATCTTATGGGTCTTTAAAAGTGTATAAGAGACATGTAACGTAGGCTAGGGATAAAGGTATATTATATATTCGGATAAAAGTAGCTCATATCACCTTAGATACGTTATGGAATCACTTCAAACCAGTAATCTCTTAGAACATTCCCCGAACAACTGTAGTATTCAGCCAACTACCACTTGAGAAGGTAAAATTGTAAGAGACAGGTTACAACTTGGAAGGAATAATCCTTCTTTATTCATAACACTTAACAGAACTTTGAAGAAACAGTCCTTCTTTTATTTAAATTTTTCGTTTTGTTTTTTCCTTTTTGAACATTTTTTTTCTTTTTTTTATCTATAAACATTACATAACATAGGGGATTATTACAAATGTTAAAGTCATAGAATAGACTTTTTCCCCAACAAACACAATACATCTTCTTCCCAACTATCCATAACATTGTACACATAGTATGGGTGTTGCACACCACCCACACTAACTACTAAGGTCATGGGGTGAGAGAAGGATAAAATAAAAGAAGTAACTAAGCTAAATAACATAGTGTAAACAAAGAAATATGGCTTTTAAGGCTCAAAAGGTGACACTAAGGATAAAATGACATTTAGATTGCTTTTTGGCTCAAACGGTCTAAAGAATTTGCCTAAATCATTTCCTTGGTCTTATGTTCACTCATACTTCGCAAATATAAAAATCACACACAATTTCAACGAATGTCACAAGCAAAACAAATATCGCGAGACAATCATGATTAATACTCTTTGAAATTTTCTCACTTTTACACCCACACTCAAGGGAACATAGATGTGTATAGTGATAACACTTTCATAATTCAAAGGGATCAAAAAGACCCATGAAGTGTTATATACTGGTGTGCAACACCCATACTATGTGTACATGTCTCCTTGATACATATTTAAATAATTGAAAGAGACACAAAAGTTAATGAACACAATAATACTAAAAACCGAAAATCTCTTTTGTTTTAATCGTCTACAATAATTTAGGCAAAGAGAGTATAGTGATAACTCTAGTAAACTAGAGTTATTTTATCCTCTAAATTATAGCATTTTGATAGTTTAAATTCCAAAATTTGATAAGTAATTGAACATTTTTGTTAATTTCTTTCGTATATAAGAGTATTTTCGTTTTTGAATTAATTATGATAATTTTGTGTTAAACTTTTAGTTTAATTAAGTGTTTAATGGTGTTAATTTTATGCACCATTAAAAATTAAAGGTTCAAAGTGGAAGGAACAAAACTCAAGGGACCAAATTGCAAAATGGATGAAATAAAGATTGCTAGAAGGAGAGTTGAGATCGCGGACCGCGATCTCGACTCGGGAATTAGCGAGACTATTTTAGAGTCGAGATCGCGGTCTCAAATGTTCCAAACCATGATCTCGACTGGTTAAATGCTATGTTTTAAGGGCAATTTTGTAAACTTTCAGCCCAAAAATCCTGATTTTGCCTTGTATAATGCTGCACTATTTAAGCTAAAGTAGAATTAGTTTTAGAAGGGGGAGAGTGTTACTTTTTCTAATTGAAATTTCTCTTAAGATCACTTTCATCTTAGATCCTCTTTAAAATTCTTTTCAAGTTTAAATTTTTATTAGATAATTGTAGTGGGTTCTTCGCAAGCTTCAAGTAGATATAATTTTTATTTTCTTTCTTATCAATTTTAGTGAAAATCTCTTTACTTTCAATTTAAGGTTTGTAGGAAATTTATGGTTCTTTTCAATTTCTTGCTTTCTATTTAAGAATTTTCAATTCCTAGCTTTAATTTTTAGTTAATTCTCAGTGGGTTTCCTTAATTCTAATCGAAAAATCCAAAAAAAAAATATTTAATTTCCTTGTTTATCTTTATCTAATTTTTACCTTGGAAATGAATGCTCTTAGTATTAAATTTTTCTTTCTTCTTTGGTCTTTTTAGTTGATTTATTCTCTTGTTCTAAATTTTAGTTTGAGTTAGATTAAATTAGGTTAGAATTAAAATTATAGCTTTCATTAGAATAGTTCTATCATCTACCCATTGATTTAGCTTAACTACACAAATACCCTTAATTAACCTTGGTAATAGCAATCGACAATCCTTGTGGGAACGATCCCTACTTCCCTTTGCTACTAGTTGACAATCGTATACTTGCGGGATGCCATCTAGTTAGTAGTCGGATTTAGGTGTTCATTGAATTATAACTAGACGTGCTAAAGAAGGCACAAGTTTTTGGCGCCGTTGCTGGGGATTGTCTTCAGTTTTTGGCAATCTCAAGCGCTTTATGGGTCGTGTAGATTAAGCACTTTAGTTTAGTTAATTTAGTTGTTAATTTTGTTTAATTTTTATGTTTGATTGGTTGTCTTGCGAAATTGACTTGGAACTTCAATTGACTATTTTGGTTTTGTGTAGTGCATGGTAAGAGAAGCTCAAGAGCCATTCATTTGCTTAGACAAGGAAAGGAAGAAAGAGCTAAGACAAATTCGAAGGTTGAGAAGGGTGCAACAAGAGCAAGAAAGGATAGAAATGGCACATGCTAATGCTCATCAAGGGAATGTGAATATGGAGAATGAAGAAGAAGAGGTAGGTGGAAATAATGGAATGGGTGGCTATAGGAATGGGAATGACATGAATGGGAATGGAAGGCCATTGAGGGAGTATGCTTTACCTAATTTTGATGGGGCGAACTCAAGCATTGCAAACAATTTTGAAATCTAGCCCGCTCTAATCCAAGTGCTCCAAGCCCATGCCATGTTCGGAGGTGGACCAAATGAGGACCCCTGCACACACCTCACAAATTTTGAAGAAGTCTTGGACACATTTAAGTTTAATGGAGTACATCCAGATTGTGTTTGGATGAGGGTGTTCCCTTTTTCTCTTCGTGATAGGGCAAAGTCATGGTTACAATCCCATGCCCAAGGAACATTCACCACTTGGAACCAACTTGTTCAAGAGTTCTTGGCGAAGTACTTTCCTCCCGCAAGAACCGCTAAATTAAGGAACGAGATTACATCATTCAAACAAGATGTTGGTGAAAGCCTAGGGGAAGCTTGGGAAAGATTTAAAGAGTTGCTAAGAACAGTAATGCCCGCATCACGCCATACCTTTGTTCTTGAAGTTCTCTTTTTATAATGGTTTACTTCAAAAGACGAAATCCATTGTAGATGCCTCCGCCGACGGTTCTATCTCATATAAGACTTTGGAAGAAGCTCAAGAGTTGTTAAATAGGATGGCATGCAACCACTACCATCATGGACCGATAACTCCACCGGTGGTTCAACATCAAGCTAATCAAGCCAATGCAAGTAGTGGAGCGTTGAATCTAAACATGCAAGATGCCCTTTTAGCTCAACAAAGCATGTTCATGAATGTGATGAATAACATGGCAAAGTCGTTGGAGAATCTAGGGAAACCTAGTAGTGTGAATGCTATGAGTTCTTCTCCAACTCAACCAAGCACGACGTGTGATTTTTGTGGAGGTGGACATGCCAATGGGAATTGTGAGATGCCATATGGAGCCAATGAGCAAATCAATTATGTGGCTAATCAATCTTCATTTCCAAGGAACCAATCCAGAGCTTAACTGGGAACACTTACAATTCGTCTTGGAGGAATCACCCAAATTTCTCTTGGAGTAACACCAACAACCAATCCAATCCTCATTACCAACCAAATCCTCCACCTCAAAATGCCCAACACACTCAAGCCCTGAATTCTTCATCTAGACCTTATCAACTGCCACATCAAAGAAATTTCAAACCCAACTCATATAAAAATTTCCCCAATCCTTCTTTGCAAAACCAACAACAAAGACCTCCTTTCCATTATGCAAATTCTTCCCAAACCATGTACCATGATCAATATGCCCCTAGAGATAATTTGGGTGAAGTATTTGGAGAAGAGAAGTCGAGTATTTGAGAAGGGAATTGGCTAGGAAAGCGGAAGAGCACAAAAGAGATTATGAGAATTTAAAGGCTTTGACAAGGAATTTGGAGATTCAATTGGGGCAATGGCCAAGGTTGAATAATGACAAACCTATTGGGGAATTTCCGAGTGATACTATTCCAAACCCCAAGGAGAAATACGTTGCAATGGCATAACCTTAAGGAGTGGAAAAGAATTGGTTGAATATAAGGAGAAGAAAAATGTGGAGGAAGGAAGCAAAGTGCAAAAGTCTAAGGTAGTTGAAAATGAAAGGGAAGTGGTTGATGATGAAGCTAAGAAGGAGCAAAAGAATGAGATCAAGGTATCCAAGAAGAAGCATGTGGAGGAACCTTTGTGCTGTTTTCCAAACCTTATTTTGATGATGACATAAACACTTAACTCTGTAAACAAGTTTTTGCAGTCTGTTACTTGTTTTGCTAGAGACAGGGTTTTTGGACGCACTGTACCTTCCAAACTATGTCAAGCTTCTCGGACGCATTCCTCCGTTCGAACCAACAGGCAAAAAGAAGGATCTTACTGCCTCTCCAAACGGACGCACACAACTATCCGAACAAAGCCTTCTTCAGACGAACATGACCGTCCGAAACTTCTATCGAACGATGGAATGGACGCATGCACGGACGTCCGAACGATGTTCTTCACCAACTGGACCATGGAGATCGGACGCTGTATCAGACGCATCCTATCTATCTTGGACGTCCGAAACCCCAACGGCTACTTTTTGTGCATTTATTATTTAGCCGTTAGGAAGTAGTTGCAACCACCATTTATTGCTCTTATAAATAACTGCTTTGATATTCTGTAAAAACTATCTAATACATTGAATACAAGCCTTAGAAAAGAGCAATTTTAGTACAAATTGGCTATAGTGCTTTGTTGTATTAGTGTGCAGTTTAGAGTGCAATACAATTTTGAGTGAAGTAATAATCTTGTACGAAAGTGAGGTTGTGAGTAAAATTCTTGGCTCAACTAAAAGAGTTTTAGTGTGAGCAAGAATCTCCATACTTTGTAAAGATCATTGGCTCACCAAGTGTGTGAAGCATTCTAGTGTTTTAATACTTCAAGCTTGTTAGCTTGGAAGTATTGGCTGTTTTATTCCATCTCTTTCTTACTTCACTGTTTCATTGTTTTTATCATATCAATTATTATTGGAAAACTATCTTAGTAAGATTAATATTTCTTAAAGTAATTTTTAGAAACCTAATTCACCCCCTCTTTTAGGTGTCTTTGGGACCAACAATTGGTATCAGAGCTTGGTCTCATTTTATTGCTTAAATTGCTTTTGAGAAAAGAACTATTATGGCAACCAACAATGCTCTATTTTTTGAGGGTCAATCCGTTACTAGGCCCCCTATGTTTAATGGGGAAAATTTTATTAGTTGGAGAGATAGGATGAAAATCTTTTTGCAATCTATTGACATTGACTTGTGGATGTTGTTAATGAAGGTCCTTTTGAAGCTACTATCATTGGTGATCACACAAATAGAAGAAGAGAAAAGACAAGGGATTAGCTCACACCCACAAGACATGGCAAACTTGACATTAAATGCAAAAGCCATGAATGTTCTATATAACGCCTTGGATGCAAATGAATCAACTCGCGTGAAGGGATGCATTTCAGCTAAAGAAATTTGGGATAAATTGAAGAAAATTCATGAAGGTGAGTGACGATGTTCGTGAGCAAAAGAAATTCTTACTTGTTGCCAAATATGAGTCCTTCAAGATGGAACCACATGAAAATATTGACAAAATGTATTGTAGGTTCAATGACATCATTAAGGATCTTGAGGCCTTGGGTAAGGAGTATTCTTTGGGTAAAAAAAATAGAAAAATCCTAAATGCTCTATCCAAAGAATGGGATGCCAAAATAATTGCTATAGAGGAAGCCAAGAATTTAAATTCAATGCCTATTGAATCGCTAATCAATTCTCTTACATCTTATGAATTGAAGTTGAAGGCCAAAGTGGTGGATGATGAAGAAGCAAGGCCAAGAAGGAGCATTGCTCTAAAGACCTCTCAAGAAGAGGAGGAAAATAGCTCCATCAATCTAGAAGATGAAGATCTTGATGAAGGAGATCTTGCACTCATCACCAAAGGATTTCTTAAACATTACATAAACAAACGAAGAATGAGACGAGGAGGAGCTACTAATTCAAATAATTTCAAAGGAAAGACAAGGCTTGAAATGAAGAAGCAAAACGAAAAATGTTTTGAATGTGGTCAACTCTGACACTTTGCAAATGAGTGCCCTTCCAAGAAAAAGAAGGAAGGAAGAAAACCTAGATTCAATAACTTTCAAATCACATGGGATAATTGCAACTCCGAAGGAGAAGTCGAAGAAGAAATGGAGTCGGCACAAATGGCCTTTTATGGCCATTGGAGATGATGAGGTAAATTCTAACTATGACTCTAACGATGAAAATGATGAAAGTGATCTTGAAGCTTTCATTTTGAAATTGCATGATAGTTTAAAGGAATCATATGCTATAAAGAAGGAGTTAGTAAAGAAATCAAATGTTCTATTGAATGCGACTCTAATTTCACCTTTGAAATTTAATTTGTTTCTAAAAACCCATTTTGACTTGCATAAAATAATGCTTGTGAGATCAAAGGTCAAGGAAGAACAAGCCTCCTTGAAGAAAAGACAGGATGATTTGAATGCTCTTCTTCACTAGAAAGAAAAAAAATGTTGTTGATTTGAAAAGGAATAGAAATGTATTAATCAACAAAAATTTTACCATGTTTAGAAGGGATGACTTATGTTTTGTAAAATCAAAATCCTCTTTATATGGAAATAAAAATAATATTTGTAGATATTGCCAACAACATGGTACATGTTAAGAATATGTGTTATGTCAAGAAGAATGAAAAACTTGGAATGAAAGTCGCATGGATTCTTTGTAATTTCACTAACTCAAATGGACAAGAAAATGTGGGTACCAAAAGTTATCATTTGTATTTTTGTGTAAGACTTAACATGTTTATAACAATGATAAGTGGTTCATAGATAGTGGATGTTCAAGGCACATGACGGGTGATGCTTCTCTCTTCACAAATCTCATATCCAAATGTAGTAGAAAAATCATTTTTGGAGATAAGAATAAAGCAAAATCAATCGGCATTGGTGATGTAGGTAAAAATGGTGAAACCTTGATTAAGAATGTGCTAGTCTTGTTGATAATTTGAACTATAATTTATTATGTATACAAGTCAACTTTGTGACAAAAATTTATATGTATTTTTTACCAAGCATGAATGTCTTATCCTTGATAAAAATTATGTTGTTTTATTCAAGGGCACTAGGCACAATGATGTTTATGTGATTCATCTTGATAAAATTAGCAATAGCAATGTAAAATGTCTTACCGCTTCCATAGATGATCCTTGGCTTTGGCATAGAAGACTTTGTCATTTTAACATGGATTTGATTGAAAAACTTGCTAAGAAGGATTTGGTAAGAGGTTTGCCAAAACAGAAATTTTTGAAAAATAAAATTTGCAAGATGCATGCCAATTTGGTAAACAAATCAAAGTTCTTTTAAACCAAAGAATTTTGTGTCCACTCATAAACCTTTAGAATTGTTGCATTTAGACTTATTTGGACCTACTCAATATGCTAGTCTTGGTGGTTGCAAATATGCCTTTGTTATCGTAGATGACTTTTCTAGGTACACTAAGAAATGGGTATTATTTCTTGTTCACAAAAATGAGGCTTTTGAAAAATTTGTAAAATTGTTTTCCAATATTCAAAATTTATTGAATTTAAAAATGTTTCGTTTGAGAAGTGACAATGGTGCCAAATTTAAATTTGGAGGTTTTCTCGATTTTTGTGATCACAACGGTATTTTTCATGAATTTTCAGTTGTTAGAGTCCCTCAACAAAATGGTGTTGTTGAAAGGAAAAATAGGACTCTTCACAAAACCGCTAGAACTATGATTAGTGAATGCGACTTACCTCAATACTTTTGGGCCAAAGCTGTTAACACGGCTTGTTATGTCATGAATCGAGTTTTATTAAGATCCTTTTTAAACAAAACTCCTTATGAACTCCTTTTTTTGTAAAAAACCCGTTGTGAGCTATTTCAAAGTTTTTGGGTGCAAATGTTTTATTTTAAAAATCAAAGAAAATCTTGGAAAATTTGACAAAAAATCGGATGAAGGTATTTTGGATAGGATATTCTAGTGACAAGAAAGCATACTGAGTTTACAATAGAAGAACGCTCTTGATTGGAGAAATTGTGCATGTTACATTTGATAAAGCTAATGATGTTATCTCAAAGAATTTGTGCGAAGATGAAGATTAGGTATTCCAAAGGAGCTCGAAAAGCTCACTATTCATGAAGATCATCAAGAGATCACATCAAGCAATGATGTCAATAATCATCAAATAGATGATGAAAAATAAAAGAACGAGGACTCTTCAAAAGATCTTCCGAAAGCTTGGAGATTCATCTCTAGTCACCCTCAAGATTTAATCATAGGTGATCTATCCGATGGGGTAACTACTCGTTCTCATATACCTTTGAATAATAATTGTGCATTACTTTCTCACATTGAAGCTAAACATGTAGATGTTGCTTTGAATGATGAATCTTGGGTTATTGCCATGCAAGATTAACTTAGTCAATTTGAGAAAAATAACGTATGGACCTTGGTTGAAAGACCATCTTCTCATCCCGTAATTGGAATAACAAAATGGGTTTTTAGAAACAAATTAAATGACAAAGGTGAAATCATAAGAAACAAAGCTAGACTTGTTGCGAAAGCTTATGCTCAGGAAGAAGGTATTGACTTTGATGAAACCTTTGCACTCGTGGCTAGATTAGAATCCATTCGCATGTTTCTCGCCTTTGCATGTTTCAATAATTTCAAATTATTTCAAATGGATGTCAAAAATGCATTTTTAAATGGTTTTATCGATCAAGAAGTTTTCGTCGAACAATCTCCGGGTTTTGAAAATAAAATTCTTCCAAATCATGTTTTCAAACTCTCTAAAGCTTTATACGGTCTGAAACAAGCTCCAAGAGCTTGGTATGAAAGATTAAGCGATTTCTTGATTGAAAATGGATTTAAAAGAGGTGTAGTTGACACCACTCTTTTTACAAAAATAGATTTAAATGGGCTGTTAATTGTTCAAATTTATGTTGATGATATTATTTTTGGAGCAACTAATGAAAGTTTGTGCAAGGACCTTTTCACATTTAATGCAAAAGGAGTTTGAGATGAGTATGATGGGCAAGTTACAATTTTTCCTTGGACTACAAGTTCACCAAACAAAGGAAGGAAAGTTTATTACACAAATCAAGTATACAAAGGAGCTACTCAAACGTTTTGGAATGGAAGACAGCAAAGATAAGTTGTTTACGCCTATCAAGTGCGATTCTTCAACCAAACTTGATAAAGACGAAGGAGGTAATGGTGTTGATCTAAACACAAGAATTCTTGTCTCTTGGTCAGAAGCTAATCTGTGTTTTATCAGAGACAGAGTATATTATGCTTCCTTTCTGTTTATGTGCAAGATTTCAATCTTGCCCAAAGAATCGCACTTGATAGCTGTTAAAAGAATTTTTAGATATCTGAAGGGTACAATGAATTTTGGTTTGTAGTATCCAAAGTCCTCTACATTTGATTTAATTAGTTATTCTGACGCTGACTTTGCTAGGTGTAAAATTGATAGAAAAAGTACTACTGGTATGTGTCATTTCCTGAGAATTGCCATTGTCTTGTGTCTTGGTTTATCAAAAAACAAAATTCTATTTCTCTTTCTAAAGCTGAAGCCGAATACATTGCTGCTGGAAATTGTTGTGCTCAACTTCTTTGGATGAAACATACTCTGAATCTTTTGGTGTAGTTTTTGATTGTGTGCCTATAAAGTGTGACAACACTAATGCAATTAATCTCACAAAAAATTCTATTATGCACTCTAGAACCAAACACATTGATGTTAAGCATCATTTTATTAGAGATATTGTTTATAAAAAAGAAATTCGTGTTGATTATTGCCTACTTCAGATCAACTAGCTGATATTTTTACAAATACCCTTGGCTCTAGATCGCTTTGAATCTCTCAGAAAATATTTGGGGATTTTACAGATCATTTAGGCATAATCTCTTCGTTCGGACGCACTCGATCGTTCGAACAACACTTTCTTTCGAACGCTCTATATCTTCAGAAAACTCCCTCTCTGCCTCGGACGCTCATAATCGTCTGAACGATATTCATTTCTCTTCATTCACTCTCTGGAATTCTTTCGGACGCGTACCATCATCCGAAAGAACATCGGACGCACTGGCTCTTCCATCGGTCGTCCTTTCATCAACTTTCGGACGCTTCATTGGACGCACACCAAATGTTCGGCAGTCCGAACGGTCTCCTTGTTAGATTTAAAATCGTCCATTTTCCCCATTTCGGACTCACCCTAACCCCCGAAACGCTGTCTGGCGAAATTTTTCCCTCAAAATCTCCTCCAAATTCCTTCATTCTCTTAACAAATTGATTGAAAAATTATCATCTCCAAAGTATTCCTCATCATTATTGTATCTAATTTCCCCCATCTACCATCTCATTTCATCAAATTCTCACCACTCTTTCAAAAAAATTAAATTTTTTCTCATATTTCCCTTCCTTCATAATGGTTAAATCCCGCAGAGGTTCTTCTACAGCAACTCGTGGATGAAAAACAAAAGGGAAAGCTCCAGTGCATGGAGAATCGTCTGCTACTCCTCAAGTCTCCTCAAATCCAACCTTACCAAAATTCATCGATGCCAAGACATCCGAACGATATACATCTCTTCTGAGCAAATATATAATCGTTCAACGTCCTATATTTGACAGACACAAGATGATGTATAATCTTTCCATTAAAATCATGCTTTGAAAAACAAAATTGTATCAAGAGTGCATATTGATTTACCCGTGTATCATGACATGGTGCTTCAATTCACAGCCAATCTTCGGAAAGGCCCCACTGTTCGCACATTAATTTCTCGTGTAAACAGCACTAATCTTGAGATTTCCTCCAAATCATCAACACTATTTTTGAATGTGAAGTCTCAAATCCAAATGATTTCTCTTATTTTTTTTCTTTAGATAAATGGCCCGCTATTGATACTCGATTTGACATTGATGAGGTCAAACCTATTTTTAACATCAATTTTAAACAGGCCTCGGAAGCCAAAACTATGTTGCTAACTCCTGAACTAAACATTCTATACACTCTTGTCACAAATTTGTCTATTGCCAACCGATGGGCATCGCACTGAGCCCGGAAAAATACAGCTTTACTTATTTTTTTGTGTTTTCAAGGGCATTCCTCTTGACTTTGGGTATCTCTTCTGCTTTGGTGTGAGAAAGTAATGCACCTGTCTCTTATCATTCATCTAGATGTTCTTCACCAAAGTTTTTGATTTCCTATGATGTTCTTTTAGCCGGCAACAAACAATTTCTCCCGTATTTCAACAAATCTTATATTGAACAAAAAGGCCTCCGTTTTTTCAACGATCAATAGTTAACTAAGGCATCTTTTGATATTGAACGTTCAAAATCCCAGACCTCAACCTCTGTAAACACTTAACTCTGTAAACAAGTTTTTGCAGCTTCCGTTACTTATACACATAGAGACCTGTTTAGTTAAGGACACACTCTTATACACATCTAGATGTGTATAAGAGACAGCTTTAAACCATTTATTCAACTTAAAAACTCAAGTCTCCGAACAAAGCCTTCTTCAGACGAACATGACCGTCCGAAGCTTCTGTCGGACGATGGAACGGACGGATGCACGGACGTTCGAACGATGTTCTTCACCAACTGCATGGAGATAGGACGTTGTGTCGGACGCATCCTATCTATCTCGGACGTCCGAAACCCCAACGGCTACTTTTTGTGCATTTATTATTTAGTCGTTAAGAAGTAGTTGCAACAACCATTTATTGATCTTATAAATAACTGCTTTGATATTTTGTAAAAACAACGTCCTACATCCATGCAGTTGGTTAAAAAGTTCGCAATCCGTGCACAACCTGTCTCTTATACACATCTAGATTGTATAAGTGTGCCCCGGGGTACAACCTAGAGTGCAATACAATTTTGAGTGAAGTAATAATCTTGTACGAAAGTGAGGTTGTGAGTAAAATTCTTGGCTCAACTAAAAGAGTTTTAGTGTGAGTAAGAATCTCCCTACTTTGTAAAGATCATTGGCTCACCAAGTGTGTGAAGCATTCTAGTATTCTTTAATACTTAGCTTGGAAGTATTGGTTGTTTTATTCGATCTCTTTCTTACTTCATTGTTTCATTGTTTTTATACATACAATTATTATTGGAAAAATCTTAGTAAGATTAATATTTCATAAATGTGTATTTTTAGAAACCTAATTAACCCCCCCTCTTAGGTTGCTTTGGGACCAACACTTTGAAGATAGATCCATCAATAAAAATGCCATACCCTCAAAGACTCATTGATCCAAGAAAGGAGGAAAAAGAGAAGCAATTCACCCATTTCTTGGATATGTTGAAAAAGATTAATGTCAACATTCCTTTGATTGATGTCCTCACCAAGATGCCCAACTATGCTCGTTTCATGAAGGATCTTTTGGCAAGGAAGCGAAAGTGGGATGATGATGGGAAAGTATGTCTTGATGCCCAATGTAGTCCAATTGTTAAAAGGCGTTTGCCCCCGAAACTTAAAGATCCCGGTAGTTTTATGATACCGGTGAATGTTGGAGGAAAAACATGGCATCGATCACTTTTTGATTTAAGGTCAAGCATAAATATCATGCCAAAGGCCATATATGACAAGTTAGGGATCAACAATATCAAGCCAACTAATATCACACTCCAATTGGCAGATTTATCCGAGATAAAACCATATGGCTTGTTGGAAGATGTTCTTGTACAAGTTGAAAAGTTGGTATTTCCCGTTGATTTCTTTGTGCTAGATACGGGTGAAGAGAGTGAGATTCCATTGATTCTAGGGAGGCCTTTCTTGTCGACCGCTCATGCATTAATTGATGTGCAGAAAGGGAAGTTGATCTTACAAGTTGAAAATGAATCAATTAAATTTGATGTGTTTGAATATAATGATAATATTTCCATTGTTGAAGAGAAATGTGCTAATCAATCTCTTAATTCTATCCTTGTTTGGTCAAATGAAGAGAAAAAGGAAGTGAGCCAAGGTAATTAACTCAAGCAAATGTTAGAAATAAAGGAAAATCCAAGAAATGAATTGAAGGAAAAACCACCGTGATAAGGGATGTGTGTTGATGAATGATGAAGAGATTTTTGCAAAGAATAAGCACAATGGTCAACAGTCATGAAATCTTATAAGGCATCTAAGAAAAGAACATGGTTTGAGAAACAATTGGAGATGTTAATTGGGGCACTATGATAGCTAGTATAATTAGAAAAAAAGTGGGGCCTGTCTCTTATAAACATCCGAAAATTAAGCTTTAATCATCCCAAGAAGCGCTATCAATAGTCACTAGCTTGGTTATGGCATGAAGGGAAAGGAGGACTTGATCATCCTCAAGTACTTGGAATGAGGGTCATGCCATAACCAAGCTAGTGACTATAAAATAGCGCTTCTTGGGAGGCAACCCAAGTCTTTAATTTAGTTCTTATTAATTTTTTTAGTGTGATTTTTAATTGGTTTGATTTTGAGTAAAATGGTTTGAATTAGAAAAAAAGATTTGAGTTTTTAAGTTGAATAAATGGTGCTAAAGAATGAGTTAAAATTGTCATCCTAACTTGTGAATTCTTTGTTTGTAGGTTATCCTTGCAAATCGAGAAAAATGGTCAAGAGTGAAGCAAATTCGGCTAAGTGTAAAAAATTCACTTTGCAGAAGTTGAGCTTGAGACCGCGATCTCAAATTTGAGACCGCAGTCTCAACCTCAAACTTCTGGAGGGTAAAATGGACATTTAGTTCGAGACCCCGATCTCAAAATTGAGACCACGGTCTCAACCCCAAACTTTTGCAAAGGCATTTTTCATGCCGAGTCGAGACCGCGGTCTCAAAACTGGACCGCGATCTCAACATCAGTCCAGACCGCGATCTCAAAACTGAGACTGCGGTCTCGACTGTCAGAAAGTTTTAAAAAGATCGACTTCCTCTTTTCTTCTCACAATTTCTTTCTATTCCTCTTCTGTCTTTCGAATAAACCTTCAGAGGAAATCCTCCAATTCTTCTTTCAACTTCACCAAAATTCACCAAAAATCACCAAAAACTCCACACCCACCCCTAATTTCACTTTGTTTTTTTATAGGAACATCAAAGCAACGCACTTTTTTGAAGATTTGTGGAAAAAATTTGCCTTCAAGGATGATTGACACAAAGGTAATTTTTGGGAAAATTTCAATTCGAAAAAGAACGGGTCCCGATCTTTCCTTGAATTATTAGTTGTAATTAGCAATATTTGAAGACAATTGTGGAATTTGGTGGTTTAAACCTGTCTCTTATAACATCTAAATTGAATTAAGTAATTGTGACAACTAATTGCAATAATGCACATTAGAAGAATTGGGAAGACCCAATTCAACCAATTCGTGGTTTGACGTGATTGAGTTGAATTGAAATATTTGAACAATTGTTGTAATTTGGATTGTGATTAAACACATTGAATTTTGCTTGAAAGTTGGATTTTTGAATTGGTGATTGAATTCCTTTTAGAATATAACGAGAGGTGTTTATGGCAGTCTTGAGAGAAGGGTGAGAATAAGAGGGATAGGGACTGGTTCAAGAAAAAGGAAATTCGGAGAGGGGACAAGCCGAAAAGGGGGTTCAGAACCAACCATTTGAGGGTGGTGATCAAATTGAACCTCAATTCTCGAGTGATAGAGCTCAACAGTTAATCAAAAGTAACGAGAAGCATGAGGTAATTAGAGAGAGGAACTTTGACCTAACCATGCATTGGGGAGTATACGAAAATTCTAGGAGAGCGATAGAAGAACAAATTAGGTCAAGGCATTGGGAGGATTTTAACGCTCAGGTTGACCCCGGGGCTACCCAGTTATTCAAAGAATTTCATTGCAATTTATGTGAGTTAGAAGATGGCAAGGTGCGCATACAGGGGGTTTTGGTAGATTTTGGTGCTGATGTGATTAATGCGTATTTTAACATACCCCCCGTACCTTCTAGTCAATACTTGGCATTTTTTAACAATAAAAATTAGGACATGGATGCAATCAAAGATGCCATTTGTGATAGGAGGGTAGAGTGGATTAAGAGTACTTCTTCTGCCATGGAATTAAAATTTTCTCATCAAGGACTCTCATTAGTGGCTAAGTTGTGGTTTTAGTTTCATTAGTAGCCGCATTTGGGGGTCCAATGTAGTGAGTTTTATCCAGAGGGACAAGGTACTCTTAGTCTATGCCATCATGACTGGGATCCCGGTGAATATTGGTCACCTAAATGGACAGGGGTTTTTAGAGAGTGGGAGGTCGGGATTACCCATATTTTCTACCCCTAGTCTAATTCACCATCTTTGCACCATAGCTGGTTGCCCAATTGGTCCTTTGGAGTCATTGACACATCCTAGAGGAAGGATCAATCGGGAATATGTCTATAGGATGGTGAGAGAGTATAAGAAGCACCACCGAGAGGAGCACCCTCTAGCCCCAGCCACAGCCTCAGCCTCCACCACCTCAGAGAACTTCAATGATTTCGAGACCCCAGGTGTAGTACTCAATGCTCCGGTAAACTTAAGTATAAAGCCAATCTACAAATTGTACCCCATTTAGACAGTCAATTGGCGATGCACAACAACTTGACCATTATTGGAATAGCTTTAAGGGTGACTTCATTAGCTTGCACTTGGGTCTAGCCACCATCTCCTTCGGTATGGCACGTTGGTCCACCTCGTGGACAATACTACACACCACCGGCGGCTACCACACATCATGAGAGATCTAGCTATGCGGGTGTGACTGGAGGGGACATAGATGATGATCACGAGGACGCCCAATCTAGTGATGCAGAAGAAAGTCAATATGAGATGGAATGAAGAGAAGAAGCCACCAATTGTTTGTGCATGAAAGAAGACCAGCCTTGATCATTGAACTAATTTGATGGATGATGATGATTTTCCCTACTTTCATTGGACACCATAGTTTTTAATTACTTTAGATTATGTTTGTTTTATTTTCAGTTTTTGGAATTGAAGTGTTTCAGTTTTCTTTAACCTACAAACAAAGAATTCACAAGTGTAGGATGACAAGATCAAATTAGATCTGATCTTTATACACATCTATTTATCTGGGATTATTAAACTGACACTTGGTGAAGTTTGGTTATTGCCTAATAAGAGTAGTATGCTTGCTAAGGGCCCAAAGCTGATGCCATCTTTGCATTAGTTGATGAGTTGAATGGAATATTGATTTTGTTTGAAGCTTACTTGGCGAGATGCATGGCATGGTTGCTCTTGACATTTTTACTCAATTTTAATTCTAGGCTTAAAAGTAGGACATAGTCTAAGTAGTTTTCATTAATTTTGGGTTTTGTCTTGATGTTTAATTTTGGGTGAGTGGAAGGATGATTTATTCATCAACTTGAATAAAAGAGACAAGTTTGGGGGTGTTTATCTTTTTGTGTTGGAAATGGTCATTTTATATATTTTGTTGCCACTTGATGATTAATGGATGGAAAGTTGATCAATTAGGTACTCAATGATGATAATTTTGATGTTCAATACCTTGTGAGTCAAGTATATGATTGATTCTTTTCATGAATTTTTGCGTGAGTGAGTAGTTCATTTGCAATATGAAGAATTCATAAACTTGGTATTGCTATTTTTCAAAAAGAAGTGCTAAAATTTTAGGAGAAATTTATTTGAAATGTTATTTCTTATCAAATCATTTATATTATGTGGTTGATGAACTATCTTTTGGA
Source organism: Cinchona pubescens (assembly GCA_025175665.1). Classification (NCBI taxonomy): domain Eukaryota; kingdom Viridiplantae; phylum Streptophyta; class Magnoliopsida; order Gentianales; family Rubiaceae; genus Cinchona; species Cinchona pubescens. Next base: position 331,553 of record JANKKI010000393.1, on the reverse strand, counting down.
AATAAATGAGTTAAATGAAGTAGAAGGAATTTTGGGACATTTCGTGTGTTTGCATAGGGAATGTTCTTCTAACTTCTGAATAATTGATATTTGAGATTAATTTTTGGTACATTTTACTCAATTTGATTGGTTTAGGGCTGAAAAAAAAATTAGGAATAAGGCGAGTACGGGATTCCAACATGTACCAATGAAAATGAGTAAGATATAACATTTCAAAAGAGTAGTAATTGAGTACGGGACTCCGACATGTACCCATGTTGTTTCTCCGAATTAAGCCATGTAGGAGTTGCATTTTTCGTATACCAATAAGCTAAGGAGTAAATGTTTGTAATATCATTAATCTCATATAGCTTATTCCTTGTTAGAGGTTTATTCACGAAATATGTGACAATTGCATTTAAGTTGATTCCTAATTGAACTTCTACTTTCATAATGCTTAGTCAAGAAAGTTGATTAGCTTTATAATATTTGTGATTTGAGAAGTAATGATGTTTCAAATGAAAAGAACTAAAACTTTTGGTAACTCTTTTCGAGAATGATAATACTTGGTGATGTGAAATCTTGTGTAGTGAATAAATTTGTGCTTCTTTGTAAATTGAAATTTCAATTTTGGATTGATTTACTCATATTCTTCATATCACGTAGTGTTGAACATTTCTTGAGAGATTGCTTAATTTTTCTAAGTACATCCATGATTCACCAAATGTCACATCAACTTTGGAGGTGTTAAATGTTTGAATGTTAGTAGCTTTCATTTATTGTTAATCTTTGCTTTTCTCGGGACTAGCAAGATGCTAAGTTTGGGACAGGATAACTCTTAATAAACTAGAGTTTTTTCCCTTACATTGTAGCATTTTTGAACTTTAGTTTCTATTCAAAATTTGATAAGTAATTGAAGAAATCTGTTAATTTCTTTCACATGTATTATGTATTTTCATTTTGTTGAATTGATTATGATAATTTTGTGTTAAATTTTTAGTTTAATTAAGTGCTTAATGGTGTTAATTTTATGCAGGTTAAAAATTAAAGGTTCATAGGTGGAAGGAACAAAACTCAAGGGACCAAATTGCAAAATGGATGAAATGAAGATTGGTAGAAGGAGAGTCGAGATTGTGGTCTCGACTGTTCCAGACCATGATCTCAACTCGGGAATTAGCCTTACTATTTTAGAGTCGAGATCGCGGTCTCAAATGTTCCAGACCGCGATCTCGACTGGCTAAATACTAAGTTTTAAGGGCAATTTTGTAAATTTCCAGCCCAAAAACCCTGATTTTGCCTTGTATAATGCTGCACTATTTAAGCTAAAGTAGAATTAGTTTTAGAAGGGGGAGAGTGTTAGATAGTTTTAGAATAGAGAGCTTTAGATAGTTCTAGATAGATTAGGATAACTTAAACTACAAGTTACTTTTTCTAATAGAAATTTCTCTTCACTTTCATCTTAGATCCTCTTTAAAATTCTTGTCAAGTTTAAATTTTTATTAGATAATCATAGTGGGTTCTTTGCAAGTTTCAAGTAGATATAATTTTTATTTGCTTTCTTATCAATTTTAGTGAAAATCTCTTTACTTTCAATTTAAGGTTTGTAGGAAATTTAGGGTTCTTTTCAATTTCTTGCTTTCTATTTAAGAATTTTCAATTCCTACCTTTAATTTTTAGTTAATTCTTAGTGGGTTTCCTTAATTCTAATCGAAAAATCCAAAAAAAAAATATTTAATTTCCTTGTTTATCTTTATCTAATTTTTACCTTAGAAATGAATGCTCTTAGCATTAAATTTTTCTTTCTTCTTTAGTCTTTTTAGTTGATTTATTCTCTTGTTCTAAATTTTAGTTTGAGTTAGATTAGATTAGATTAGGTTAGAATTAAAATTATAGCTTTCATTAGAATAGTTCTATCATCTACCCATTGATTTAGCTTAACTACACAAATACCCGTAAAACCTTGGTAATTGTGCCACAATCGACAATTCTTGTGGGAACGATCCCTACTTCCCTTTGCTACTAGTTGACAACCGTATACTTGCGGGATGCCATCTAGTTAGTAGTGCGGATTTAGGTGTTCATTGAATTATAACTAGATGTGTTAAAGAAGGCATCAAGTTTGCATATAGAAATCCTGAAAGCTGCCATCTGATTGCTATCCTCAAGGCTGATACTCTTTACAACTAAAACACTAAATAAAAGAAAATAAAATCTTTTCAGATTTTTTTTTTTTTTGAAAAATATTCTATGTTTTTCAAGGATAACATTAGCGAACCGCTCATAACTATACTTGAATTATTTATTATCACTGTTATCAGCTACACAAGTATGGCTAAAAGTAATTCACAATATAAAACACATAAAATTAGCTAATCACGAGGCTTAAAAATCTTTATTACCTTACCGGGTTCTTAAACTGAAGCACATAATAAATTAAAGCATAAATAAAAAACAGAGTTAAAAGAAATACTTCCCTAGTAGATGTCTAAAGCCAAGGAGGCTTGTCGAGGATGTTGTAATCTTTCGTAAATATGCTCCATTGCTTAGCGCACTCGAAATTCCCAATGACAGATGAAATTTTAGGATTTGTAGTCATTATCTTCTCCCTAACTGTTTCCAAAAGGTGTCATTTTTCTTCTTCTACCCGTTAGCCGGTAAGAGACCATGGGCACTCCAAATGGAACCTCCTTTGTTGTAATCGGGACAATTTCACACTCATACAAAGGACAAGTTGGTGATTTCTCTACACAAGTGTTGAGCATCCCAGTTGTTGTGACTTCAAATTCAAGAGGCTTTAGGGAACCAGTTTCTTGCAAGAACTTGTCAATTGGTATCTCTTGAACCGGTTCTTCACCCATTGGTAGGAGTATTGAAGTCTATTGTTCTTCACCATTTACCATTCCTTGAATTTGGTCATGTTGGTCTTGTAACCTTTTGATGGATTCTCAAAGTTTAGCACTCTCTTCTTGAAGTTCTTGAATTTCAATCCAAACATGTCTGTTGATCTTGCCTCATCATACTCTTGGATTGATGGGTGAAAGAATTAGGGCTCCATTGATCCATATAAAGACTCTATAGGTGTAGGGAAAGGATAGGGATAATCTTGGTAGGTTGACAAAGAATTTGGACAATTTGAAGTGTCCTGTTTGATAATCATTATAGCATCTAGAATAATCATAAGAAACAAGCTCATTGGTCAAGCCTCCATAATATCCTTGGCATGTGTTATTCCAATTCATTCCTTGCTTATTCTTGTAAGACCAACACAAAAACAAAACACAAAAGCAAGTACTAACACAAAAGCACACAAACAAGAAAAATGAGAAAATTTAGACTAGTAGCTAGCCAAAACTATCCACTAAAAGAAAAAATCTTTTTTGATTTTTTTTTAATAAAAGTGACACAAACCACAAAAAGGAAATTCTTTTTGTTTTTATTTTTTTTTTTCAAAATATTGAAAACACATAATGAAACTAAAACAAATAAAACCAATTTACACTTCTAAGTAGTATTCTTGTTAAATTATACCGATATTGCCAAAGACCCAATCCCCCACAACGACCATGCAAGTTTTATACCTTCTTGCCCATCGATTAAGACCGGCAGCCAAAACTGTTATATCTTTTGATATAGATTCACTTGATTTGTGGCGTAATTCTTCAACCTATTCAATCATAAAAGGTCATATTCTAGCAAGAAAAAGTTTTGATCACTAATAAGAAAGGTTTTCTTTAAATACTTCAACATACACCCAAAGGTTTTTTGAACCAGTCATGAAATGTTTCTTTATGGAGGCACTGAATTTAGTTTGGTTTGGCATGCGGATAATTCATTGTGAGAGTTGACATGTAAATCCTGTGTCAATTAAAATAGTTAATTAAAAATCCAAGACCAAATTAGATGGATAAGTAAAAACAGAAAATGCAAATGACTTACTCTCAATACACATCTAGATGTATCTAAGAGACAGTATGGAATGATGTGCATGAACCCAAAATCCTGAGTAGATCAAGAAAAACTTTTTTACCAAGTAAAGGACGTTCTACACAACCCCGAACATAACAATTCTTGTTCAAATACCTTAAACAAAAATTGAGGCACTCTTCTATAAGATATTCTTTACTAATTGATCCCTCAACCCGAGCTCTATTACGAGTATATTTCTTTAGAGTTGACAAATACCTACAAATTAAAATGAATGATGTCACACAATAAATTAAAATTTCTAACTACAATCAAACCTTTTGCAGTAATACGAAACTCTCAATAGGATACATCTATCAAAATTGGACTGCTCCAGCCATTAAGGCTTCAACAGCTAAATGGATAGGCAAGTGTTCTATTATATCAAAAAATGATGGAGGAAATATCATTTCCTTGTGACACATCATAACTGCAAGGTGATCTTGAATTTTTTTCAGCTCAAATTTGTTGTTTAACTTTGAGCACAATTGCCTAAAGACGTTGGACAGCTCAATCAATACTTTTACCGTATTTTTTGGCAATATGTACACATATTGCTATAGAAAGCAAGTGTTAACATCAACATGTGTATAATTATACAGTCTTCAACCCCATATGCTCCGATCTTGTACATGCCTTGCGATATTTCAGCATATCCAGCTGGCAGTTTCATTTCTTTCAAAACCTTGCAAAAGATATCTTTATCTACCCTTATTAAGGTAAAAGAAGCAGGAGGCAAGACAAGACCTGAACCTTTTTTAATTGAATGCAATGGCTTTCTACTTCCATGTTCTTCAAGATCTCTTCAAGAGCTCAAATTGTCCTTAGATTTTTCAACAAGACCCATTGTCGTACTCAACAAATTATCACAATAATTACCTTTTATGTGCATGATATCAAGATTGTGAGGTGCCAGATTGGTTATCCTATATGACAACTCAAAGAAAATACTTTTCTTTTTCCAAAACTGATGCTTATATGATCAAAAAACTCCATTCTTCTTTTCTTAAGATCTTTCTTTTTGTAGTCAATTATTACACCATCTAATTTTTGAATTGCAATATCTCCATTCCAGATAAAAGCTTTGGAGCCTCTTTCCATTCCATTTTTCCATCAAATGAAATCAGCTGTCCTTACTCATTCTATCACTTTTATGTATAATCGTCTCTGACCTGTATAACAAAATTTTCTACCATCCTTCAACCAGATGTGATATAAGTATCCCTTATACAATGAACTGTGCCTTCCCACCCCTTGTACTCCACCCTGACAACATTGCATAAGTGGAAAATACAGTCTATGATCCAAAATAAAGCAGCTAAGGACTGTGAAAACATTTCACCAATAGATGTATCATAAGTTTGCAAGCCAATACTAAATAGTTCCTTCAATTCTTCAATTAGTGGTTGTAAATATACATCAATCTTATTACTAGGTCCTTTGGGACCATCAATGAGCACAGATAGCAAGAAAAAACATTGTCTCATGCACAACCATGGTGACAAGTTGTACACTACAAGCACCACTAGCCAATTACTACGTGCCACATTTACTCTACTATAGGGTTGAATCCATTAGCATCTAGTCCAAGTCTAACATTCCTAACATCACTAGCAAAAGATGGATTTTTCTTATCAAATTCTTTCCAAGCTTGAGATTCAGTTGGATGTCTGAAACTACCATCATCTCGACTTTCCTCAATGTGTATGCCATTTCATTCGTGAAGTAGTTTTTAAAGACATGAAGAGTTTTTGTAGTCTTGGTCTTATACAGAATTTGTTTTATAACTATCCTTTTACACCCTTTCTTATATCTAGAAGTTTCACATATTTCACACTTATCTTTCTCTTCATATTCTCCCATGAACAACATACAATTACTAGGGCATGCATTATAAGTCTTACACGTGAAACCCAAGTCTTTAGTCATCTTATTAACCTCATCATATGAGTTGAGGAGATTAGAAAGCTTTGTAAGAGCTTTCTTGAACAACTGAAGAAGAGATATAACGATTGTTGGTCAAATTAGATTCTACCTTCAATTGCATAAGATGAGTAATGAAAGAGAGCTTTGATGCTAAACTCTTCACAACCCAGGTACAACTATTTTTTCAGCATTTTCTAGTAGTTTAACAAATCGTATTGTTTCTTTATTAGGCTTGTGTAATTGGTTTCTATGGTCATAAGAGACAGATTCTCATTAACTCTATTAGTGTGCATGCCTATTGCATCCTCAAGCTTGCCTACCATATCATCTCTTGAATCAAAATGAATCACTTATACATCATTTTGATTTTCTTGTAAAGATGCATAGGCCTCCCCATGATATACCCAATTCTTGTACGGTTTGTGAAATCCCTAAAAAAGACAATGGTCATTGACATCTCTTACACTCCTCAAATATCTATTTCTACACCTTATGCAGGGACAATAGATTTTTTACTTATCTGTCGAATTTTTTGTTGCAAACTCTAGAAATTTTCTTGACCCCATGATATATTCTTGTGAATGAATATCTTCTACATCAATCCAACTCTTATCCATATGTTTCAAGAAAAGTAAATACAAATGTAAAGCAATGCAACAACTTACCTACGAGATAAACAAACCATCTCATAAAAATCACCATTCATAAAATTATTTAACATAAAAGAAGCAATGATAAATACAACAAAAAATAGTAGATTAAACTTCCTCCACGTAGGATGCATAAAGAAAAAGAAATGCAAACCATATACTAATGCACTGTCCTAAAGACATTGGATGATGATATATGCATTTTATTTGAGCAAGTGATCTATCAAATTCAGATATATGCGTACTGTTCTAAAGACTATACTAAATTTGGATAGTCAATACACATAAGCATTTCAACATCAAAATACTCTGGCTTCATAACTTTGTATTTTATCGATGTATATGCCTAGCCAATTTGCTGACATGCAAAACTCAATTCAAATAGTTCCTATCATGATAATTCTTCTAATATGATTTGTGAAATTCAAACAACTAAATTTATGGAAATTTCTTTGTTCTTTACAGCTTACATAGATATGCAAATGACAGAATAAAAGTTAATGCTCTTCATTCATCAATTACATCTCACACATGCTTGATGCTTTACTCTTCCCTTCATCAATTTACAACCTCAATTTGCTATTCACTCCAATTGAAAATGTTTTGACTTTTTTGAGGATAAAAACTAAATGATATATAAAAACAAATTTGAAAAGAAAGAAAAAATAACAAAACTAGGATCAAAGCGTATAGACATCAACATTTAGAAAAAAATATGAAGAAAACAATGAAATATCATCTCGAAATAGAGTTTGAGATCGAAAAATAAGGATTTGAGCTCAAAAATTTAGAAAATTCAAAGCTTATAATAACAGATTAAAATTAACAAGTTAATCTCACAAATTAAGAATTGAGAAATTAAAACTCCTGCTTAATTTTCGAAAATTAAAGGTCATAGATAGAAGCCGAAGATCCGACATACAAAAGCGGAAAGGACAACCGAACTGAGAATTGGATATTGTGCCTCTTTGCATATGACCTCTTCCACTCACGACGGGGTTTTCTGCCTAATTTCCTCCACTAACGGCTGAGCTATCCACTCACGGTAGTGGCAGAGGAGGATATTACTCTGGTGGGGCTAATTGGGAGAGTTTTAGTAACATTATTTATGTTGAGCTATCTGGTTGCTGAGATATTCTCTTTCTAGATTTTGACAAACACGTCGCTTACATACAGTACCACTAATCTAGTGGGATACTAAACCTATCGGTCATGAACTAAAATGGGCTATTGTCTAAAAAAAAAAAAGAACTAAAATAGGCTACAAATCTAATGGCTTTGAGAATTGTGGGGTTTTAAATACACATCACATGGCTATTGTGGAGTCATGGCATTATTCATATTTTTTAAACACCAAAATAAAAGTTAAAAATTGCTCTTCAATTGTTTTTTAAACTTGTATTTTAGAGAATTTTGTGACTTTTATAATTTTGGGTGACATAAATGTATATTTTTATGACTTGATCATTGTTGGTCACATAAATTACTTTTATGTGACTTGTAAGTTGTGGATATAAAAAATGTGATTTACAAAATAATACAAGTCACAAATTGATTTTTCTTGTAATGCTAAAAAATTTGAACCAGTATTTGTAATTATCATATTGTGTAAAGGCTGTATTTTATACACATTCTACATTTTGTATATGATTAAGAAGAATATGTTCCTTGGGTCTATATTGTTTCGGATTATCATTTCTGGCCTTTATAAATTTTGAAACAAATGAGTCTAGAATAAGCTTTTAACACACTAGCTCATTTTATTTCCTTCACATTTCATGTGAACAAATTTGGTCTTCGGCATTTCAAATCAACGTCCAGTGGTCTCTCATCTAGTTATCCTATATCCTGTTACCTATTACCTTAGAAGATCATGTTTACCCTACTAGCTTTTAGTTAAAGAGGAAAAACTGAGTAATTATTTTTGATTTCCTAGCTTCAGTACTATTAACTTTTTGAGAGAGAATCATATATTTATATCTCACATTCTCTCTTGAGTGAAGAGGCATGATTTCTTGATTTTTTGTTTCTTTGAATTAACAATTAGTTTATCATACACGATAAAATGTTGAGGGCCATAGTGCACTAGATTAAATATTGGGAACCAATTACTTGAGATTAAAAGTAAGAATAGAAATTTGATTCTACGAAAATGTTAGGGATCATTCAGCAATTTGCCGTCAAACTATTAGGACAAAATGAAACAAGTGTTGAACCTTTGGATTTAGAGTTTCTGATCTACTACTTCTTTTGCATAAAATGATCCTCTCTATGTAGATTATCCATTTAAGAGGACAATGCCCTGGCTTATTCATGACTTTGGCATGAGGGTAAACACTCTTCTATATCCTTCTACTTGGTCTTTAAATTGGTATACATGGTAGAGTTTAATTTTGTTTTTGTGAAAAGTGTAAAGAAAAACATTTATTTATGGGTAAATTACCATAAAAATCCTCCATGTGGTAAGGTTCTTGGACCCTTGACCCCCATCTTGACCTCTATACTGTTTAGACTATGAGTAAGTATGTGCATGTATAATAGGGAAATCATTCATACAACAGCTTTTTACACAAACGCTATTCTACTTTTAACAACATAAAATAATGTTTAAGAGACAGATCTTGACTTTATTTTTTTTCCTTCTTCATCGTCATTCTTTGACTTTGTCACTGTAACACTAACATCATCACCACCACCATCTCTTCCCATCAGCTCCTTTATCCAATTATTTTATATTTTTTGAGCAAACCACCAGTACTTTGGTGGTGGGTCGGATACCTGTTTATTAATAATAAAAAAGGAATACAAACAGGGCGTCTAGGGCAAATCCTCGAAACAACATATCCAAGGTCTTCATAAAAAACCCTAATGATCCTTATGAAGAACCCTAATATGATAAAAACCAGGTTTATCAAGTCTGGCCGATCCTCTAGCTAACTTAGGTAAATTTGAACTATCATAATTCATGTTACAAAGAAAATCACTACCTAAGTTGGCTAGACAGTCTGCAAGTTGATTCCCTTCATGCATGCTAGACGATGACTATGTTTAAAATATGAAGTAGAAACACTCTTATATTGCTTTCAATCTTCCATTTAGGCTTAAATTTCTTGTGCAGAATATTCACCAACACTTGAGAATTCATCCCTGTGGTGAGATTACTAATTACTCTTTGTTGACATAGCCTGATCCCTGGCAATAGAGATATCTTAATTCTGCATAGAGACTAGTTTCATAATTGACATAATGTGAACAGAAACTAGCAACAACATTACCATTAGGGTCCCTTATAACCCCTTCACCTGAGGTTACTGGATTTCCTCTAGATACCCCATCCGCATTTAGTAGAAATGCAGTAGTGAAGGTTGCCATGAAACTAGTGTAAGAAACCTCCTTCTTTACCTTAAAGTCATGAACTGAAAACCCATGTGTGCCAACTGTAAGTCTGCTTCTTTCCCTACCGTTGGAAAAGCAAGAGAAATAGTGCACAATTTTCTCTTCATGCTGCTATAACTCCCTCTTCTTTTTGCTAATTCCCTTAAAAAAAGACTAGAATTCCTGGCATTCCAAATCTCCCAACAGACTGCACTTGGGAAGAATCTTGTAGAGTTGACTAGTAATTGAAGATCTTGTGTACCTTATCCACCAACCATTCAAAGCTTGCCTGAAATTATCGGTAGAGGTAAAATAGAGAAAAATAGAAAAAAAAAAAAAAAAAAGGATTCCAGACCTGAATTGTAAGTTGACATTCCCAGAAAAGATGCTCCACTGATTTCTCTTGTTGGCAGAATTGGTATTTTGAAACTAGTGTTATCACGCCCCACTTCTGGGGTCCTGTTACTACCGGGTCATCACCACACCAGGTTTAAAAACATCAAATATTTGATCAGTTTCCTTAATCAAAACTATTATTATCTGCAAGAATATTAAATAATGGGATGAGCAAACCACAATCTCTGTAAATAGTGATAGTTTCCTTCCACCAGATCACACATGTAACAAATATAGACAATTAAATTTAAAATCAGTTTACACATCTGCAAGCATGCTTTATATATTTGTCACTAGTTTTGTTGTTCACGCGTTGTGTGAGTGTGCCCGGATTTTTTTTCCAAAATGCTGGAAAAAAACCTTAAGTAGATTAAGGAGCTTGCTAATAGTTTAGATATATTTACAATCACTCATATCGAGTAGCGAAGATAGATTTATATCTGTAAGTTAAATCCTGCCGAAAATAAAATTATGCTTTGATAACTACAAAGATAGTTAGGATTAATGTACTCTAATATAAAATATAAGCTATAGCTAGTACTGACTATGATTGTAAGCTACTGCTAGTTTAGTTATGCCTCAAATTTCAGAAGGCATATGACTGTTAGGATTGCTGCAAATAGTTAACAAAAAAGATAGAAGGCAAGATGAAGGGTAAAATGAAACCATATAAATTAACAAACGGGCTTATAAAATAAGAAAAATTAGAATGAAGCTTAAAGATACAAAAACAGTCAATAGTAGTCAAGCAATGCTAAAATCCAACTACCATAGATTCAACATATGATTTGAAGTTCAAAACAAAGAATGTCTATTATGTGATCTAGATGGATAAGAGTTCAAGATTTTGAAAAGTAACACAAGTCCAAACCTCCAAGAATGTACTTTGTTGTATGATTGTGAGCCTCACTTTTTCTGCAACCATGGAAAAAATTAAGAGCACAATTTCTAATCCTAGTAATAGAACTGATAGAAATATATACATACATACATACCAAAAATATAAACTAACACTATAATGGTAGAGAATATTTTGATGAACTATAGGCAAAACTATGCGAATAACAAATTGGAAATTAACATCTTAGATAGAAAAGTTTCATGTATGTTGCTGCAACATCTAATTTAAATTTGTACAAACATACATGAAGACACACATACTTATGTCTACGTAAATTTTGACTCATGCATAGATTTCTTAGCTTGATACATAGATTTTGAAATAATTTATTATGAATGTGATTTGTCAAGATTTTAGGTTAATTATTAAAACTAATCTATGTCCAACTCTATGTATTTTAGGTCTACTAATATGGTAGTTGAATGATGGTTGAATAATGATAAGCAAAAGTCACTATAAGTTTTACTCAGTATGGGCTTCGTTGTGCACATTTGTAATGGGGAAAAAGAACCATGGTAGGAAAGTTAAGTGTACATATGGATGAAACAATTTAAAGGAGCTTAAGTAAATGAATCCCTCCGGTTCTATTTCATCCAGTTTCAGTCTTAACAATTTTCAGATCATTTAAGTGTATAGCTGACTTTCATAAGTCTCTTATACACATCAACAATGAATTCAAAAATCAAGGAATATTTTTCTTATTGAACTCGTCATTCATCCCTATCTTGTACTTTGTAATTTATCACAAGATCAAATGTAAACCAACACATTGATGAGTATGTAAGGGTTAAGCAAACAAAATTTATAATCTTATACCTATTAGGGGGATTTTTTTTGCTTAACCCTTACATAATCATCAATGTCTTTCTCACTCAAAATTCTATAAAGATTGAAACTTCATGTTATCTTGATAATCAAGACAAATTCAAAATCTAGTAGGGTCACGCTCAAAATCCAATTAAGATATGAAGAAATTATAAAAAATATCTCAATTTGTCATAAAAATATTAGAGCAATCTAGATAAGAGACAGGAATGTAAATAAATATTAAGAAGAAGAATAAATATAAAAATTCAATAAAACTGAACCTGATTCTTCAGCTCTTCATGAAACCAAATTGAAGCATGCCTCCATCACCTCCTCCTCTTCTTGAATCCTCTATTTAAACTCATTATCTTCTTCACTCCATAAATAATTCAAGAAAAACCAGTTTGTAGCCTCCCAAATATGTACAAATGAAATTTAAAAAAATCAAGAGGAAAACAAATCACATGTATGGCATATTTTGAAGATCTAATCTTCATATTTGGATTTTTTTGCCTCACAAATCTTTACAAATGTTAAAAAAAAAAAAGAAAAGAAAAAAAGAGCAGCGATATGACTCTACCCAACAAAAGAAATCATAGGTATGATCTAATAAATCTTTAAAAAAAATACATAGATAAGTCACCACACATCACACTTGGCATCATGTAAAGCACTCCTAGCCAACAAACCTAATACAAAGACAAAACTGTCCCTGACAAATAAAAAATGACTAAAATGCATACGGGACAACACACCACAAGTGTGTGGAACTCCCCCTTGTAAGATATTAGAGATAAAATCATACGGCACATGCAATAATTAATTAGAAGGCACATTTTATATAATCAAAATCATTAAATTCACATACAAAAAAATATCACATCTCGAATAGTCAAATCAATACAATTTAATACAAGAACAATACTAATGGCTAAAGGGTTTGTTAGTAATACAGAATATCTCATCCTTATTTTATACACGTTAGGAATAGGGCTATATATCCCTCCTTTGGAGCCAAAAATACCTATCTCTATATCGAATCAAAAGTAATTAGAATTAATTGCCACCAACTCAACCAAGAGCAACAAATATCACACGCGAACAAATATATTCAAAGCGGAGCATTCATATTCATATGTATTGTTGTCTTGATACATATGAATCATTTAAATCATTTTAAGTGCTACTTACATGCATTTAATATAAAAAAAATAAGGGTTTTAAATATTTCACATAGGATCCAAATTCATACAAACATATAATTTTCAATTATCATTGATATAACAAAAGTATGCTTAGAAAATATAAAAGGTTCTTTACACCACTCATCAGTGTAATCTAAATGTTGATACTTGCGAAAGGAACCTGATTCTATTAATTCATCCACCTAAAATATAATATAAACGAAAGGCTGTCTCTTAATCAAAATCAGGTTTGTAAAATTCTAAAATTACGGATAATCGGTCCAAAACAAATCCCAAAAGAAATGATTAAGAACTGCCCTTTGACATTTTCACATAAGCTTAACTAATTAATATCTTAGTCTCTCTCCACACTTGAACCCGCGGCCAGGCAGAGACGTGCATGCTATTGCTTTATTCCCTTGGTTATTCAAGTCACCGAATGAGTCCAATATCTTACAGTTGTAGTAGTAACATTAACTCTTAATCCAACTTGGATATAACTCACAAGGTTGGGTATGTCTCAATTACACGAACACTGATCACGGAAGTGGTGTGCATTGGGTCTAGCCCTATTCATTTTGCACACACTTCCGTGTGTTCAGTCTAAATCGGAAATCAAGAGACTATATTTTTTCCCTTGGTCAATTATTTGCTTTAATTTAAATCCTAAACATAAATTAATAATTCAACCTATCCTAGATCTTCCAAATAATCTTAAAACATTAATTTACAAAAAGAATAACTTGCTTACCGTCAGAATTTTTATGGTTTGATGCTAGTCTTGCCTTAAACGGATGTTGGTTCTCTCATTCTCCTCAAGAATTCTAATTTTTCCCAAATGTATAATGGTAAGATAAAATAATCTTGATTTCCCTTTATATAAACTAGTCTATTGGTATACTCTGTATGTGCATAATTGTAGGAAAATAATAAAAAATAACTTTAAATTTAAATAGACAGTTATGAGAAATTAATAAATTGAATAGGAGTTGTAGAAGTTATGGGCATTATTTTTTATTTTTTGGGTTTTTTAAGGCGGAAAGGTTAGAAAATTACACAAAAATACATATTACATCAAGAAAAGACTCTTCCATTATATAAAACTAGCGGAAAAGCAGATGTGTAATTTAAAAAAATTATAATAAATAAATAAATAAATAAGTAGTGGAAATAAGGGAGTTAAAAGTGGTTACTAGGTAATTAGTGGTTACACATAAAGGTATCCATTGAACATAATTATGTAAATAAAGATAAATTTTACAGAACAAATAATAATATCACACCAAATCCCTACTCGTATTTTATATATAGTATAGATAGTAATAAACTAACTGCTCAAAATTAGAACTTAGTCCCTCCTATTTCCCTAATTAATCTATTAATCCCAAACAAATGGTTATATACTTTATGGGCTGATAAACTATTTTGGGCTTAAATATCATTAGTGGGTTGGAAAAAAAAAATCATTAATGGGTCAACAAGTCTGGATTTCACCACAAGCGTAACACCTTTCCTTTTTGAAGATCATCTATTGGTAAAGCATAATTTAACAGCCTGCAGATGAAAACAAAAATCTTGAGTGCCAATCTACCATCCCATATCGTTTGTCTTGAAAACATTTTATAGCTGTTCTCCCCTATCAGACTTTTTGATCACTTGAAACTGAATCTTCCTTGAGCTTCTGCTTTCCAAGAGTACTCTTCCTTGTCATGTGTTAAAATAACTGTTTTGTGCCAGAGCCATTCTGCACTTAATAATGTGGATTGATACAGATCAAGATGTGTATAAGAGACAGTCCATAGGGCAATTTGAAACCTTTGTAAAATCCTGAGTAAGAGTCATCTGGATTGATTTCTCACTGCTTTCCCAAGCCAAGCTTATTTTTTCAATTGCCTAACCAAAATACAGATTTGCTGTTCAACATGGTCTTTCATAGTTAGCGTTCTCTTCCAAGTGTGGAGACACCATTCCTGAAGTTTGAACAGCAACATGGATGTGTAGACTTTGAAGAATACATTCTGCTCATGAAGTAGCTCCAAAGAGTTGATTTTAGTCCTAAAAGACCACCACAACTTAATTGACATCGCTCTTACTACATCTGATAAGCTTTGGATACCCAATGGGTTTTCATTAATAGGTTTAGCAATCTTCCTCCATCATCAACTACAATCTGATTTGTAAAATCTGATTTTCTCCAAAAGAAGTTGGATCAAACTTCTTTCAATTGCTTTAAGCACAGACTTTGGAGGAGCCAAAACTTATAAGAGATAAAAAGGGATTAAGGACAAAACATGCTTTATTAACCATTAGTGGGAAAGGTACACCCTAAGGTGTGACTCTAAAAAAAAATTACTCAGAATTTCAAAAGAAATAGGTAGTGAAAATGTTAACAAAAAAAAATTATACCAAGTAACCTATGACAATAAGATTACATACCTATCTCTCATATTTTCCTTTTTCTACCTTTCGCAATTGGGCAACCTAAAACAATTGAAGGGAAATTCTTCTTCGCAAAGCCTGTCAACCTTGAAATAAGCCTCACTCTTGCTACTGACATTTTAGTTGAAACAAAGTAGTTATTCTTAGCTTTGTTAGCTAATTGGCCAGACTCAAGTTCATAGTCACTCAGAAATGGAATGAAATTCATCAAAGACGTCTTCCCCCCAATGAGAAAAATTATAACATCATCTGCATAGTACAAATGAGAGATAGGAATACACCTTCTAGCTGTTTCAAAATGTTGAATTCTTCAATTGAAGCTGCCTTGTCAAACCATCTTGAGAAAACTTCAAAGCCAAAATAAGCAATGTAAGAGAGATTGATCCCGTTGACGAACCCCTCTCAAAGATTTGAAAAAACCAGCTGGAACATCATTGAATATAACAGAACACCAGTTGGAATCAAGTATGTTTGCTATCTCCAACTGATATGATTGGAGAAACCAAAAGCTTTTAGCACAAAGACGTGGTGTTCTCAAGCTCAGCAGGATCAGATGGCTTGTGAATTGTGCATTTTATATTAAACATGATGGAATATTTTATCTGATGACTGATTTGAGGTAGCATCAGAATATCTTCATGGCAAGCCATTACCTAAAGCTTTCACAGGCACATTAATTTCTCTTATACCCAACGTGGAAATCCAGCAAACCATGGTGAATTTAGGCCAATCAGTTTGTGTAATTTTGCAAATAAAATTTTTGCAAAATTGTTGACAAATAGAATGAAAGTTCTTCTAAAGCTTATATCAGAAGAGAAAAGTGGTTTCGTACCTGGTAAGTAGTATTTCTGGTAATAGCCAGGTTTGGTCTGAAAATTACTGAATTTATTTACAGAAAGTATGTTCTATCCAATGTTATTATCAAATCATGGATTTAACAGGTAGATTTGAAGAGACAGGGACTTGTATTTCAGGCATATTATTATCAGGTTCCAATTGGAGGAGGATTTCTGAAGAGATGTGCCTTGAAAAATTGACTCCACATCAGAGCTGAACTTTCTACTGTTCAGCTCTGAGGTGCTGTCTCTTATAATTTCTGTCTTGTAGATAACTTAAGAAAGAAAATGTACAAAGCCTCTAGCAATACGCTGAGAATGTCCAGCATACTCTGATGTATCCCTAATTTCATTGAAGTCTCCACCCAAATATCAAGAACCCTTACAAGCAGCTGCAAAGGCAACTAAAGAACTCCATAATTGCCTTCTCTCAGGAGTAGTACATTGAGCAGAAGTAATTGATACATTTAGTGGTTTCTCGAAAGAGCCGCTATCCACCATTAGATGCACCACCTAGACTTCTAAAGAATGTCGTACGATCTTTATAGAAGACAACCAAAAAATCCAAATTGAGCCATTAGGGTTTACTAATGAGTTTGCAAACCGTAGTATATTTTGAATGGAAAATAACTGGGAACCCCAATCATAGCTTCTAACAAAGCTAGAAAAGAAATATTATGTAACCTATTTAACTGCCTAACTAAAGCTTTATTCCCAAAACTCCTCATGTTCCACATTAGGCTATTCATTGAGAGGAATTAAGCAAATTGAGTTGTAAGGGCGCCTGTAGTGACTGTCATTTACCTGCAGCACAAAGTGGAACATTTCAGTGTTCAGTATTATGAAAGATAAATGAGTCTCTTAATGAATAGATTAATTATTCAATAGGAGGGAAAAGTTCTAATGAATGCAGTTGTTCCTCCTTCTCTACAAAACATCTAGATTCCCTTACTCCTGTCAGATAAAACTGAAGTATTCAAATCGCTTGGCTCTCCCTCTACTGTCCCTCTCGTAATGGCTTGATCATCAATCACCTTATCTGAAATTAAGTCTTGAATCTGGCAGCTGTACTTTCCAGAGGAGAGATATCCTTTACTTGTGAAGATTCAGGAATATCCTGGATGATAGGAATGATAGTTGGCTATTGTTGAGACTTCTCCACGACAGACTCTTTTTCAATACCCTTATCCATTGGTATTTTTTGAGTTTTCTTCCATTCCAATTTTGAACTCTTGGTTTGTCTCCAACTACCATGTTCTTTATGGTTTCAGTTTGATTAGGTTTCGAATTGTAGGAGCCGGTAATGGCTTATGAATTCGTGGATCATCTTTCTGTTTGCCAGTACCACAATCCTTCATGACATGGCCTTGCCTGTGACATTTGGAACAATGTGTTGGATGGTCTTCATACGTTATGTGTTGCCTACGTCCTTTCAAACCAATTCCTATCCGCAATCTTGAAGGCAATTCTCACAGTAGGTTTACCTCCACAAAGATTTTAGCCCACTTGGCCTAGAGGAAGTGGCAATTGCCAAATCAACTTGCAATGATTTACCTACGGATTGAGCAAATGAAAACAAGGACTCCTTATTGAAGAAGCAAAGTGGTAAATCTTAATAAAATCCCCAATGGATCCACTAATGGTTCTGTGTATATTTGGCAGGTTGCCCATTTAAAATGGGGATCAAGCTATAACCATTTGTTTCTGTGTATTGAGTGGATACAGATCTAAGAAGTTTACTGAGAGTTGCAATTGGAACCTGATAATAATATGCCTGAAATACAAGCCAAGAAAGAAATCTCCTTTAAATCCAATGATTTGAAAGCTCTTTCATAGCACTTCCATGCTAGGTCTTCCACGCATAAACTTTCCTACCAAAGCAAATTGAAGAGGCTTTGACAAGGCAACAATTGTTCTTCACATCTGATGTGTATCAGTCTCCCTTATATGACTCAATGGTTTAATCAAGCATCATTTGCTGATTGAAGAACATCAGGAAAACATTTAACATTGGCCTTAAGTCATATCAAGACTAGAAAATTAACAAAAATCAAAAGAGAAAGGAATACTGTTCAGTCTCTGTCTCTTATACACATCTAGATGTGTAGTACGTCAGAAAGATAGAGAGAAGTACCACCCAATCCCATTTCCAACAAGAAGAGACATTGATTCAACATGAATATAAAAGAACATTGCTAAACAACCCAAATCATCATCCTGAAAGTGTTAACTCTCCACTCATGAAACAAATATCACTCGCTTACTAATCAAAGAAAAAATCCATTGAATATAAATTTAGCAAGGTCATAATAACATGCAGAAAGAAACTTTTAAGCACACAAAACACTTGCTAATACAAATGAATTCAAACCAAGTATTAAGTAGTTTTTTAAAACACGTAACGTAGGCTAAGGGATAATGGTCATAATATATTTGGATAAAAGTAGTTTAAATCACCTTGGACACATTAGTGAATAACTTTGACCCATACTTCTCTACATCATCCCCGACAAACCATTACACTTAACCAGCTACACTTTCGAATGCAAAGATGCACCTTCCTTATGATAACTTGAAAGAATTGTTCTTCTTTATTTATAACACTTGACACCAACATACTTAACACAAATGTAGAAGAAATTGTCCTTCTTTTCTTTTATTGTTTTCTCTTTCTTTGTACATTTTCTTTCTTTCTTTCTACAAGACATTACAAAACACAGGGTTTATTACAAACGTTAAAGTCTTAATTATGACTTTTCTCTCCAACAAACACAACTCATGTCCCTCCTAAACATCTATACAATGTACCCATTATCTAGTATTGATGTTACACATCACTAACAATAAGTACTAAGGTAATGGGTAAAAATAAAGAAAAATAAAATAGTAAGTCGGCTAAATAACATGGTTAAATAAGAAGATATGACTTATAAGGGTCAAAAAGGAGACACCAAGGATAAAATGACGTTTAGTAGGTTTTTACTCAAACGATCCAAAGAACTTGCTGAATCACTTGGTCTAAAATTTACACATACTTTGCAAGTATATAAATCACACGCAATTCTAAAAGAATGTCACATTAAACAAATATCTCAAGTCAATACACATCTAGATGTGTATACCAGAGACAATCACATCACTTTCATACCCTCACTCAAGGGAATATATTAAAGTGTATAGTAATAACACTTTATAACTCAAATGAATGACAGTGCAATAGAAAACTTATGTACATTTTCAATCCATAAACTCCGGTAAGATTAGTTCCACTTTGAAACATTTTAAACCCTTGACACGTATCACAAAAATTTATGTACTCAAGCTCAAGACACTAAAAAAATTGTTTCGGTTTAGCCCTGTACAACATTTTCGGCAAAGAGGGCACAAAGATCCTGAAGGCTACCATCCAATAGTTAGGGAGTTTATTATATAGTAAGATCTTCAAAACTGATAAAAACTTCTCTAAATAGTTCATGGTAGAACTGGAGCTTCATGCATGTTAACCCTAGAGACCTTGCCAATGTAAGTAATCAACTTGCCCATGGCCTTCATGTAATGTTGTTGATGATCCAGTAGTCTTTCCAAGCTTGACAACCTAGCATCCACGCTTTGAATCGAATTCGTGGAGACTAGAGCTTGCCCCATCACTTTTGGATTTCCTTTCTTCTTTTGCAACCCTTCTCATTAAAGCTCTCCCATTAATGGGTGTTATCATTGGGACTTTTGTGTCCATGGCATCATTCTATTTATACCTGCATGGAGACAAAGTTGGGTGATTAAACGAGGGAATCATAATCCTTACTATTGGTTTTGAATTATGCCAGTAGTATTCATGAATAAGGCGGCCAACATCAATTAAATACCCTTCAAGAAGACAAAATATCTCTTATACACATCTAGATGTGTATAAGAGACATGACTTGCTGGAATTAAGTTGGTAACAATGAAATTGAACCAAATTTTTGTAATTGGGTTCAAATAACTGCATGGAAAAGAAATTTTTACTCTTGAAGGATTTTGTGCTCTTTTCCGTGTAACACCAAAACCATTTCATATAGTTTTAGTCATCAAATCCAAATATGATTTAAAGTGATTTTGATAACAAAACAAACCATCATTATCTATTTTTGCTAAACCGAAGAAAGAGTTCAAAGATTCACGTGTGCATAAAACATTGATTCCTCACACAAAAACAAATCCATTACCATGCTATAAGAAATTAGCATAGAACTCTCTAACTATTTCCTCTATAACAAAATCCAAGAGTATGCATAATCTATCCCAATGCCGCCTATGAATGTTCTTTTCTATCATGGTTTTGAGGTCATTACGTGCCCAATCTAAGTCCAATTTAAACCTCCTTTCACATATTACCTTTTTATTATTTTTCCCTCTTCATATCTTTAAGAGACAGCTATTACTATTTGAAAATTATCGTATCAAATTTCCTCTTGGAACTAGACTCCTTAGCCAAAATTTTAACTTTAAGATGCATAGTGAAATTTAACCAGAGAAAACACAAAATTGAACTTGAATTGAACCAAATTGAAGTAATCACACACCAAGTAGCATCAAATACACACAAAAAATTTCCTAAGATGCCAAACAAATCAATTGCAAGCAAAAAGATTCAAGTGCATAAACATCTTGTAGTAACACATGAATCCACCAATTTAATCTCACATATATGGAATAAAATCAGTCAAAAAACATTAAATTAGAAGGATTTCACCAATTTGAAGCTTTTGAAAGACTTACTTGATTGTTGGCTTCTAGCAACTTTCCAAAGTTCTTCTTATTGGAGTTCTTGCTTTTACTTTATTTTTACCCATTCACCTTAGTACTTATTGTTAGTGATGTGTTACATCAATACTGATGGGTACATTGTATAGATGTTTAGGAGGGACATGAGTTGTGTTTGTTGGAGAGAAAAGTCATAATTAAGACTTTAACGTTTGTAATAAACCCTGAAGAGACAGAGGGTGTGCTGCCTACGATACGTGTAAGGAGAAACACTTATTTGGGTGGTGTGTAAGGCTCAAGGCGCAACTCCCATGCTCCAGCACCCAGTTGTGAGCCAAAGTGCCATTTCGGTCCATTTTTGGACTATTTTGCGTGTGTAGCTCAAAATTTTCTTTGTAAACTCCCACCAAGCATCATTTAAGACCTAAAAACATCAAATTCACTTGATTTAGTCTAAAAATTAAAAATTGTAAGTTAAGTATAAAAAATAAAAATACATAAAACACAAAAGAAAAAAAAAATACGACAAACCCATGATAGAACCAAAACTAAAAATAACACAAATACTCATGCCAAAACACAATCCAAAACAAAAAGAGAAGAACAAAAAAAATTTAAAGACATAGAATACTCCCCTCATGACGCCAAGGTGGTTTAGGAATCTTTAGATAATGAACATCTGTCGTCTATTAGGAAGCACCATCACAAAAACAAAATGGCTTTGCTGTCTTTACAAGTAGTCATATCCATGCTCAAGTGTTTGTTCAACATCCCTACAGTATCAATGCAGCACACCCTATAGTATATGAGGGCAACTCCTCGACAAACTGTATCTTCATATGGCTCACCTCACATTCCTTGGCAAAGTATAGCTCTTGAAGTATTTGTAGAGGTGAAGTATCTTCCAATTCATAACCACTAGCCAATTTGTCAACAAGAGAGACATCAATACCGTAAGATTCATTTATCTTGTAGTCCCTGATGTCATGCCCTACTAGATTCTTAGAATTGCCTTTCTAATCAACTTTCTTGTATGAATTACCACTTGTGATTGGCTCTGAAGGTTGTTTCTTGAATGAAGTCCTTACTTGCTCTTCTAGGATATCATCATTGAATGGTGGTATCCTTAGTGACATTTTGGATGTTACAGTAGCAAGTCGTCCAATCCGTTCCTCCGAACTATGTATTGCCTCATCATCAATGTCTCATTTAGAATCTTCTCAATCTTGTCTCCAGTTCATTCAAAATATCTCGTTATCATCTCCTCAAGGTTGGACTTTTCTTTTATGTGAGACCATGCATCATCTGGATATGGTAATACTTAATTCAGTGGATTGAGTAGTACCCCTAATATGGGCGGCATGGTAGTCTGAATACTCCTCCCAACTAGAATTGTATGTATCATTATACAGATGTGCACACTTGTTGAAGAAATTTGAATGGTTAGCATAATCATAAGAAGAAAAATCATATGTTCTACTTGTTGGACGTTCATTGCTACGATGATTGCCACCGGGAATATTATAGGTATTTGGCACTTTTAAGAAATTGTTGACCATCCTATGTAATGCTTCAAACTAAACTTCCAATTCTGGGTGCAGATTATTGACATAAGAATGAGAAGTTTCCTCAATTAACCCTAGATACGAATTTCTATATATGATGAAAAAATGATACAAAAGAAAAACAAATCAAATTATGTTTGGGCTGGAATTAAAATGCTTAAATAGATGTTGAATAGTCTATACAAGGTCTGGAAATAGTTCCCGACATGGCACTAAAAACTTGTTCATCTTTGTAGTGATTGTTACTAGACATGACTCATGAAATATGCAAGTATACATATTGAACAAGTTGTATAATGATAATTAGAGTGTCAGATCCCACAAAAACTATGCTAATACTCTTTATGCACCTAATTTGTACACTTTTGATCCTATCTAAAATAAGAAACAATGAAGTAGTAAAACAAAAGTAAAGAACAAAACAATGATCCAGGGCTCATTCGATAGTTAAATTATCTAGGGTTCATTTATCCCTTACCAATCCCCTCAATTAATCCATTTATTCATTCTATCAATTCTTGATTCACTTATGTTGTAATACTAGATTAGAGTATTATGTAATTGTGATTGCATAAAATCGACTTTTCTCACAGTACTAAACTCAGAGAACTCTGTATAATTTCTATGTTAATTCAATCAAGTTTAATGCATAGATGACCACTCTATTTCTTATTTGTCTAGAAATTCTATTCTTAATCTAAAGACGAACATTTCACGAATATAGATTTGTGAGAAATTCCGAACTTAGGAACATTAGACCTATTTCTAGCCCTAAAGCTCCTCTTTAAGGAAGAGAAATTAAGGTTATGGTAATCTATTTATAATACTATCAGGCTTATAAATGCATTTAATACCATCTAATTAAGCAAATCAAGCATAAGATTATAACTTGTCAGTTTCATGACAAGTTATGAATGAAACCCTAGATTTAGGGTTTAGTGCAACATCGACCAATTAATTCAATACAATACTCGAATATAATACATCCACATATTAAATTGTATTTAATAGATTTTTATAATGATAAAAAGAGAAATGTACACACAAGTTAATATTCATTTCTTTCCTTGCTGGGTCTGTCTCTTATACACATCTGGTGCCTAGCCTCTAACCCCTAGGTACTGCCAGTGCCCAGGAATTTTTTCTTCATCTAAGACTTGTAACTAATTACCCTTGTCAGCTGACCCTTACATAATGCTAAATAGTAATAGAGTTTACAAGAAAATGTGTAAAAATTATCCAAATCCCGAGTAAAAACATAAAAACCCGTCAAAACCTGCCAGTGCAAGGGCTTGGGCCACCCTTCCACCGTCCTGGGCACTGGCAGTACCTAGGGGTTAGAGGCTAGGCACCCCTGCTAGCCCACTGACGGTGCCCAGCTCCTGCTAGGGGTACCCAGTCTTCTTTTTTTTGCTTCATTTTTGCCCCGTTCGACCTCCATTGCATATAAAACCTACAAAAACACATTTTAAGGGCATAAATATACTTCTCTTTTTTTTTGCATAAAATAAACAAAAACCTAATTTATGGATTTGGGATGTTAAATTATGAAAATACCCTTGCTTTATAAACTAAAACTCTCGAATTACAAAGACAAACCAAGCTAAAAGTACATGAAAGTACTATTTTTTATAGAGTTTACAAGAAAACGAGCATAATTATTTTCTACAATGAACTAGAAATTCCATTTATTGATTTTGCATCAGTTTCATTGTTCCTTTTATTTTTCAAACAAAAAATATCAATGGTGGGTCGACCGAACCACCAACATCCAAAATGACCATAAAAATGCTCCACCGCCCTCTCATGCTACCCAAAAATATATATGGCAAACTAGTGATGAACTAACTACAACAAAATCATGGATAGTAAAGAATTTTTTGCCCAATTAAAGTGCTAGCTCCACAAGTCAAAATGTATAAGAGACAGAAAGCAAAATGCCAAAGACAAAAGCCTATTATATATTGATGATCTATAAACAAAAGCCAATGATCAGCACATAGAAATATGTGCCAAAGAAATCGACTATAAAAAATAAAATCTCTTATAGCTCTGGCATTGTTTGGTCAAATGGACCTTGGATTCTAGAAGCATGCATAACTCCAATTTCCTGGGTATAGTTTTGGCCTCGATCTGGTCACCAAAAAAAAATTTGTGGCAGAGATGATTGACGTCTCCACCGGTGTCACAACTACGATAGTGGTATTGGAGTTATGCAAAGAAGAAGTTGAAATTTCAGTTTGTCCCTCCTGTTGCATTCATATTAAATTTGACATCAAAAATAACAAAGGAAAAGACAAAAAGATATTTTGTTTTATAAGGCATTTTAGCCATAAAATATTAAACTCTTGTAGGGATGTAATGTCTTTAAGCTTAAGGATCGCACATGCCGCGTGTATGTCAAATAGGTTAGTTTGGATGATTTTTGTCCAATCTATCATTTGGTCCAAAGCACAATGGGTTTAAGATAGGTTTTCAAAACATACAGGGGTTATGTATCACAAGATCATACCATCTTAGGATTTATGATTATTTCACCATTTACCACATCTATTAGATGTATAGGAGATTAAGAAGAATATGTAAATCAAATAATCTATAAGCTGCTATAGAAATTAAAATCTTAAGATTTGAAATCTATTTCTTGATTTGACAAGTTTTCTGGAAAAAAAAAATATGTAGCAAGTAGGTAAGCATAACCATTTTAAATGCTGCCATCATTTTTCCTTGTGAGTTTTGGCATCACAAGTTGAAGGTTTTTAGAATCTTGGGATATTGCAAATCTTCTAAGAAGTTTGGAAAAGATAGATTTCAAAATTGTTTAAGATACAACTTTCTCAGAATAGTCTCTTATACACATCTAGATGTGTATAAGAGACAGGAGTAAGAGAAAGAAGAATCTTGTCACATGTCCCCTACCTTAGCCCCGCTACCAAGGCTTCAACTCTGACTCCCTAAGACATTGGACAGGTATAAAGTTGACCTCGAGCTTTTTTTGCTGAGTACTTGAGCTTAAACAAGCTGTAACATGTGAAAATTAATCTCCACAATAACAAATACAAAAACAGTTCAAAAAACAAAAACAAAAATCCAAACAAAACCCATTAAAAAAGCACAAAATCCACACAATACCTGGTGGATAAGTAGGGAGTGAGAGTTGAAGGTTTGGTAGCGGGGCTAAGGTAGGGGACATGTGACAAGATTCTTCTTTCTCTTACTCAATGCAGCCAAATAACTTTACTTATCTTGGTATGTTCTACATTTCCTTAGCATAATAGTTCACAACTTTCTGCACAGAGGGAAGCCTATTCACCAACTGTTAATCAAGCTTCAAATTTGCCAACTGAGTCATTAGACTCAGTTAATCAGCCACAACCTAAACTTTCGTTATCGACATCAGCTGATGTTTCTCATTTTCATAAGCTACTAAGAAAGGTAAATTATGGAAATGAGTCAAACTTCCATTAACCAAATATTTTCAATTGACATGATAGAAAATTCTCTAGATTTGAGGCTGTAAAGTTTGAAGATCTAGTGCAAAATTGATATCACAGATTCTGAAATATCTCTTGAGATACAGGAGTTGGCAACATAAGAGACATAAAAATTTGGCTCGATATGGTGCATTTATAGAAATTGATGTCATGCTTGTTCATTAGCTCAATTAATAAACAAGCTCACCCATAAGCTCATGAATATTAATTGTGTATACATATATTATCTTGAAAAAAATCTAGAGTCCCTTTAGATAATCATTCCCTTGATGTATGATAGCTTGTAAATTACAACATCATATGTTTTAAATCTTGTACTATACAAGCCTTTAAAGGCAATAGTATGGTTCTATAGTGAGATTGTAGGATTCCCCCCTTATCATGTTTCTATCCCACATAAACAATATTTGCATTCATTCTTTGTAGTATGGAGTTTAAAATTACCACAATATCGAGTACAAATGCAATTTGATCTTATGTAACTCATTTACTTCAAAGATTGAATATGCTATAAGCTCAAGGTATTCATGAGCCCAGGACCTGTCTCTTATACACATCTAGATGTGTAGGAGCTGGGCACCGTCAGTGGGCTAGCAAAAAGATCGAAAGATTTTGAGGCACAACCTCTAGATCACCCTGGTGCTTTTAGCCAATGAAATTATTGAACTCAAGAATAATATGATTTTGAAGAATATAATTTTGTTTTGCATATATGTTGTACTCTAGTGTGGCATTGCTATAGAAGTGTATACATATGGACTTGTACCTTTATGAATTTGATTTCTATACCAAAAAGGACACTTGGTGTGATGGGAATACAAAAGATCCTATATCAGCTACAGTACTCACATATTAGCATCATCGTTTTTACTATCTATTAGTCATATTGATATATAATTCTCATCCTCCTTTAGCGTAGCAGGATTAGAATAAAATAGCAACCCTTTTTTCAGTTTGGAAGGCTTTCAGGCAAGCTAAATTTTATTTTATTTTTTATTTGGGGATGACTATTTGTTAATGATAATTCTTAAATAGTGCCTGAATGTTATGCCATTAGGTTTTCAATTACATGAGTCCGGGCTAACTTTCTCAGCTAGACTTCTTGCCAGGTATACACATCTATTCAAGCTAAAAAATGCCAGCTATGAACTTTTTTAGTCTTCTTTTCGAGGAAGGTAGAACTATTTGACGAGATGTAGCTCGATTCTCAATCGACATTATCGTTTCTTTTCAGTTTTCATATTTCAAAACATCTCTTCACCACTTAGCAATTGCCTTACCACTTTTTCCGTTATCTCTTCATTTCTATTTCTTACAGAGGTCTTCAAGGCATTTTTCCAAGACTGCCTTTAGTTTTGAAGCCGTCTTCTCCCTTGAGATTTTTATCTATCCCTCTGCAAAACCTTTTGATAGAGATAAATGGAAGCAATCTACAAAAGTTTATCAAAGGCATAGTAAACAAGCTTCCAAAGCCCAAGCTTTGATTTGGCATACTCTAGAAGGCAAAGATCCTTTTTGGGAGTTGGCATACTTAGGGGTATTTAAGTAATTTTGTAGGAAATTTTCTAATACCATTAGTATTTTTAGTATTTTAGTAGTTTATCTTAAAGTTAATTTAAAACTTGGTTTCCATTTTGATTTGGGTTTTCATTTTAATTTTGATACCAAATTAGAGTTAAGTTAGAATTGTTAATTCTTTAGGAAACAAGAGGTAAATCCTAGTCAAAAAAGGATTTTGCTTTAGAGTTTATAAATAGTGTTATTCTCCACAAAGAGAACATAGATTTTAGCTTAATAAAAATTCTAGTAGACATTGATGTCTTTTAACGGACAGTGTAATGCAATCGGAAACAAAAGGAAAATCCTAGTCACAAATAGGATTTGTCTTTAGAATCTATAAATATGTTGTTCTCCATTACCCATGTCTCTATGACACATCTAGGATTTGAATAAGAGACAGGGTAAACTTGGTTTACCAAAAACATTAAGAAGCTACGATTCTATCCTTGTGGTAGTGAATCGATTCTCTAAAATGGCTCACTTTATTCGATGTTCTAAAACATCTAATGCTGTCCATATGCTAGCTAAGATTTTTTTTCAAAGAAGTTGTTCGACTTCATGGTTTGCCAAAAACTATTGTTTCTGACAGGGATGTGAAGTTTACAAGTTATTTTTTGCCAACGTTATGGAAGATGCTGCATACAAAACTTAAGTTTCTTCTTCTTTCCATCTACAAACTGATGGACAAACAAAAGTTGTTAATCGCAGCTTGGGAGATCTTCTTCGATGTTTGGTTGGTGATCATATTTCTAGTTGGGATCAAATTTTACCAATGGTTGAATTTGCTTATAACAGTTCAGTAAATAGATCTACTAGTTATAGCACTTTTGAGGCTGTAATGGGTGTCAATCCTCACATACCAATTGATTTGCTTCCTTTACTATCTAGTGCGCGTCTAAGTGTTGAAGCTGAAGCTTTCTCTAAGCACATTCTGGACATACACGATGAGGTTCAATGCAGAATTACGATCAACAATGAGAAATACAAATCTCATTCAAATTTAAAGAGGAAATTTGTAGAATTTCAGGAAGGGGATGAAGTTATGGTCCGTATTCATCCTGAACGGTATCCCAAGGGTGTTTAGAAGAAGTTGTATTCAAGAAGTACAAGACCGTTCAGGATTCTCAAGAAAATAAGCTCTAATGCCTATGTTTTTAAATTATTAAAAGATATGAGCATCAGCAACATCTTCAACATTGAAGATTTCACTTCTTATGCTGAACATCAAAGTGATTTTGGGAAAAAAGTTATTACAGTTTCCCTTCCACCTACTACTCGCTTGTGCGAGAAAGTATATGATGTTCTTGACCATCAACTTGTGTCAACTAGAGGTGGTGGTTACCAAAAGTATCTTATTCATTGGAAGGGGCGTCCATGTACTGATTATACACGGCGATGCGAGAATTTATATGTATACAAGTCTAGCTATGAAAGGTATATGGATTTTACTTGATACGAGTTTTAAAAGCTGTTGAGAGATGACTAGAGAGAAAATGGCAGCAATACACAAAAGTCTATCAAACCATAGTAAACAAGATTTCAAAGCCCATAAAATTGATTTGGAATACTCTGGAAGACAAAGATCCTTTTGCGAGTTGGCATAGTTAGGGAGTTTTAGTGATTTAGCAAGAGATTTCTAATTTAGTATTTTAGTAGTTTGTCTTAAAGTTAATTTAGAACTTAGTTTCCATTTTGATTTGGTTTTCCATTTTAATTTTGATACCAAATTAGAGTTATGGTAGAATTGTTAATTCTTTAGGAAACAAGAGGTAAATCCTAGTCAGAATAGGATTTGTCTTTAGAGTCTATAAATAATATCGTTCTCCACAAAGAAAACATAGATTTCAGTTTAATAAAAATTTTCAACCGACACTGTTGTCTTCTAAAGGGTTATGTGATGCAATCTAACCTTCGGTGTGATGCCTAAAGATGCCTAGGAGTGATTCCTAGTGTTTCTAGTCGTTATTCTCTTTAATTCAGATTTCCAGCAAACTTTTCTTTAATTTTCAGTTCAAAATTTTCTTTTCCTACAATGGCAAATATTGCAAGTTTAAAGTCTTAAAACCTATTCTACAAGTTGGACAGCATAGCCCACTACTTGTGCTACGTCACCTTTATTCATGGCAGCCAGTAAAATCCAACCTTATTGGCCTTTCTACTTCTGTTACTTGCCTTGAGTGAAAAAATCTTACCTATATAGCCTAACTCTTCTGATAATCCAGATAGGTCTTCCAATTGTGTCACATCCCTTGTATCTCTGTTATGTACAATTGAGATTGAAAAGATAAACGCAATTTATTGCTTTCCCCAAACATGCATTTATATTATCACTTTAGTATTGAGTAGAGCTAGAAATTCTCCACTCAGATGGATGGCAACCTATGAAACTAGCTTGAAATAAAGTTTTGTTTTCCTCTACACTCCCTGATCAAAGAGATTGTTGATATCCATGATATACCAGTGGACTTATTTCTCCTAGCTTTAAGTATTTGGGGTTAATTGTCCTAATTATTCCTTTATTTTTTTGGTTTCGACGAATGTCATGTGATGTGCAAAATCCTTACACTTTGTAAGTGTACGAGATCATATTCAAATAATATACAAATGATTAAATATCATCTCACAGAGATTGGTGATAAGCACTAAAATTAATGGTTAACTTCTATTTGAACAGTGGAAACTGTAAGGATTAGAAATAACTAACTAAAAATCAAATAAATTTCATACTAGAATTGAATAGATGAGAAAAGCATTATGGTTTCTTGATTTTGTTGGTTGCATGGCTTGCTTTTAGGTTTAGTTATTTATGTTCAATTCTCATGATTTCTAGTCGAATTTGCATATATCCATGCCATAATAAAGCTGTCTCTTATTCGAATGGTTTGTATAAGAGACAGGAACAATTCAGAAATAGAAGTATTCTTCTACTAAATTTATGATGATGTTATTGAAACAAAGCATGCAAAGAACTTGTTCTGATCACATCTACATGTGTAATTAAATTAATTGTAAAGTTGATTAGGCACTTGAAAGTATTAGTTTCATAATACAATTCAATTGTATAATGAAACTAATCAAGAATAACATAGAAACATAAATCAATCCATAGCAACCAACTACATCTTTAAAACCCTAACTAGAACGTTTAGTACATAAATAACATGATTAAAACAATAATGTTATGAATAACATTGTTATTATTAAGAGTATAATGTAACGAATACAATAAAAGTCACCAAGGTGATGATCTAACGTTGATTTCCTTGATTCTTGAGATGTAAACTTTTTTTGGACGGCTGGATGCGTCCGTTGCTCATGATGAAAGATGACAACTATCATTTCTATCTTTCTCCTCTCGGTTCCCTCTCAATTTAGTCTAATAATGTTGTATTTATAGATATTACAAGAGTAAACAAGTCTAGGGTTGATATTAGGTTCAAAACATATCAAAACAGACTCAAAATGGCTCTTGAAATCCTAAAAATGCAAACTCCCATTTCTGCCACGACCGTGGACGCAGCTAACCCTTGGATGGGTGTTGTAGTGCCCACGAACCATTAGCTTCTCCCTAGCACCATGCTGGGCTCCAATGTTGTCCTTCACTGGATTTCACTCGAATTGCTCCAATTTGCGTGCTAATAACCCTTCGAATCCCAATTTTTGCAAAACATATAAAAACACATAAATTAACCAAAACACTAAAAATAACATTTCTGACAAAAACCCTAATTTAGTCTAAAATACTTAAAAACACTTAAAAGCCCTAAAATGATATGAAAAGTACACAAGATTTGCAAATAAAAGTAAGTTAAATCATATAGAAATAACACTCAATTTAGAGAGTTATCATACCCCTCACCTTCGTTTTTTACTCATCCCGAATAAAAAAAAACAAACAAAACATAAAACACATTAACTTCATTAAATACATTAAATGATCGTAACAAATGAAACCAAGAAGTTAGACACATGAACCAAAAATGTAAATAAAAGACATTTGGTAATTAGCCCTAAATTATCATAAAAGTGCTAATCTCTCAACTCATGAAAGCATATATTACTCAGCTCACTAATCAATAATAAACCCATTGAGCAAAAGCTTAACATGCAACATGTCGGAAGAAATTAAAGCGCACAATACTTACTAATACAAATTACCCAAACCAAGGATTAAATAGGTCTTTTAAGCTTGTAACTTAGGCTAAGGGATTGTGGTGGGATATATTTGGTTATAAGTGATTCATTATATAGAATTAAAGTTATATAATTATCTTTAGTCTCTAATCCTCCAGATATTCTCCCAAATATCGTATTACTTAACCAACTAGCAATAAAGGCTAAAATTTGACCTTCTGGTATTGCACGAGAA
Organism: Cinchona pubescens; assembly: GCA_025175665.1. Lineage (NCBI taxonomy): Eukaryota > Viridiplantae > Streptophyta > Magnoliopsida > Gentianales > Rubiaceae > Cinchona > Cinchona pubescens. The sequence goes on along the minus strand of JANKKI010000393.1, from coordinate 299,366 downwards.
AGAATTTCCCTTCTTCATCATAACACTTGAACAAATTTTTTTTCTTTTTCAACTTTTTTTCTTCTTTTTTTTTTTTTTAGAGCTAACAAAACAAAGGGAATTATTACAAACATTAATCATACATTGCACTTTTCCCCAAACTAATTACTTTCTATCCAACTAACCACTATTGCATCATGTCCATTGTATTGTTGTTGCACACTACAATACTAAATACTAAGGTGATGCTAGAAAGACAGGTAAAATGATAAATTGGCTAGCATAACATGGCTAATAAGAAAATAAGGCTCATACGGCTTAAAATGGATAACTAGGGATAATGTTTCAAAAAGGTAGGTATTTTGGCTCAAACAGTCCAAAGAAGATACCTAAATCATTTCCTTGGTTCAAGACTAACTTGTACTTTGCAAGTATATAAACACACATTTCCACCAAATGCCACTAGTTAGACATAATCACAAATCAATCATTAGTTTAATACTCAATGCCTGTCTCTTATACACATCTAGATGTGTATAAGAGACAGCCTATTCAAGGGAATGTTATATGTGTATAGCTTAACACTTCGACTTAAAGCTAGGAGAAATAAGGTCCACTGGTATATCATGGATAATCAACAATCTCTTTGATCAGGGAGTGTTGAAACTGTTCTTAAACTTCTGATCCATAGAAAGTTAATGAAAACACATAAACTATTAAAAAATTGAAAACGACAGTTTAACCCTCTACAATACTTCAGGTAAAAAGGGTATAGAACATCTAGAAGGCTACCATCTGGTAGTTAGGGAGTCTTTTAACTAGTAGATCTTTAAAACTGAAACTCTCTACTACTATGACACAAAGGAAAAAAAAATCTTTTTGGATTTTTAGAATTTTTTTTTTATTTATGAGGCAAACTAACGACAGAACATCATCAAAACTCATACAACACATATATTCAAACAGAACATAAACACTTTTCGTTAACATATACACAATATCACACCAATACACAAACACACCCCAACTTAAACTGAACATTGTTCCCAATGTTCTTATAACACACATAACAAACACACTAATGAAATAAAAAAATTAAAACAAATAACTCGCTAGTTTTGGATTTGTCTTGGACATACAGGATCGTCCGACCCAGACTACCACGGATGCAATTCACCATCCAGACTGTCAGACAAAGGGCAAGTTTTCTATGCATCTACAACGGATGCACAGGGGCGTCCGAAGGAATATCTCTCCGACGTATTTCTCCATCCGAAAGAGTGAGGCAGAATCAAAATCTAAAGCACTGCAACGGACGCATCCAACCATAGTCCAAAAAAAGTTTACATCGGACGAAGCTGATTGTCCAAAAGGAAAAATTCTCTGATAGGCACTAAACCTCTCGAACATGATATACCATGTGAAGCGTGAACCTTTCAAATACACTTGGTTCGGAAGATGGAACGGATGCAAGTTCGGCCTTCCGAACAGCATCCACTACTCACTTAAATTTGAGATCTAGATGTGTATAAGAGACAGGCATATTTTAAGTTGCCCTACTTTGTGTACATTTGAGATTATTGGCTCACCATATTTGAGTAGCATTCTAGTGGATCAACACTTCAAGCTTTGTAGCTTGGAAGTGTTATTTGTTCCAATCTCCTTTTCTATCCTTCATAAGCTTAATTGTTTTTATCCCTTAGGATCTTCTTTGGACTGGTTGAGACACTTTACCTGCATATTTTGCAACATAATTGTTAAGAATCTTCATTTAAGCCCCCTTGGGTTGCTCTAATTCCATCTAAATGGTATCAGAGCATTGGTTTCATGTCAAAACCCAAGGCTTTGAGTAAAGATCTATTATGCCAACCAATAATGCTCTATTTTTGAAGGTGTCTATCACAAGGCCCCCTATGTTTAATGGGGTAAAGTTTATTAGTTGGAAAGATAAAATGAAAATATTTTTGCAATCCATTGATATTGACTTGTGGTATGTTGTAAATGAAGGTCCTTTTGAAGCTACCATCATTGATGATCATAGAAATAGATAGAAGAGAAAAGACAAGGGATGAGCTCACTCCTTATACACATCTAGATGTGTATAAGAGACAGGGAATGTGCTTGTAATAATTCCCTTAGGTTTGTTAGCTCTATAGCGAGTGTTTTGAAGAAAAAATTCTTCGGATAGGGCATTCAAGATTTTTCTATTCCTTATGATGAAGAAGAATACTCCTTTGTTCGATGACAAAAGAAATCCTTATGTTATGTTTGTAAGTATGATTCCTTCAAGATGGAACCACACTAAAATATTGACAAAATATATTGTAAGTTCAATGACATCATTAAGGATCTCGAAGCCTTGGGTAAGGAGTATTCTTTGGGCGAAAGGAATAGAAAAATCTTGAATGCCCTATCCGAAGAATGGGAGGCCAAAACACTCGCTATAGAGGAGGCTAAGAATTTAAATTCTATGCCTATTGAATCTCCAATTAACTCTCTTACATCCTATGAATTGAAGCTAAAGGCTAAAGTGGTGGATGATGAAGAAGCAAGATCCATGCTCAATTCGTCTTAAAAAGGAGCATTGCATTAAAGACTTCTCAAGAAGAAGATGAAAATGGCTCCATCAACCTAGAATATGAAGATCTTGATGAAGGAGATCTTGCACTCATCACCAAAGGATTTCTCAAACACTACATCAATAAAAGGAGAATGAGAAGAGGTGGAGCTATCAACTCAAATAATTTCAAAGGAAAGACCAAGCTAGATATGAAAATACAAAATGAAAAGTGTTTTGAATGCGGTCAACTCGGACACTTTGCAAATGAGTGTCCTTCCAAGTTTATAAAGAATTGAAGAACGCCCCCTTCAACAATTTCCAAATCACATAGTTTTATTGCAACTCCTTATAAGAAATCTAAAGAAGAAATGGAGTCAGCACAAATGGCCTTATAATAGGCCAAGCATTGTGATGATGAGGTAACTTCTAATTATGATTCTAATGATGAAAATTATGACAACAATCTTGAAGCTTTCATTTTAAAATTGCATGATAGCTTAAAGGAATCATATGCTAGAAATACCAGGAATTAGTAAAAAAATCAAATGCTTTATTGAATGCTAACTCTAAACTTGTGAATGAAAATGTGTATTTTCAGATGGGCAGTGATTTGGCTCATTCGGAATGAGAAAACAAGTGAATAAGAAAGTCATGAATCCTCCTTGAAGAAGGGATTGTTCTTTCTTGAATATTCACTTGCATAGAAAAAAAGAAAATATTGTTGATTTGAAAAAGAATAGAAATGTATTGATCAACAAGAACTTTGTCACCTTTAGAAGAAATGATTTATGCTTTGTAAAATCAAAATCATCTTTATATGGAAATAAAAATATTATTTGCAATTATTGTCAACAACATGGACATGTGAAAAATAATTGCTGTGTCAAGAGAAATGAAAAACTTGGTATGAATACCGTATGGATTTATAGTCATTCAACTAACTCTTATGGTACCCAAGAAAATGTGGGTACCAAAAATTATCACTTAACTTCTTGTGTAGGAAGTGAATATCACCTAGGAAACCAAATGGTTCATAGATAGTGGGTGCTCAAGACATATGACGGGTGATGCATCTCACTTCAGCAAACTCAAATCCAAAAGTAGTGGAAAGGTGACTTTTGGGGATAATATGAAAGCAAAATCAATTGGTCTTGATAATGTAGGTAAAAATGGTGAGAACTTGATTAAGAATATGCTTCTTGTTGATAATTTGAATTACAATCTATTAAGTGTGAGTCAACTATGTGATAAAAATCTATATGTGTTATTTACCAAACATGAATGTCTAGTTTTTGACAAAAAAATATGCTGTTTTATTTAAAGGAATTAGGCACGATGATGCTTATGTGATTTATCTTGACAATATTGGTAATAGCCATGTAAAGTGTCTAACCGCTTCTATAGATGATCCTTGGCTTTGGCATAGAAGGCTTTGTCATTTTAACATGGATTTAATTGAAAAATTGCCAAGAAGGAATTAGTAAGAGGCTTGCCAAAATTGAAGTTTTTGAAAAAAAAAAATTTGTGATGCATGTTGCCAATTTGGTGAACAAGTTAAAGTGTCCTTTAAACCAAAGAATTGTGTATCTACTTCTAAACCTTTGGAATTATTGCACTTGGACTTGTTTGGTCCAACTCAACATGCTAGTCATGGTGGTAGTAAATATGCGTTTGTGATTGTTAATGACTATTTTAGGTATTCTTGGGTACTATTTCTTGTTTACAAAAATGACAGCTTTTGAAAATTTCGTAAAATTGTTTTCCAAAATTCAAAAGTTGTTGGTCAGGAAAATCATCCGTTTGAGAAGTGATAATGAAGCCGAATATTGAATTGGTGGTTTTCCAGAATTTTTCTCACATCTTTATTTCGCATGAATTTTACCTAAAATAGTGTCTCAACAAATTGGTGTTCTTGAAAGGAAAAATGTAACACTCTCAAAAATATTTTAGATTTAAAATAGTCAATGACATTTTTACAATAGATGTGTCTAAGAGTACACATAAGATGTGTATAAGATGAATCATGCATGTGGATGATTAGGCCTATTTTAAATAGAACACCTTATGAGCTCTTGTTTTGTAAAAAACCCGTTGTGAGCTATTTCAAAGTTTTTGGTTGTAAATGGTTTATTTTAAAAATCAAAGAAAATCTTCAAAAATTTGACAAAAAATCAGATGAAATAGTTTTTCTAGGATATTCTAGTGACAAGAAAGCATACTGAGTATACAATAAAAGAACACTTTTGATTGAAGAAGTTGTGCATGTTACATTCGATGAAACTAATGATGTTATTTCAAAGAATGTATATGAAGATGAAGATGTAGGTATTCAAAAGGAGCTTGAAAAGCTCACTATTCATGAAGAACATCAAGAGATCACGTCAAACAATGAAGACAACTTTTATCACTTGGATAAAGAAGGAGAAAAGAACGAAGATACTCCAAAGGATCTTCCAAAAGCATGGAGATTTGTCTCTAGTCATCCTCAAGATTTGATTATAGGTACTCCATCTTATGGGGTAAAAACTCGATCTCATAAACTAATTTGAATAGTAATTGTGCATTGCTTTCTCATATTGAACCTAAACGTGTGGATTGAATGATGAATCTTGGGTCTTTGCTATGCAAGATGAACTTAGCCAATTTGAGAAAAATAATGTATGGACATTAGTTGAAAGACCATCAATTCATCCTGTAATTGGAACAAAATGGGTTTTTTGAAACAAATTAAATGATAAAGGTGAAATCATTTGAAACTGTCTCTTATACACATCTAGATGTGTATAAGAGAAGGCATTGATTTTAGTGAAACCTTTGTCACCCGTTGCTTTAGAATTCATTCGCATGTTTCTTGCATATGCATACTTTAACAATTTCAAATAGTTCCAAATGGATGTTAAAAGTAGTTTTCGTTGAACAACCCCGTGGTTTTGAAAACAAAAATTTTCCAAATCATGTTTTTAAACTTTCTAAAGCTTTGTATGGTTTGAAACATTCCCCTAGAGCTTGGTATGAAAGGCTAAGTGGCTTTTTGATTGAAAATTAATGGATTCAAAATAGGTGTTATGACACCACTCTCTTTACCAAAACTAATCCCAATAGTTTGTTAATTGTTCAAAATTATGTTGATGATATCATTTTTGGAGCAACTATTGAAAGCTTGTGCACGGAATTCTCGTGCTTGATGCAAAAGGAATTTGAAATGAGTATGATGGGAGAATTACAATTTTTCCTTGAACTTCAAATTCACCAAACAAAGGAAGGAACGTTCATTACACAAATCAAGTACACAAAGGAGTGTCTCAAACAATTTGGAATGGAAGATTGCAAATAGGTCGGGACACCAATGTGCACCTTAACCAAACTTGACAAAGATGAAGAAGGTAATAGTGTTGATGAAAAACACTATAGAGGTATGATCGGAAGCCTACTTTACTTAACTGCTAGCAGACCAGATATTATGTTTGTTGTTTGCTTGTGTTGTCCTAAAGAATCACACTTAATTGCTGTAAAAAGAATTTTCAGATATTTAAAAGGAACAATGGATTATTGGTCTTTTGTATCCAAAATCCTCCACTTTTGATCTAATTAGGTATTCTGATGCTGACTTTGCTGGTTGTAAAATTGATAGAAAAAATACTAGTGGTATGTGTCACTTCTTGGGTAACTGTCTAATATCATGGTTTATCAAGAAGCAAAATTCTATTTCACTTTCTACGGCAGAAGCCAAATACATTGCTGCTGGAAACTGTTGTGCTCAACTTCTGTGGATGAAACATACATTAAAAGCCTTCGGTGTTATTTTTGATTGTGTGCCTATAAGATGTGATAACACTAGTGCAATTAATCTCACAAAAAATCCTATCATGCATTATAGAACCAAACACATAGATGTCAAGCACCATTTTATTAGAGATCTTGTATGCAAAAAGGAAATTTGTGTTGAATTTGTGTGTACAAAAGATCAACTTGCTGATATTTTTTCTAAACCTTTGGCCTTAGATCGCTTTGAATCTCTCAGAACGCATTTGGGCATCATTAATTTCACATCTATATAAGAACTTTGAGTTCGGACACACATGATCGTCCGAACCATACATTCTATCATAAACGTTAGAAACCATTATCTCTATCTCGGAAGCTTATAATCGTCCGAATTCTCCTTCCTTTTTAATTAACTCTCTGAAATTCCCAACGGATGCTTATCATCATCCAAAACTTCCTAGATGTGTACAACGTAGTGCTAATTGAAGATCCGCCATGAGATTGAACCATTGTAATTTTCATACGTTGATATCTCGTGTGAATAACAAAAATCTTGAAATTTCATCCAATGTCATAAACTCTGTTTTTGAATGTGAGGTTCCGTCACCTAACTATTTTTCCAACTTTTTCTCATTGGATAAATGGCTTGCTTTGGATACTCATTTTGACATCCCAGAATGCTTATAATTGTCCGAATTCTCTCTCATTTTTCATTAACTCTCTGGAATTCCTAACGAACGCTTATCATCGTCCGAAACTTCCTCGAACGTACACCATAGAGCTTCAGCCGTCCGTTCATTTGCAATCAGACGCATGATTGGAAGCATACAAATCGTTAGGACATCCGAACGATTGGTTTTCTCATTTAAAACTCTTCATTTTCCTCCTATCGGCCAATTCCTATCCTGCGAACCCTAGCTCTGGCAAATTTTGCTCTTTCATCTCAAAATTTTCTCAATCTATCCCTTCTCCTGTCAAATTGGTTAGGGAATCTTCATTTCAGAGCCCTCCATCATCTCTATTAACCCTCATTTCACCTTCCTACCATCTCCTTTCTTACAATTTCCCCCAAATCTCCTCAATCATACTTTTTCCTCTTCTGATGTTCTTAAGAGACAGGTTGAAGATCTGATCTCGTGGCGGATCTTCAACACTACCCGTGGATGAAAGTAAAGGGCAAGACACTAGTGCAGGCCATCAACCACATTACCTAAAACCTCTATCGAACCTTTTAAGATAAGTGGATTCATTGATGCCATACACATCTGAGATGGTATACTTATCTTCTTAGCAAGTCCATCATTGTTCAAAGACCTGTTTCTCAAGGTCTTTTTGATGAATTTAACTTACCTATTGTGAAAACTTGCTTTGAAAAATAAAATTGAGGTCATTTGGTACACATAGATTTACCTGTCTATCATGATATGGTACTCCAATTCACTGCTAATCTTAGGGGAAAAGTCCCTCTATTTGTACATTGATATCTCGCGTGAATAACAAAAATCTTGAGATTTCTTCTAATGTCATAAACTCTGTTTTTGAATGTGAGGTTCCCTCGCCTAACGATTTTTCCTACTTTTTCTCATTGGATAAATAGCCTGCTTTGGATACTCATTTTGACATCGAAGAGGTCCGAGCAATTTTTAATGTCAATTTTAAACAGGTTTCGGAAGCCGAAACTACTTTGCTTCCTCCTGAACTCAACATTCTATACATTTTAGTCACTGTTTATTGTTAAACATCTAGATGTGTATAAGAGACAGCTTTGGTAAAAACGAAATTGTTTTTATTTTACTGAAGCGTACATTGGCTTCTGCCGTTGAAAGTGAAATAGAATTTTGCTTCTTGATAAAGCATGATATGGACCTGTCTCTTATACACATCTAGCTGTGTATAAGAGACAGGTTCGCAAGAAGAGGTTTCCTCCTCCTCAAATCACATCTAGATGTGTATAAGAGACAGGTTCTTCCGAACCAAGGAAAAATCATAATTGCTCCCTTCTTACTATTTTGAGAGACCAAATGAGCTCCTTTCAGCACCGCACCAATCGATGTGTATAAACTACTTGAAACTCGTCATTTTGAATTAATTTTTCTAGATTGTAGCATACAGGCTTCCGCCCAAGTCCAGTTCACCAATATCTAGTCCCAATACACTCTCGAATCCTCTTCATGCGATCGACGATGGCACCAATGATAATGATCATTCCATTTCTGAGGAGAACGATCATGAGGACCCTACTGGCACCACCAATATTGCCAAATCTACTGCTCCTGGTGCTAATGATGATGAGGACTTTGGATGATACTTTCAACTACATCATGCAACAACGAGACACTGATGCTCATGACAGTGAAGCTACCGACGATGATGCACCCACCAAGAAGCGCAAACTTGAAGAGCGCTCCAAGAAGAAAAACAACTCTACTTAGATTTTTGTTGTTGTTCTTGTTAATTAATATTCTATTTAGTTTGGTTTGGTTGACTTCATTGTTCATGTAATTATTCCCTGCTCTACTTGATTTAGTTTAGTTTGACTATATTCTATTTTTCTTCCATTACTTTCATAAGGGGGAGTAGGAGCATGTCTTTTAATTGATTGTATCTATCTATTAGTCAATTGTGTTGAAATTGGTTGTACTTCTTAATTCATACTTTGTCATCATCAAAAAGGGGGAGATTGATGATCCACAAACCTTATTTTGATGATGACAAGAGCATTTTACTTCTTAAACCAAGCTGTGTAGTATTCTGTTGGCCGGAAACAGACATTTTTGATGTAGTACACCGTCCGAACAATACTATAACATGTCTCGGCCATACAGGATCTTCCGACCCAGACTACCACGCAAGCAATTCACCGTCCGGACTGTCAAACAGAAAGCAAGTTTTCTATGCATCTACAACGGACACACAGGGGCGTTCGAAGGAATATCTCTCTGAAGTATTTCTCCGTCCGAAAGAGTGAGGCAGAATCAACAATCTAAAGTACTACAAAGGACGCATCCAACCGTCCAAATAAATAAAGCGGTTTGTTAAAAGAAAAAATTCTCTGATAGGCACTGAACCTCTCAGACGTGATATACCATGCGAAGGTGAACCTTTCAAATACACTTGGTTCGGATGATGGAACGGACGCAAGATCGGCCGTCCGAAAGGCATCCACTACTTACTTATTTTGAGATCGGACGTAGGGTCGGACGCCCAAAATCTATAACGGCTAGTTTTTGAGCATTTATTATCGAGTAGTTGGAAAGTGGTTGCAACCCAATTTATTGCACCTATAAATACCAACTCTTATAATACATGAAAAGAAGTGTCTTACACATTGAATACAAGCTAGAAGAAAAGCAATTTGAGTGCAAATTAGCTATTGAGCAAAATTGTATTAGTGTGTACTTTAGAAGTGCTATTCAAAAATATAGAGTGGAGTGATAATCTTGTACAAAAGTGAGGTAAGAGTAAAATCCTTGGCTCAACTAAAAAGAATTAGTTTGAGCAAAGATTGTCCTACTTTGTGTACATTTGAGATTATTGGCTCACCATATTTGATGAGCATTCTAGTGGATCAACACTTTAAGCTTGGTAGCTTGGAAGTGTTATTTGTTTAATTTTATTTTCTTTTTCTATAATTCATAAGCTTAATTGTTTTTATCCCTATCATTCTACTTGTTAGTGTAAAAGATTTTATAAGTGCATATTTTGCAAAGTAATTTTTAAGAAACATATGCACTTCTTAGGTTGCTTTGGGGCCAACAATATGCTTCTCAAGGCCAAAAATTCTACGCTCCAAGGGCATCGATGATTGAGCTCACTTCATTCGCTTGGGATGTGGAGCATCCACTTGCCTTAGATACCTCTTGACAATGTTATTGTCAATTGAACATTTCGGCTCTAACCTTGTGTCTCTTCTTCTACCCCAATACCTGCAAGAAAACAAATAGATATGATAAAACTCTCTATATTTTTCTAAGAAAAGTATATGAGTTGAAGGCAAAAAGCATGCATTGATAGCTAGTGGAGTCAAATATTTACTTGGAAAATAAATGGATTCATCATCATCTTTAGCTTTATTTCAAGTTACATTAACACCACCACATAGCAACTTAGTTACTTCATTCATGTTGGGTTACCTATGCATAAAAGCACTATAATCATCTCCTTCAATATCAAGAGTGCCAAAGAAAGAATTCATAGTTTTAGGACTATAGTCTATAACATGTCCTCTAACAACAACCTCGTCTTTATCAGTATCAATCAAGTTTGCATAGAATTCCGTTACAATTTGTTCTCTAGTATATAGGGGATGTTCAAATAATTGTTCCTATCTTCTCTTTGCAATTATATCTTAAACTTTTTCAAAAATTTCTTTATGTTCCCACGGTTTTGTGAAACTAAGCCCCTCTTACTTGTTAATGTTATAAGAGACAGATTTAGAACATTTAGCGGCCTCTCTGAAATGTATCTATTTTCCTTGATATAGTTAATTGTTTTTCTAGCACCACTTTAAACTTCTTTCCTTGTGGTGATTTCCCTTTAGATGAACTTGATTTAAGAGGCATTTTTTAAGAAATTAAACAAGTATTTCAAATTACAACCTTGAAATTAAAATTAAGAACACTCAAGTTAACAAAAACAAACAACTATAAACACAGAGAAACTCAACTCTTACAAGTAATTTAGAAAATGTATAATAGAAAGTGCTGCTAACTTCAATAGATGTCTATTTTGGAAAATTTTGTTTTCAAGTGTAAGATTGAACTTCTTAAAGGTTAGAAATCACCAAATTGAAGCCTTTTTTAATCCCCACTTTGAATTTTCTTGCATTCTTGCATACTTGCACCAAACTTGAGTTCTTGAGGAGTTCTTGCTTAAAATCACCTACAAAAAAGAAAAAAAGTTGCAAAAAATTTGGTTTTGATTTGTGATTTTGAGGTGTTAACTCACGATTGATGGTTAGAATATGTTGGGTTTTGCTTATGGAGGCACTAGAGGAGTTTAGAATTGATTTCTATGGTTTTGGATTAAAAGTGAAAAACTTAGCTAAAAATCGGGTTTACTAGCTTCACCCGATTTTCTATGAAAATCTAGTGCCTCGATACGGCATTCGGTACCTCCTCACTTAAACAAAGCGTTTTGGAGTTAAAACAGAAAAAATGGCAAAGCAGTGCACGGTTTCTGTTTTCACTCCAAAACGCTTTGTTTGAGTGCCATTTCACTCTCCAACACTTTTATGACATACAAAACACAGAAAATTCTTACAAAAATCTACATTAAGACATGCTCTGGGCTTATACAAATCTAGAAAAATCAAAATAAGGACAAAATAAAAAAAAAAAATTAATTAAAAACACTATACTAGATGATTCCTGGTCAACAAAAACAAAAACAAAAAAAGGTTCGAGAGTCCTATTGAGGAAAATGAAGGTTAGACTACTCTATGGGTAACTTAGGAACCCTTTCACCCCCCGGTAAAACTAAAGGTTGCGTAATTTAATTCATATCTCCTTAAAAATAATCATATTTTTATATTAAGTTTAATAGATCAAAGTGAAAGCAAAACCAAAAGTAAAAATAAACATGGAAAATGCGAGAAAAAAGAACTCAGTGTGCCAGCATTGGACTAACACAGTTACCACTTTCCTGTCTCTTATACACATAGTTACAAAAAAATAATTATACACTAAACAAACTAATAAATATACAAGTACGTAAAACACATAATCATATAAGATATAATATTCTAAAAGGCGAACCCTAACAAAGCAGTAAACATATGACATATACCCTATCTATTATAATAGGCTTAAGCTTTTTTCTTTTTTTTTACAGAAGTTGTCCTATCTCTAAGGTCAACGCTTAAGCGTACCTACATGGGGCATTACCCTATGTAAATACTCTAGGAAAGTGGTAACTGGATAATTAAATAGGGAAAAATAAAACAATTAGCATATAAAAACACATATTGCACATAATATAGTTTAGAAATATACCCCTCAGAGAACCAAAGTGTTTGTGGTTTTAATCCTAACTAAAGATGAGCAAACAGGTTAAAAGCATCCCCCTTCCCTTTATCCGAATTCTAACGATGCTAATAAAACTAAAACTAAATACTGGTATGACCTAGGCAAGAACAAGGACAACCAAAACTACACTAATTTATAAAAAATGAAGCCAACTAGATACAGTTCAAAACAAAATCAACTTAATTGGATCAAGTCATAACATTAAGAAGTAAATCACATGCTAAAGAATAACGAATGTAGTAATTAAATAATAATTATGAAGGAAAAGAAATTAAATTAGCAACAATCAAAACTTGTAGGGACTTATTATAAAAATATACAAAGTTTTTTATATAAAAAATACATTATAACAAATTTAGGGATCCACAAATGCAACTTCAGAAAATTTTCGGGGTGAAAATTTAATTTATGACAACTTCAGGCACTAAAATGCAATTACAAAAAATTAGGGACAAGAGCAATTTTTCGAAAGAGCCAAGTTTTATGGACTCAAATGCATTCGCTGAGAGTGTGATTACTTTTATGCTCTCTGGTCATGTTCGGACGTTTCTTTGTGTCCAAAACTTTGTCCTTCGGAGAGTCATTTGCTTCCGAAGGAAGTGATTTTCCTTAAGTAATTTTTCTCTTATTTTGGACGCTCCCATGTGTCCTAAACTTGGTCTTTCGGATGATCATAAGTGTCTGAACTACCTGCAACTTAAAAACTTCCTGCAAACTCAATCTAAAACCATTAAATTGATTTGTTCATCATCAAAACTTGGATTAAGATTGACAATTTCCCTATTTTTAATGATGACAAATCAAGGAGCTCAAACAAAGAATTAAAAGATACAAATTATATCACCATTGTACTCAAACTGAAAGGCATACATCATATCATAAATCAATACCACAATATTAGCAAAACATCACAATTAATCAGTCATATATCACTAATATTATCATTCTCCCCTTTTGACATCATCAAAACAAATCAATAAGAGACTCTCCCTGAATCAGAGCTCCCCCTCAACCAATAAATCATAAACAAAGTATAACAAAATCAACAATTACATGAAAATATGAGAAAATTTACTGGATCAAGATACATAAAAGACCACAAAATAAAGAACTACAGCCTAAGACTAAGAATTCCTATCATTTTTTTTCTTGCAGCGACGTTTGCATTTGTGTTTTCATGAGAAAAACTTGTGAACTAGTAGAACATCATTCCCCGTATCCATACTGTCTTGGTCATCATGATCTGAGGTATGTTGATCTTCAAGAGTAGGATTCAAGATGGCTCTTGGCTGCATGATGAAATCATAGGTTGCATCAACATCATCATTCTCATCATCATCGTCCATATTTCGAGCTTGAGCTAATGAATTTTCTGGAGCTTGTGGTGGACCTCGGTTTGATAGGATCATCATTGGCCTGTCCTTCGAGTTCCTCAAACTGTCCTTTGGGTTCCTTGTGAACTTAACAATCCACATCCTGTTCAAGGGATCATCATAAGTATCAGACCTAATTCACAGTGGATCTTAAGTTAGTATTAAGCCTTAATGCTTGTGAATTGTGCTTGGGTAGAAGCATACATGCCCAAAGCGAGTGCTTCTTAAACAAGATCTTGCTTAGTTTCTAAGCGCTGTAATTTACGGGTGCTTCGTTGTTGGAATTTTGACATTTGAGCACTAAGGGAACCAATAAGATCCACAATTTGGGATAGAGATGGTGCAATTGAGGAGATAGGATGTGGATTCAAAGGACAGCTTACAAGAGATTATTAAGAAGGAAAATGAGGTGCTTGACTGAAGTAGAGGCCTCTTCTTTGGATTTTTCAACCAAATTATACAAAAATAAATGGTTTACAAAAAGTGCATATTTGGTTGAATAAATCCAAAGAAGAGACCTCTAAATGTACAAATACACATCTTTATAATTAGTTGCATAAGAGATTGGAGTAGAGATAAGGCCCTTCAATAATTTTTTGGTGTAATAAAAATAGTTATTGAGTAGTTTCTCCGAGTGTCCTTGAGAAGTGACTCCCTTTTTAACAATATTATCTAGAAATCCATCTTTAAATGATATAATCTCCTATGCCAAAGTCAAGTATCATTTTTGGTAACGGTTAAGCACTTAATCTTACTATTGTCAATATTATCAAGATAAACCACATAAATATCATTATGCCTTTTACCTTTAAACAAAAAAATAAAGTTCTTATCAAGAATCAAGCATTCATATTTTTTAAAGAATCTATCACATAGTTGCCTCACACTTAAGAGATTATAATTTAAGTTATCAACAAAAAAAGCACATTTTTCACAAGTGTCTCATGATTTTTAATTATATCACCAATCCATATAGAGTTGGCTTTCATGTTGTCTCCAATGGTTACTTTGCCACTATCTCTTCAATTTGATATTTGTGAAAAGGGATGGATCACTGGTCATGTGCCTTGAGCATCCACTATCAATGAACCACTTTCATCCTTAGTGGTGTTCTTCAAGCATACCTACACAAAAAATTAATTGTAACTATTTGGTATCCATATTTTCTTGGGTCCATATGAGTTAGTAAATTAACTCAATATCCACATTGAGTTGTGTCCCAGATTCTCATTCCTTTTAATATAACAATTCTTTTCACATGTCCATATTGTTGACAATAATTAAAAATAATACTTTTATTTGCATATCAAGAAGACTTGGACTTTACAAAGTATAAACCGTCATTTCTAAAGGTGGTGAAATTCTTCTTGATAAACATGAAAATCTAAGGGGGTATAAAAATATTTTCCTTTTTCTTTTACAAAAGTACATCAAGATAATCTAGTCTCTTCTTGAATGAAGCTTGTTCTTCTTTGATCTTGGTTTTCACATATAACTTTTTCTTCAATGCATAATTTTCTTGTGTCAACCTTTTATTTTCATGTACAAGTTTAGAGTTAGCATTTAATAAATCTATTATTCTTTCTATTTAACTCCTTGTTTCTAGCATAAAATTCTTTCAAGCTATCATGTAAATTTCATCAAAAGGCTCAAGAGCATCATTTTCATCAAGTTCATCACATGAATCATCAAGAAAATTGAAGATAGTAGATACCCCTTCATCAACGAATGCTATAAAGGCCATTTGAGCGATTTCAACTTCCTTTTCTACTTCTCCCTCAGAATTGCAATCATCCCATGCTATTTGTAAATTGTTGAAACGGGGCTTCTTTCCTTCTTTCTTCTTGGAAGGGCACTCATTTGGAAAGAAACCCGAGTTGACCATATTCAAAGCATTTTTCATTTTGCTTCATGATTTCTAACTTGGTCTTCCCTTTGAAGTTGTTATGATTGATTGCTCCTCCCTTTCTCATTCTTCTGTTCGTTGATGTTCTGCTTTAGGAATCCTTTGGTGATGAGTGCAAGATCACTTTCATCAAATTCTTCATCTTTCAAATTGATGGAGTAATTCTCATCATCTTCTTGAGAGGCCTTCAAGACAATGCTTCTCTTGGGTCTTGCTTCTTCATCATCTTGAACTTTGGATTTCAGCTTCAACTCATAAGAAGTAAGAGAGTTACTCAATGATTCAATAGGCATACAATTCAAGATTTTTGCTTCTTCTATAAAAATGGATTTTGCTTCCTATTCTTTAGACAAAATTCAAAATTTTTCTATTCTTTTCACCCAATGAATATTCCTTGCCTAATGCCTCCAAATCCTTTGGAATGTCATTGAATCTATAATACATCTTTATCAATGCTTTCATGAGGTTCCATTTTGAATGATTCATATCTAGCTATAATCAATGATTTCTTTTTCTCTCTCACATCATAACTATCCTCATGAATCTCTTTCAACTTGTCCCAAATTTTCTTAGCCGACTTGCAACCTTTCACTCTAGTGGATTCATTTGGCATTTAAGATATTGTATAGCACACTCATTGCTTTTGCATTCAAATTCAAGTTGGCCTTATCGGGCAATGTCAAAATTCCTAATGATGAGTCTCTAACTATGAATTTGATCTCTTATAATGCTTGGCTTCAAAGGTACCCTTATTGACTATATACTATAACTCAATATCTATTGATTGCAAAAGGATCTCCATTCTCTCTTTCCAACTAATAAAGTTCATACCATTGAACATAGGTGGTCTAGTGATGGATTGACCCTCCAAGAACAAAGCATTGTTGGTTGCCATAGTAATCTTTACTCTAATGTGATTAAACCAAAACAAGAATAGACTAAACTCTGATACCAATTGTTGGCCCAAAAGCAACTTAAGAGGGAGTGAATTAGGTTGTATAAAACTAATATCAACTTAAGATAAAAAAAAAAATACTAGAAAGATGGATGCAATGCAATTAATAATCAAAGCAATAAATGCACAAGTAAGAGTAAATAAAAGACATGTTTTGAGATCAGAAAAATCAAACCAAACTCCCAAACTTCACAAACTTGGAGTACAATTCAACTACTTGTGTCTCTTCAATGTAGGTGAGACAATAACCCTTTTTGTACACCAAGAAGGATCAATCTGGCTCGTGGACACTAATTATCTCTAGTTGAGCCTAGTGTGAGCCAAGAGTTTTATATACAATCTTACTTTTGTACAACAATTATATCTTTACTCTTTACACTTGAAGATTACTCACTTTTACATAGGGTAATTGTACTAATACTTTTCTCTTATACAGAGACATAGTTTTAGTATAAGAGACAGGACATAGACTCATTTAGACACTTATTTGCCTCCGAATATTATTCTTGAACAATCAAATGCGTCTCTCGAGAGTGTGATTATTTTTGTGCTCTCTGGTCACGTTCGGACGTTTCTGGAGTTGCATCCAAAGAATTTGTCCTGGAAAAGTTATTTGTATCTGAAGGATAGTGATTTTCCTTAAGTCCTTTCTGGGCATATTTCGGACTGCATCGTAAGTTGGTCCTTCAGATGATCATAAGCATCCAAACTACCTGCAACTTAAAAACTCCCCTCAAACTCAATTTAAACCATTAAGTTGATTTAGTCATCATAAAAACTAGGATTAAGATTGACATATGTTTCAATTCTGTCATTTCAATTTCGGTTTGGCAACCTAGACTTTCAAAGTACTCCTGTCCATCAGCCTGGATATTCCAAATAATATATTTTCAATTACAATCTAGCAACCTAGGCGTTTAAAGTCCTTTTATTTCAATTAAGTCTGGCGACCGAAACTTTTAATCTGTTTAAGTGCAATTTCCAATCTGGCAACCCAGATTTTTGGCTAGTTCACATTAGACATCTTGGGCGTTTGTATTCATTTTCATTTCAGTTTTGTTTGGCAACCCAGATGTTCTTGTGTAAGGTTTTATTCATGAACTATGTTTAACCTGATTCCCAAAGTGGAATGCGTAGGCAACTCAATCAGAGTCTGGTCACTATTTTAGCACTATCATTATATTTTATTTAGCTTATATCTTTTGGTGCCTAATATATTTTCCTACATCACAGAAAAAATTCTACTATATACAACATTTCTTGTTATGTCTTTCGGAAGGAAAATTCTTGTATTAAGCTTTCTCTATTTTCAGTCTAAATCCGTGTTGAAAAAAAAAACATGGACAAGTACGTGCTATGTCTTTCTATGGTGAAATATGGAATGCACTGCTTAGATCACATTCTCAGAAGCATGCCACATGGTCAAATTTAAGGATGTGACAAGCAGATTTGCGATAAAAAGCTAGAATTTTAATGAGTCAGGTGGATCTGATGATGAAAATTGTTGCACATCTCAAAACTTGTAGCAATAAGGCAAGATACTCAAAAGATGCAAGGATGCAGAAACGGCCAAGTCAATTCATGGAAGTATAGCATAGGATTTGTTTTGTATTTTCATGCATGTAATAGATATAATAGGAAGAAATAATGGTGGTGGCAATGGCGATAGTGGAATCCCCCATGAATGGCAACATCCTCCTTTACTTAAAATTTTTCTTCTCTTAACGTTTGATTCACCTAATTGCCTCAATAGTTCTCCGTCCTTATTTAAGTAATGTCAATTTGTATTTGTTTGCCAAATAGCTTCGTCAAAATCCCTAGTAGAGTCGCCAAGCTGTCGAGCCCCATTTTTTGGTGGGAAAAATGAAATAATAAAGAATAAATAAGTATAATAATAATACGAAAATAGGGCCTTAAACGAGATTCTAAAATGCGACGTTAGAAGACCCAAAAATTATCTAGTATAGGGTTTTTGAAAAATAAATAAACGAATAATACTGGAGTCACCACCCGATGTCTGAAATGAATCGAAACACTAGCCTAAACCTAAGAGAAAAAGAAAATTCTAAAAGGTTCAGGAAAAAAATTTTGAAACACAAAAAGGAAATAAATAAATAAATAATAAATTGAAAACCCTATCCTAGATGACTCTTAGTCTACGAAAACAAAAGAAAATGTTCAGGAGTCCTATTGAGGAAAGAGAATGTTAGACTACTCTATGGGTAACTTAGGCACCCTTTAACCCGTAGTAAAACTGGTAGCGTGATTTAATTCTTGTTTCCTTAAAAATAAACCTATTTTTATATTAAGATTGGATAGAACAAAGTAAAAGCAAACCAGAGGCAAAAATAGACATGGAAAATGCGAGAAAAAGGAACTTACTATGCCAGAGTTAGACTGACACAGGAGGGGAAAGAACGCGAGCAATGATATTTACAAAAAATAAATATACTAAACAAACTAATAAACATTGAAGTACATAAAACACATAATCACATAAAACATAGGATATTCTAACACGCAGAACCTAACAAAAGCAGTGAACATATAGTATATACCCTACCTATTATAATAGGTTTAATCCTTTTTTCATAAAAGTTGCCCCCATCTCTGAGGTCAACGTCTATGCGTACCTACACGAGGCATTACCCTATGTAAATGCTATAGAAAAGTGGTAAATGGATAATTAAATAGAGCAAAATAAAACAATTAGCATGTAAAAACACATATTGCACATTATAGAGTTTAGATGTGTATAAGACAC
This sequence comes from Cinchona pubescens, assembly GCA_025175665.1. Classification (NCBI taxonomy): domain Eukaryota; kingdom Viridiplantae; phylum Streptophyta; class Magnoliopsida; order Gentianales; family Rubiaceae; genus Cinchona; species Cinchona pubescens. Next base: position 280,038 of record JANKKI010000393.1, on the reverse strand, counting down.
AGGTTTTACTTGTAGTTCTAATTCTAACTAAGAGTTTTGGGCAAACATTTTAAAAGCATTCCCATTCCCTATATGTCAATACTAACGATGTTAAATAAACTAAAACTGTCTCTTATACACATAGGCAAGAAAAGGACAACTAAAACTACACCAATTTATCAAAAGAAGAGCCATATAGAGACAGTTCAAACCAAAATGAACTTAATTGAATCAATCATAACATTAAGGAGTTACAAAATTCTCAAACAATTAAATATCAACATGCTAAAGAATAACGAATCTAGTATTAAAATAATAGTTATGAAGGAAAAGAGAATTAAATTAGCAACAATCTAAACTGGTAGTGACTTAATTGCAAAAACTTGCAAAGTTTTTAGGGTAAAAAATACACTCTAACAAATTTAGGGATCCACAAATGCAAGTAAAAAAGTTTTTGGGGTAAAAAAACAATTTATGAAAACTTTAGGGACTAAAATAAAAATTATGACAAATTTATACACACTAAAATAAAATTTTAGACAGTTTTAAAATACAATTACAGAAATTTGCCAGGGATTAAAATTCAATCTTAGAAAGTTTTAGGGAGTAATTTAGAATGTTTTATGGACTAAAATATAATTATATAAAATTTTAGGGACTAAAAATGTAATTGTAGAGAATTTTGGGGGAAAAATATAATTTGTAGAAAATTGAGGGTAAAATGTAATTTATGAAACATGGGGCAAAATGCAATTTACAATAAATTCAGGTCTATAAAACACGACCGGTTCTGCAAACCCTAAAGCAAAATAATTAAGGCCGAACAATATTTTCTCTACAGAAAGACCCAACAAAACAAAATATGCCCAAACAAATAAAAGAACCAATAGAGGCCCATAACAAACTAACCCACTATAAAAACAATTGAATGGCCCAAACAAAATAAATTAGCCCACTCCAAGGAAAACTAAGTACATGCCTATACAAAAATTAAATAGCTCAAAGGACTAGAAATTTGACCCAACTAACCACAAGAGCCATAGAAGAAAAATTTAAACTCAAACCCAATATAGGAAAAAAAAACTTATAGCCTATTAAACTAAAATACTCATTAATGAGAGAAAGCACACCAACCAAACAAAACCATTAATTAAAAATAAAAGACCCAACAACCAGGTAAGACCCAAATCCAAAAATTAAACTTAATTGTTAAAATCTAACGAGCCTAAATGAAAATAAGCAAACACAACCCAATTAAGTTTTAATTTTAAGTGCTTACTAATTTCATTGTTTTTAAAACTACTGGGGTTAAATTAAACATTAAGGGAACTTGAGGGGCTAGAGTACAATTTAAACCTTAATGATCTTTCTCAATTGTGCAAAATGCTACTTTACTACTGCATCAAGAGTCACTTATATTTTTATTTTTTTTTTAAACTCCTCAAAACTCAACCAAATCTAACAAACTAATATACCAAATCGATTCTTTCGATGAGTAGAGTCTAAATATAACTAAATCTAAATAAGAAAAATGATTAAGAAAAGATTAAAGGAAATTTCGTTCACCATTTAAAAAACCCATTTGATTATTTGAGGCTTAGAATATATTTGATGTGTCAAAATCATTACAATAATTTACACAACTTAACATAAAAGAAATTCCAACAAACATCGTTTATATCATTATTAATCTAACTAATAAAATCAAGAAAACAAAATTTTGCTAAAAGAACACAGCAAAAATTGAGTACCTCAATAGTGGTGATGACTTGGTTGATGATGATGTTGAAAGTGATAATATGTGATGGGTTTGGTGAATGATGATGGTGAACGATTATGAAAATGTCAAAATAGGTAATTTTGTGAGTAGGAAAAAAATGTCGTTGTCTCAATTTTTTTTGTTGGGAGTGGGAATTAAATAAGAAGGGGATTGTGTAAAGTGATAGGAATAAGGAGAGAAACATATGAGAAAAGGAGAAAAAATAAATAAAATTAGTTGATGATAGGAATAGATGTTTATCTTGGTGAAGGAGTTGTGAAGAGAATAAAAGGCAAAAAGGGTTTGATAGTAGGTTTGAAGGGATAAGGATCAGGTTAGGTATAGTTGGTCTGTGTAGACTGTGATGTGATTGATACTCATATCCGAAAGACCATCTATTGACTTTCAAAAAGTGATTTAAAATAATTATTTTTTTATTCAAAAATGTGATTTTTTGTGAAATTGGGGTGGTGTCTCAAAAAGCCTAAAAACTTTAAAAATTTATCCCAATTTGGCATTTAACGGTAAAAAGCGCATCAAAATTCGATGCCAATAACATGGAAGTTCCTGAAACTTCCCAATCATGTACAACATAAGAGTTTACCCCTTCATCAAATGTTTATTTCTCTACCTCATCAACAATGTCTGTTGCAAAACAATTGAAAAATTCATGTGGATATTTCATTACTTTAAAAACACTAAAGGAAGTAGATTCTTCATTCACTCTCAACTCTGGCTTTCCTTGCTTTACATCAATGATGGCTCATCTGGTTGCCAAGAATAGTCTTCCCAGAATAAGGAAAATCTCACTATTTTCCTCTTCCTCCATGTCTAAAACTACAAAATCTACTGGAAATATGAAATTCTCCATCTTTAGTTGCACATCCTCAACTATTCTGTGTGGCTTCCTCACACTTTAGTTAGCAAGTTGAATTGTCATCATGGTTGGTTGAACTTAGCTCAATCCTAGTTTTTTTGGACATGGATAAAGGCATTAGATTTATACTAGTGTCTAAATCACACAAAAGCTCCTTTATCAAATGGAATTGTTCCTAGAATACAAGGAATAGTGAGGTAATTTCCTATCTAGCACTTCACTACTCTGCTATCGTTAGTGAGCATCACTGATTCTTCTTCTTTCCACTTCCTCTTGTTCACCATGATTTCTTTCATATACTTAGAATAGTTAGGCATTTGAGTTATAGCATCAACAAAATGAATATTAATTGGTAATCTTTTAAGAATTTCAAGAAATTTATCAAAATCTTCGTCCTTTTCTTGCTACTTCGAACTTTGTGGATGTGGAATCTTACTAGTAGGATGTGTTGGCATTGGTTTGTCTCATTCTTCCTCTTTCTTTCTTCTTCTAGGTATCTGATACCTAGTCATTTCTTCCTCATTCTTTTGAACTTTTTCTAGTTCAGACAGTTCCTCGATCACTTCTTTATCCATGTCACTCTTCTCTTCAATATTCTTGGGATCGTCTGGTACTTTTCCACTACACAAGGTGATCATTTTAACCTGCTCATTTGGCCATTTACTATGGTGTCGCTTGGTAGAGTCACTTGAGATCTTTCAGCATGCTTGGTGAATTGTCCCATTTGACCTTCCAAATTCCTTTATGCACCATGTGTCTTGTTCATGAACGTGGTCAATATTTTATCCAGGCTGGGCTTCCTTTGACCTTGTTGTTGTGGATTTTGTTGTTGGTACTAGAATGGTGGTCTTTGTGCTCTATGACAAGAAATTATTCCTCCATCTTGGATTATACATGTTATATTTTGCACCTTATGTTGGTTTGTCCAAGTTAACCTATTTGTTCCCCAAAATTTGACATTCCCCAGTTGCATGACTTCCTACACATCACTCACAAGGCAATTCATTAGAATTAATAGAATAACGTTATTCACATTTACACCCCCCAAGTTACCTTGTCAATAGTGCCAAATGTGTAACAATTTGGCTTATTGACAAGGTGTGTTACCAAGCATACTAATAGAAGCTTATGGACTCTTCTTGCCCTCATTGCTCCAACGACCCTGTTGTAGTAGAAATTGCTAGCCCTCTTCTCAAGTAGTTCATGTGTTACTTTAGGAGTTTTGTACATGAATGTTCCTCCACTTGCTGCAACATCTATATTCTTTGCAAGAGGAAATAAACAATTCCTTTAGTTTGGATTCTGACAACAAAGGCAATCCATGGTGTGGACACCTGCATAGTAACTCCTTAAATCGTTCCCAAGCTTCTATAAGTGACTCTTGATCGAGTTGAGTGAAAGAGGTTATGTCATTTTGCAACTTGGCCATTTTAGCTAGTGGGAAATATTTGTCTAGAAATTTCTGGCCCAACTCGTCACACGTGGTAAATGTCCCCGGTGCAAATAAGGTAACCATCATTTAACCTTGTTTCGCAAGGTAAAGGGAAACAACCTGAACTTGACGTCAACATTAGTAACTCCATTTTGCTTGAATGTACAGCAAATTTCCCGAAAATGTGCAAATGCTGCTGTGGATCCTTCATAGAACTCCCTCCAAACTGTATATTGTTTTGAAGTCAAACGAGATAATAACACCAGTTTAATTTTAAAATTGTTGAGTTGAATTGGCAGTCTTATTATACTCGAACAACTTCCATCCAATGAAGGTAGTGCATAATGCTTGAGACATCTGTTGCCTTCTTGTGGTTTCATTCTTCATCCACTAGTATCTATTCATTCTTATCATCTTCTATATTTCTACTTGTGGAACATTTTTCTTCCTTCTTTTCTTTTTTTCTAAGTTTATGTAGTGTTTTAATCTCTAAACCCAAAAGAATGTGTTGAAACCTAGATAGGATAAACTACAAAAATAAAAACAAAAGATTATATCTAATTAAAAAAATTAAATAAAAGAAAATAAAATAAAACATGTCCAAATTAGCAATTAATTCAGTTGGTATCAATGTTATCAGTTGCCAGTCCTCAGGAATGACATGCTAGGCTATTTGAGACACCACCCCAATTTCATGGTTTAACTTCTTTTTGGAATTTCAAAATTGTAATGACTGAAAATAACTAACTAAAAAGCAAATAATTAAATACTAGAATTGAAGAGATGAGAAAAACAATAGGGTTTCTCGATTTTGTTGGTTGCATGGCTTGATTTACATCTAGTTATTCACGTTTAATTCTCACGAGTGCTAGTTGAATACCCATGTATCGTTATTATTCAATAGACCATGCCATAATTAAGTTACTTCTATACGAATGGCTTGCCTATGTTCTAGTACAAACAATTCAGAAATAAAAGTATTCTTTCCCTTTCCAATCAATTTCCTTTATCAAGTACAATCAATTTGTAGTAGAAAGAATTCATTTTAAAGTGCATGGAATTCATAAAGACTACATAAAAGAGAACTAATCCCCGATCAGTACTTTATTCAATATTTATGGTGATTGTTATTCGATCTAAGCATGGTAAAGAACGTGTAAATCTAGTCGTATTGCACACTTTAGATTAAATCAATTCAAATGTTGATCAGGCACTTGAAATTATTAAGATCATAACAATAACTAAATCGTATAAGGAAAACCAATCAAGAATAACATAGAAATATAAATCAATCCATAGCAACCAACTACATCTTGAAAACCTTAACTAGCACATTAGTGCATAACATGATCAAAAACATAAAAGTTATGAAAAACATGTTATTATTAAGAGCAGAACATAAGAAATACAATAAAAGTCATCAAGGCGATGATTCTTCAAGGTCTAGCCTTCAAAGTGCAAACCCTAGTTCTAAACTGAAACTTACAATGAAAGATAAGAACTGTCGTTTCTCTCTTTATTCTCTCCACTCCCTCTCAATTCAGCCTAATAATGTTCTAGTTATAGGTATTACAAGGGTAAAAATGTCTAGGGTTGAATTGGGTTCAAAATGAACCCAAAACAACCCTTGAAACCCAAAAAGCGCAAACTTCCCTTTGTTGTTGTTGAACCCCAGTTATGACAATCATGTTTTGATGATGACCAAATCACACTAATGGTTTGAAAACAAGTGTGCAGAAAAACAGGTAGGTTTGGACGCAAATGATCATCCGAACTAAACAACCAGAAGACTCCATGGACGCAAATGACTGTCCGAAAGACAGAGCTTCGGACGATGGTAATAGTCCGACACAAAGAATTTGAATCAAGTCTCGGATGAAGAACAGCGTCCGATCATGTTCCTTATACACATTGCTTGATCGGACCCATGTTCGGACGCATCCGAGGATGCGTCCGAACGAATATCCTCAGATAAAAGACGCAGCGTCTATGATCGCGAGGATGAGATATTCGTTCGAACGGTCCAACGGCTAGTTCGTTCGGACGCACACTTGCTGCATCGGCCGTCCGAAAGGTCCAACGGCTAGTTTTCCAGTAAACAGAAAATAGCCGTTGGAAAGTTGTTGGAAGCAGATTTTGGGCAACTATAAATACCCCTAAGCCTGAATTAAATAGCAAGAGACTTCGACATTGAAATTGACTTACAAGTAATACTTGAGCTATTTGGGAGAAATAGTGGTACAAATGTTGTAATAGTGTAGGTAGTTTTGTGAAAAGAGCTTAGAAGTGTAAGAGTTCTTCAACTTGTAAGAGTGGAGAGATAACAATTGTAAGCTTGAGAACGATGTGAGTGTAAAACTCTTTGCTCAACTAAAGGAAATTAGTGTGAGCAAGAGTGATCCTCATTTGTGTACAAGAGGTTATTGTCTCACCTACTTTGAAGAGACTTTTAGTGGCTAAACTTCAAGTTGTGAACTTGGTAGTTGCCTTGTAAGAAGCTCTTTATAGTTGTAAGCTCCAAGCTTGAGAAGCTTGGGAGTTTGGTTTGATTCTCTTAATCTCAATATTCTTATTTGTTCTTTAAGCTTAAATTGTTGAATATCTTTTGTATTCATTTGTGCTTAAGTTTTTATTTGGTGAATAAAGTTTGTATTTTTATTAAGCACATAAAAAGGTTTGTGTTAGATACAACCTAATTCACCTTCCCCTCTTAGGTTGCTTTTCGGACCAACAGTTGTCACAACCGTGGGCACGACTAACCCCTGGCTAGGCCCTGTAGCTCTCACAGACTAGAAGCTTCTTGCCCAATAGCATGTTGGGCGTGGCTAGAAGCTAGTTGGGCACTAGCGCTCCAAAGTTATCTTTCGCCGAATTTTGCTCCGATTGTTCCAATTCGTGTGCTAATCAACCCTTTGAACCCCAATTCTCTCAAAACCTATTAAAACACATGAAAACACGCACACATACACACACAGATATATATAACCAAAACACTAAAATTAACATTTCTAAATAAAAACCTTAATTTACTCTAAAATACTTAAAAAACACTTAAAAACCCTAAAATATCATAAAAAGTACTCAAGACTTGCAATAAAACTAAACTAAAACATATAGAAAAAGTAATTTTAGTGTTATCTAGATTAGTATAAGAGAAGTCTGTTCTTATGTCAAGCCTTTAGGTAGAGGTCAAATTAAAGCAAACAAGAGTTAATAATAAACCTCACAGAATCACTACACTATACCTCACTTCCACAAGTATACGGAATTGGTAGTTGTATAGGATGAGTGGGTAACGTTCCCGCGAAGATTGTTTGGCAAGCAAGTACCGAGATTTACGAATCTTTGTATAGTTAAGTAAATTCAAGTAAGAAGAGACGAAACTACACAAATTAAAACCATAATTAAAGTTAAGCAATTGAAATGTAAATTAAACTAAATTATCTACTAAAGCAAGTAAATAGAACTAAGCAACTATGAAATTAGAAACTACTTAATCAATTCTAATAAAAAGAAGTAAATAAAAGCACTTAATTCTTGACTAAACGTTAACTCAAATAGGACTAGAATTAAAGACATCTATTAACCCATAAGAGACTATAATTGAGTTTAATAAAGTTTAGAAACTAAATTTTTAAACTAGAATTTGGCTCTTTTAACTTAGAAAGCTACTTAATGTTTGGATTTGGTCTCTAATGTGTAAAACCACTCAGAATATACACGTCTAGAGCAAGGTATTTAAAATTCAGATTAAATATAATTCTTACTTGTTCAACTAGAACCCTAATTTCTGTACGAATGCTTGAAATGAATGCCAAGAGATTTTCACTAATTTAAACTAGAAAACAAGTAAAAATTATATCTACTTGAAGCTAATGATTAATCCACTACAATTATGTAATCAAAATTTAAACTTGCAAGGAATTTAAAACTAGATCTAAAGGATAATTAAAGAGAATTTGTATTCAAATATAACTTAAGAGTCGAGCCACCCTATACCACTCTAAACTAACTAAAATTACTAACTACACTACTTTTCTCTATTCCCTACTTACTTTTCTATTACATCTTTAAAGTAGCTTAAATAGTGGAGTATTACACAAGGCAAAATTAGAAATTGGCTGCTAGAATATTACAGAATTGCCATTACTACTTGTGTTGGAAGTGAGTCCATGTTGTGATTTGGATTTTGAGATAGCGATATGGACCTCAAAGCAAGCTGACATTGACCTCTCTCCATATCCAAATCACGATTTGGAATAATCCAGATCACGATCTGGACTCTTCTTCCAACAAATCTTCATTTCTTCTGTAATTGCATTTTGGTCCTTACGCTTTGTTCATTCCAGCTTCTAACCTTTAATTTAAACCTGCATAATATTAAACCAATTAAGTAATTAATTTAACTAAAATTCTAATAAAAACTTGTCATATTTAACAATAACAAAAATATAAACACATAATAAAGAAATTAACTAAAATCTTCAATTAATTAACCAAAGTTCGAAATTTAAACTATCAAAATGTCATAATTTATAGTAAAAATAACTCCAGTTTACTAGAGTTATCAATTTACGACTTTAATAAAGAGAGGATATAATCACTCTATCTCAATGGAGAACTTTGTCTAAGGATGAACTGATCTACTACAGACTGAATCAGGCTACCAAATCTTTCAATTATGAGAAATGGAACATTTTACCCGTGTCTTTCGCTTTAATTGTGTCTCTCTAACACACTTATTCTTTAAATTCTCTTTTTAGTAAATGTCATGAGGAGGATAAGGACCTGGAGTACCTTGTGCATTCTGGTTTCTCTGAAGAGCAGTGAAGGTGCTAGCAACGATACATCATCAATCTAATGAAGTCTCAAATGGCCACAACCCTAGGATTGTTAGTGATACTTTGGTGACTATAGTTACTCCTTTCAAGGTCATTGTTCCTAGCTTTGAGGTTTTTTCTCTTTATGCTAAATTTGTCCCCAAAAAATAGAAAACTATTGATCCTTTATTCAATCATTCTCTTAATTTGGTTGTCCTGGACAATCTATTTGCAATTAACTATTAGCGAGATCTTGTTAGTGATTCCTCTCTTTTTATATGGGCAAGGTCCAGGCCACTCTCAAAACTAATAGAAGGCCAAGACAGACATAGTTGTCCCCATTCGATTTGGCGAGACAAATTTGTAGAGGCCATGCCAGCTCTACTAGTAACACATTCCTATCTGATGAACCTATTTTTTCCTGACTGTGAGATTGAGTATCAATAATACGACATGCTTCTAATATACTGCTATGAGTTGATTTTTGTAGCCATCCTTCATGACAGAGATCTTACAACCTCTCTCCCAACTCCCGAGCTAATCAATCTTATGATTGTCTCTCAAGAATTTAATGTAATAAGAAAAAGACTTTATTTTTACCTATTGTTTTGAATGATTTTTATTCTGGATTTTTGTTTCTCAAGTTTGTCATTTTATAAGAGAGCTCGTCTTTTTGGTTAAGGCAATCCACAGTGCTTGGAAAGAAATGGATTCTCTTTGCGGTAAAAGTGTGGCCCTTGAGGGAAATATGCACGGGTTGAATGGAGATATCTGGTATCTGGATGATAAACTAAAAGAGGTTGAGGATCAGGCTTTATTGACTAGGCTAGAAAAAGACTTACTTGGGGAAAAGGGAAAGAATGAGGTTGGGTGGGTACAGTTGATAGAACGATGCAATTTGCATAGTAGATGCTAGAAAGGCCAGAGAGAGCAAAAGGACCGTGAGTTTTCCTAGGTGGTCAAAGGCTTCTTGATTGGGCCAGGAAGACTAAAGCCATCTAGATTTTCTGAAAAGAGAAGTTGTCTCCACTTGTAATTGACTTAGTTTCCTGTTTAAGATCCTAATGCCGAGCAAAAAATTTTTGCTTGTATTGAGGAATCTGGCATTTTATATGAGGCTAACTTTATTAAATAAAGCTTGCTTCAAATTTTTGAATCAACGTATTAAATGGAATTTAGTTTTTCCCACTAGCACGCTCCTGGTTATGGCACAGTTATCTCTGGATATTTTGTGAGCTCTTTGCTTAGAAGCTAATGTTTTTAATTTTCCAGATAATATGCTGTATATTTTTCTTCTTCATGCATTCATCTACTTTCTCGTTAGTTAAGCGATCTCCATTACATGTACGTTTTTTGTCTATTTTTTTTAGCGTTCTTCACACAAATTCTGAGTATGGAAAATATACTGAAAATCAAGAACAAAAGGTCAACCTTCTGTTGATTTAATCAACAAAAGGTACATCACTCTAATTTTATATATATATATTTTAAAAAAAATAATACTCCATTGACTCTTCTCCTTTTTTAATTGCAAATTTAAAACCAAAGTAGACGACAGATCTTCTAACAATAATTTGGTAACTGAAAGAAGATTTGTTGTAGGAAAACACTTGAGTAGATCTCAAGAAAGATTGTCTTTGATCTACGAAAATCTTGAAGATTTATCACACTTGAAGACTTGAGCACTTGAGTAAATCTCAAGGAAGAATGCCTCACGATCTGTGAAGAACTTGAATATCACCACTTGAAAAGTTGAACACTTGAGTAGATCTCTAGGAATAATGTCTCTAAATGTACGAAGAACTCAAACTTGAAGATTTGGCAGCACAACTTGCAGAACTTTGAGGATTTGACGATCTCAATTTATGAATAACTTGAGGACTTGAACACTTGAAGAGATTTTGAGGAAGAACATTTCTCGATCTTCGAAGAATTTCTCGTCAGCATTTGAAGATTTGAATACTTGAAGATTCATGAGCGCTTGAAGAGTTGAAGACTTGAACACTTAAAGAACATGAAGATTTTATGAGACTTCAGGGGCGCTTGTAGAGTTAAACACTTGACCACTTGAGAAAAATGAGGATCATGTAGGACTTTGGGGGGGCTTAAAAAGTTGATGGTTTAACCACTTTAGTAACGTGAGGATCTTGTAGGAATTTGGGGATTTGATGGTCAAAGGACATGAAGAACTTCAAGAACCTAGAAGGCTTGCTATATGCAGTAGCTTCTTCCCTTATTCATCTCCTTATGTCCAGATCCCCTCTTGTATAAGGAGACTGCACCATATTTATAGGCAAAAGTAGGTTTCCTACCCTAACAGGTTAGTTATGAGTTAAGTCACCAAATGAAATAACCCAAGATATTTTAGTGGACTTTTGAGTTTATTTGATTTAAGCCCAAGATTATATAGGCCCATTTATCCAGCTATATATTTAATTTAGACTCTTAAGTCGACTTAAAGTATACAAATGAATTAATTAATCAATACAATATTTAAGTATTATCATGACAAATTAAATTTCAAAAATTTCAATGCCTACAAGTGCTAATGTGGTTGTTGTATGGACTTTGAGTGCTAATAAGGCCCTTTAACATGATTCGAACGAGGGCTTACGGTTGTTTTATCCTATCCTGACCAATCAATCTTTTCACTTTTTTCACCCGGGCAAGAGATTTCATATTTATTGCGACTTTTATCTTCTCCAGATTAACCTTTATTTCACATTCTCAAATCATGAAACCCAGTAATTTCCCTGAGAATATTCTAAAGGTGCACTAATGGGATTCAACATCATTGAGGCCTTTTAAGCACATCAAATATTTTGGTCAAATCTTGACTTGATTGTTACCTTTCTTACTTTTCACCCAAAGGTCATCTAAATATACCTCCTTTCTTATTTGACTGTTCCTTCTTATTTGCTAATTTAATAGCTTTTTTACTAGATGCTAGTAGGTGTCTCTTATACACATTTTTTGAACCAAAAGGCATGAAATATAGTAATGGGTTCCATCTATGTAATAAATAAGGTCTTTTTCAATCTGCTAGTAGAGATAATGTCTCTTAGACTTTCGTAGGCATCTATAAAACATAATAGCTCGAATAAAATCAGAAAGTTAAAATACAAATAGATGTGTATTATAGCGACACGAATTATAAGTATATTGAATTGTTTTCTACCTCATGAATAATTACTACATCTTACGCCACGACTAGGTATGTCTCCTTCTCTTTCCGCGGCTCATTTTGAGAAAAATAACGTATGGACCTTGGTTGAAACTTATTTTTTTTTCTTCTAGAATAGCTAGCCCCCTTCTCTCTCTCTCTCTCTCTGTATCTCTCCTTCCTCTTTTTTTTTTTTTTTTTTCTTTTCTATTTTCATGGAATAGTTGTTCCCTTATCTTCCTGCCCACTCATTTTTTTCTCTATATCTAGCTTTATGTCACGCCTAGATTATTTAAGAGGGATTAGTTACATGCTTAGTTGCTCTATTACCTATTCAATTATGCATGTTCAGATTTGCTATTTTTATTTAAGAAATAATTAGCTGTAACCATTTTTTAGATTAGCTGAACACAATATGGCTAGGTATGAAATTAGTTGTTTGAACATTTCTAGAATAGCTGAAAAAAATTTCTAGGATTGAACTACAATATTTGTACATTTTGTGTTCATTAAAGTCACTGTTCTTAGTCAAAACAATTTTGTGTTTGGTGAAAATGAACTTTTTTGTTCGATTATGTGTACAAGTTGTTCTTGCAGATCATTCTTGGTGTTTAGTTATTGCAAATGTTATCATTATATCACTACATTTTATAAGAATTGTATTATATTTTATTTTTATAACAGTGCGCTTTAGATAAAAAACTTGTGCTTCATTTTTGCTTTGCGCTTAAGTCTTGCAATCTAGGTTACTTTTCGCTTTTAACTACTATCAAACCAACAATGGAATCTACCATATGATCAATCCTAGTTAGTGGACATAAGTCACTTGGGCGTGCCTCTTTAGATCAAGAGAATATATTAGAATTGGGTTTGCCATTGGACTTGATTATAAAAGTTGATTTTGTTAACTGGGCAGGTTAGTAAACCTTCTAAATATAAAACCCCGAAGCTATATAGCTTCACCACTTCTGTCATATATAGATTTTACTCCTAGATTAGTAAAAAGATTTTTATTAACTTTAGAAGAGTGAAGAAAGCTTTCTAAGAAGGGTTCCAGCTCTATAAACAAAGAACAAGACAGCAAACATGATTAAATGAAGAAGAATGAACATTATTTGTCAGGGGAAGGACTGACGAACTACTTGTGTTTGGTTAACTACTCTACTGACTTGGGGTTCGTTCTTGTAATTAAGTGGTATATAGTACATCCCGCATGCACACTCAATCTATCTATAATCTATCTATAACTTATACATAAATGCGAGTTGCTTCTCCCTTTTTTAATTTAATAAATATATAATTGTACTTCCTCTTTACACAGTAGATGTCTAAAATAGCCCTTAATGAAATATAATTTTTGAAAAAAAACATAATAATATATTTAAGTATTTTCCTTTTTTTTCGTGATACCTAAAATACTCGCCTATAATGAAATATAATTTTCAATTTCCAATAGAAAAATATAATTAAATTACTCATCACATATTCCACCTATTTTCAGGATATGCCTAATATATCATTAATCATTAATTACATAGTTTCATTCCTATCATATTCTTCATGAAGAAAAATTGATATATATGTGGAAATACTTCCTGTTTAATACTACTTATTTTTTATAGTACAATTATATATTTATTATATATGTTAGTGTTAATAACTTTGCCTACAATCTTGATCAAGATAATCTATCATTTTTCTTCTTTTTTGTCCTACCTAATATAGCCTTAATTAAACAGTTATGTCTAGCATGTTCTTCATGGGGTATAATTAGCCTTTTTGCGAATACTATATCCATTTAATACATTAAGATTGTCTATCTTTTATAATACTTCTATTATTAATTATATATATATTTCAAACTGCCACAACATAAATTCTTTATATTTATATGAAAGTTTGTCATAAATACATATCTAGATATGGATAAAAAACTTCAATGTATAAGTCATTTAAACAGGAAGTATTTCATATATAATGTTGAAAATACACATATAGAATATGATAAATTAACTATCAAATTAACAGTTAATGATATATTAGGCATCTGTCTCTTATACACATCTAGATGTGTATAAGAGACAGGTCTTAATACTTGGGCAAAGAATAAATAAAAATATTATTTTAATTTTTTTATTTTTTATTCTTAATAAAAACAGTATCTTATAACTAATTTACATATATTATAAATTCATAAATAGTTATTTTATTTTCTCTAACTTTTATTCATGTACGCTCTTGTATGGTAGTTAAATTAGCCTCATTTTTGTTATTTTCTATATTTTCATATGCCAATAGAAACTATAACTCTCTATTATAATAATGTGATTAATCAAGTATTTGTTTTAGTTATGACATAAACTTATTGTTCATTAGACTCAATATATAATAAATAATTAGTTGTTCATGGTAACAAATAAGTTAAATTGTTAGGCTTTTAAATTTGTTAGCATTAATAGCTTCTTTCAATTATGGAATTAAGCTTACTCTTGCCCAAAAAAAAATTCAATCCCACTAACATTTTGTTTCTAGAAGTGTAGTGTATAGACATACCAAACTTTATAAGATTGTATTTGACTTGATTGGATTTGAATTCAATAATATATCTTTTTAATATCAAAGTTTTCCTCCAACTTAAAAATCCCAAAATTAATAATCATATAAATAAAAATTTTAATATTTATAAAAGTAAAAAAATAGTGGAGTATATAATCCTATTTTCTTATCTCATTTAAATTTTTGTTACGATGGATTTAGATTTGTTTTTCCCTTTCATACATGAAGAAAAAAAAATTAACCAAGCAATTTGTTAATTTTATATTTCTTTTATAGTAATATTTGATTACAAAATCCTTATCTTTAATAAATTATTTTGCAAAATATTGGGGTTTACAGTAATTATTCATGAGGTAGAAAATAATTCAACTCATAATACGATGCAATGCCCAAAATATTCCAAAATAATCATTGCAACACATACAAAAATTCTACATATAATTTGTGATGCTAATATAGAAAAAATACTTAGGTAAGTAATTAATAAAGAAAAAACACATATTATGCAAATAAATCATATTGTTAAATACTCTATATAGATTGTTGGTATACATTAAGTTTGAATGTCAATTTAAAAAACTATAATGCAATTATGGTATTTGACAAAAAATATTAGTTTAGTGTAACTATTGATGAGTTAGAAAAATTTCTACCAATGGTGCGATACCTGTCCAAAATAGTTTAGAATAATTATATAAGACCTATAAGAATATTACGCATAAATTGTTGGAATGATATATAGAAAAAATAAGTAGGTAAATAATGTAAAAAACAATAAAAATTATACAAATAAAATCGTACTACTAAATGTTCTAAAATAATTGAAGATATAAATTGTATTACACGTCAACTTTGGAAACTATAATGCAATTTTACACTATTTAACAAAATAATAAAATTGTAGATTAAATATCTTGGTAAACAATATATGGAATCAAGCTAAAAAGTACACAAAAAGTAAAAAATAAAATTCTCACACTTTTAATAGCTTCAATTTCGTTTATATATTTAATAAATACAAATTTTACTATCATAGTAAAATGCCATACACATAATCAACATACAATTTCGAAGTTAACCATGTTTGATACCGTTTAGGACAAAGGAAAGAATTTAGAACGTTAATAAATTCCTGAAGTGAATACTATCATAAGGTTAAGAAACTTGAAAAAATTCTAATATATTCTCTACTTTGAGACATGAACACAATATGTTAAAAAATTAATTGCGATAGAAATTACATAAAAATTATGTATTATTTTACATTTTAGGGTAAGATAAAGGATTTTTTTTAATTTATTAATGCTCTATACATTTTAGTGCAAGATAAAAGAACAACTTTTATTTTCATCTTTTGATGATGATTTTAATATGTTGTGTGTTACCTACCCATATTTTAGAGAATATATTTATTTAATCTATTTACTTTGATGTTTTCGTTCTTTACATTTTACTTTGGTTCATTTTTTCTTATTTTTTGAATTTTGAATTAATCATTTCATATTTATTACCATATTTATTTAATCTCATATAAATATTTTTTATCTAATTAATGAATTTACTGCAATTAAGACGCTTTATCTATAAAATAATGTTTGATACTTGATAGTAAGTTTATCTTATAGTATTGATAAAAAATATACAGTTACATCTAAAATGTTCAACATTATAAAAAAAATCTTTAGTTTTAAATGACCAAGACATTGGTGGCGTCGTTATAAATTATATTTTAGATTGGAATTAACCACATTTTGTACCATCAATATGAATGAAGAGTTCAAACTTCAAAATTACAATCGAATACTAAAGTGAATGTTATCATAAGTTTAAGACAATGAAGTGTAGTTCAATTAGTAAGACTACGCTTTACCTACGATCTAACTTATGGATTCGAGTCACCAAGAGAGTAGGGGTAGATCTTCTTTAAAAAAAAAGTTTTAAAAAATATTAAAATATATCAATATATTCTCTATATATGTACACATTTACACAATACGTTAATGAAATTTGATTGTGCTAGAATTTATGTTAAATCCTACTTAAAGTAACATGTAATTTTGGATATGTTTATAGAACTATATATTTTTCATTAGCACTGCCTGTATTTTATAGTAAGATAAATGATTACTTTCATTAACATTCAGTGCATTTCAGAGCAACATAAAAGATTAATTTATTATTTTAATTTTTTATAATAATTTTGATATACTATATGATACCTATCAATAATATGGAGAATATATTAATTTAATTAGATTTTATTTTTTATAATGACTTTTTTGTGTTCATTCTTACATTTAATCAGATTCATTTTTCTTATTTTTTGAAATTATAATTAATTAATTTTATAATTATTATCCATGTATCATTTGATTTCCTGTAAATATTTTTTGCTAACAAAAAAAATCTATATTTCATCTATAAAATGATGTTAGGTATTTGATAGTGATTTTTTTTTTTTAGTGATGATAAAGAATATATAAATATATTTAGAAAGTTCAATACTATGAAAAATGTCTTTATCTTTAATTTATCAAGTAATTGGTGGTGTCGCTATAGGAAATCATAATCTAAGTGCCCAGAAGAGAAATAGAAATAAGATACAAATATCATATGTTATTCGCATAAAAGAGAAAATTTGTTTATATTTGACAAGAAATGGAATTGATGTATAATATTGCTCAAATAAGAAATGCTAGTTCAAACTTTAAAAAAAGAAAAGTGAAAATAATTATGAAAAAAAGAACAAAGATATTAAATATATATTTTAAAATATATAATTTTTGCACAAAACAAATCAACGGATAAAATGTATATAATTTGTATTTTATGTTATCATTCATCGATTATTCATTTAGTTTGAAAAAAATTAAAATTTTGATAAAATTATGAGTGTTACACGTGCGAAGCACTTAATTTTTTCTAAGTGTATCTATATATATAAATGTTGTTTTCCTTTCAAAAAAAGTCCCTCTAACCTCTCTTGATGGAAAATTCTTGTGTAGACCAAGGTATATGGCTTTACTGTACACCTTATAGTCTATATTTATCCATATCCTCCAAATTCTGTTAAAAAATAAAAATTATAATATTCCGATTCTACAAGTTGGAGGACGTGGATAAATATTGACAACAATGTGTACGGTGGAACCATACACCTTGATTCATACAAAAATTTTCCCTACTTACCATTTTGAAACCTTCATAAAATCACAAACTATTGACAAGAGAAAGTAGAAAGCAGATCTACTACCCCAACCTGAGCTATCTCCGTACTAGGAAGAGGAGGGAGGATCTCGATATGATTGGTTAATGGAGGTACTGTGCTATTGACGGTTGATCTAGATCGTGAACTTCACTATCAGGTGTTTAAGTGATCAAACAGCTACCTAAGAGTTGTCCATCAAATATTAAAGTTTTTCATCTTGAGTTGTTTGGTTTTGGTTGGTGTCAAACATCTGAGCAATCAGGTTTGCCATATTCTCTTATTGGTTTCATGCTTCTCAAATAATCAAATTCTTTTTAGGAATTGATTTTTGTCACTGGTTCCCATACGCAGTGCCAGTTGATGATCCAAAGTAGTCCACTTGGATTTGCCATCCCTTCTTTTACTCGTACCATGCTTCTTAGGCAATGAAATCACTTTAAGGAATTGGTTATTGTCCCTTATTCCCATGTACGGCTCCAGCTGATTATCTAAAAATGTCCAACAATCTTATGCCTGCAAGACAGATCGCAACACTTGGGAGAATAACCCCGTGGATCACTCCGATACTTAAAGTTAGGCTCTGAAGTTGATTGAATTCAAGAATAATATGATTTTTAGGAATGTAATATTGTTTTGTATATATATTGTACTTACCTATGGCATTGCTAAAGTAGGGCATGAGAAAACGGTTATATTCACAATTGAAGGGCGTTAATGTCTATACAAGCTTGAGGTATAGCTAGTAACTACCCAGCTTACTTTTGCACAAGAGGCTGAAATCGAACTACTTTCTATATTATAATTTTTTGGATTCAAAGGTGGGATATCAATTGTCAACGCTCTTGACGTATTTGGAAAGTAAGGTTGCAGAGGGCAGTAGCCGGAGAATCTGTCAGGTGAAAGCATTAGGATTTAGGATCCATGGGCATCATGTTTTTTGCCTTCAATTTTCTAATTGACTTTTGTAAAGCTAAAAGGAAGGACAAAGAGAAGCTCTTGGATAGTTTTCATGGACTACTATTTGTTGCACGAGCATCACAACATATTTTCTGTTGAAAAAAACAAAGGGCTTTGGCAAATATTAAGAGACTAATGAACTTGATTATACTAAAACTTGCAACTGTTAAAAGTTTTTATTTCACCTAATTACATTATTCAACTGGAGTTGCCCTTTAAATAGGCATTACATAGCAAATATGATGAAAAAACTACTTCAGTGATTCTAGGAACAAAAACAATTGAAACAGAAAAATAATGCAAATAAATAGGAACAGCAGCAACGGTCCTCGACTTTGGGGACTCCTTCAACAATTTTGAATTATCCTTCAACACTCCCTCTTGATTCAAAATTGCAAACTCCAAGTGACAATCTTAGATATTCATGCTTATCTCTTGGTGTAATAATGATTTTGTCAAAACATCTGCAACTTGCTCTTTAGTGTTACAAAACTTCAAGATTATTGTTCTCTCAGCTACAAGATCCCTGATGAAATGAGCCCTTATATCAATATGCTTTGTCCTTCCATGATATACTGGATTTCTGGTCATTGCAATTGTCGCTTTGTTGTCACAATAAATTTCAATTGCTCCCCCTTGTTCTTGACCGAAATCAGACAACAACCTTCTTATCCATATTGCTTGACAAGCTGATGATGTAGCAGCCATATATTCAGCTTCTGAGGATGATAAAACTATAGTGGCCTGTTTCTTTGAGCTCCAAGACACAGCTCCATATCCAAGGCTAAACATGTACCCTGATGTACTTTTCCTACTTTCAAGACAACCTGCCCAATCACTATCTCTTATACCATATAAATTGAAAGATGTAATTCGACCGTAGCATATACCAAAATCAATGGTTCCAGCTATATAACGCAAGATCCTCTTAGCTGCTCCAAAGTGTTTCATTAGCATGTTTTGAAGGAGAATGCATAAACCTTGCAACAATCCCAAATGAGAAGGTAATGTCGGGTCTTGTATGTCCTAGATAAATGAGACCTCCAACCAGGCTCCTAAAGAGCTTTGCATTTGCTAGTCCTGTACTATCTTCTTTCTGCAATTTCTCATTCAAGTTCATGGGTGTGTGAGCAATCTTACAATTCAGCATAAGAAACTTCTTGAGTAGATCTGTTGCATATTTTCGTTGAGATATAAAAACTCCATCTTCAACCTGCTTAACCTCAGCGAACCCAAATCTGACATTTCAAACTCATTTTTCATGCTCATACGAAATTCATCAGTAAGTGTTAGGGATGATCCGATATATGTCATGTCATAAACATATAGACATACAAAGAGAAAATCTTTACCTTGCTTTTTTTGTATAAAGAGTTGGCTCATTCCTACTTTTTTCAAACCCATTTTTCTGAAAATATGAATCAATTTTTGCGTACCATGCTCGAGGTGCTTGCTTGAAGCAGTCCATAGAGAGCTTTCTTCAACTTATATACTTGTTTTTCTTTTCCACATGCAACAACACCTTCTAGATGTGAAACATACACTTCTTCTTTTAATTCTCCATTCAAGAAGGCAGACTTAACATCAAACTGATAAACAGACCAACTTAACTGAGCAGCTACCGCAAGAAAGATTCTTACAGTTTCAAATCGCGCAACAGGAGAAAAAGTATCTTCATAGTCCACACCTTGCTGTTGCGAATACCCTTTTGCTACCAGACGTGCCTTTTGTTTCTGTATGCTCCCATCTGCATGATACTTGTTTTAAAGATCCACTTGACTCCAATAGCTGTCTTATTTTTTGGAAGATCATTAGTCCCCAAGTGTCATTCCTTTTGATGGCTGCAAGTTCTTCTTCCATAGCATTTTTCCACTCATCTTTCTCAACTACTTTTTCAAAGGTGATTGGATCAGGAGCATACATTGCTTGTGTTGATGCATAAATCTCTCTTACGAATCTGAACTTTTCTTGGCTGTTCTTCATCTATTGTGCCTTGTGGATATAAAGACATGCTAGACCTTGTTCCTGAGGGTGTGCCTAGAAGTGTTTTGTGGATAGGCAGTTGTTCTTCATTTTGTGAAATTTCATCAGCTATAAATTCTTCAAATTGAACAGTTGCTTCCTCATCTTCATGCCATTTCCACAGTCATTCTTCATGAAAAACTACATTTCTGGTGATTATTATTCTGCCGCTAACAGGATCATACAGTCTATATGCCTTTGAATTTGTACAATATCCAACAAAAATACATTTGATAGATTTCTCATGTAACTTGCTACGATTAGGAGAATTAACTAGGGACACAACCAAGGACTCTTAAGTGGCTTACCCAAGGTTTTCTTCCTGTCCAAGCTTCATATGGAGTTTGATTAAGCACTGCTCTTGTTGGTGAAAGATTCAGCACATACAGTGTTGTAGCAACTGCTTCTCCCCAAAACTGGTTTGGCAATCCTTTCTCTTGTTTAGACATACTCCGTGCCATTTCAACCACAGTTCGATTTTTGCGTTCTGCCACTCTAATTTGGTCTGGAGTGTATGGAGCAGCGAGTTCTCTACGTATTCCATGCTCATCAAAGAATGAGTTAAACTCCTGAGATGTGAACTCTTCTCCTCGATCAGTTCTTAGAGCTTTCACATGCTTTCCACTTTGCTTTTCAACAAGAGACTTGAACTTCTTAAAGGCCTCAAATGCTTTAGATTTTTTCTACAAAAAATACACCCAACCCATATGACTGTAGTCATCTGTCAGGAGCAT
This sequence comes from Cinchona pubescens, assembly GCA_025175665.1. NCBI lineage: Eukaryota > Viridiplantae > Streptophyta > Magnoliopsida > Gentianales > Rubiaceae > Cinchona > Cinchona pubescens. The sequence goes on along the minus strand of JANKKI010000393.1, from coordinate 258,531 downwards.
AAAATAACGACTCCTTCCATATGACTTAGTCTTCATAGGGCCACATACGTCAGCAAGAATAAGTTCAAGATTGCAAGCTACCCTCCAAGAATTTCCCCCAGGAAATGGTTTCTTATTTTGTTTCTAGATGTGTGCAAGATTCACAGAGATTTAGAGATCCAAGTTTGGCCAGGCCACGTACCATGTCAGTTTGTTGCAACAACTTCAACACTCTGTCATGTTTAGATGACCATATCTTAAGTGCCATAATTTAGTTTCATCTGCTCCTTTTACATCCATGGCATGATTCTCAAGACTGGAAATCTTAAGAGGAAAGAGTTTGTTTCGTGTCATGCTCACTTCCACGACTACATGATTTGTCTTTTTGTCCTTGACTATACAAGAAGTATTCTCAAACATCATAGAACATCCATCAGCCATCAATTGTCCTACACTTAGCAAGTTTTGAGATAAACTTGGGACGAAGAAAACATTATGAAGATATTTGATACCATTAAAATTGTTAATTGCCACAGTAACTTACACTTGCTTATCATCTCCGAGCTTAACCTTAATTTTGTAAGTTTCACCAAGCTCCTTGAACAAGGACTGTATGCTTGTCATATGATTAGAACAACCACTATCCAAGAACCAAACATCTCCTATTGTTAGTGTAACTTCCTGCTTGCCATAAACAATTTGCACTCTTCTTCTTCATTATCTGCTTTTTTGGCAAAATGTAGCTTGGTTTGCTCTTTTCCAGCAATTTGCCTTTACATGTCCAAATTTTTTGTAGTAGTGGCACTGTATTGCCTGTCTTTGTTCATTTGCTCGTCCTCTTTCTCTCATGCCTCTGCCACGGTATCCTCCTTTACCACAACCCCTAGTTGCATACTGCTCACAATCTTGTCCATAATTTGCCATTTCTTGCTACCTTAAGGACTCCTCCTTCTCTTGAAAGGCCTATATGCTGAATTTAAGATTCTATGGACTATTCAATCTTGACAGGTATGAGTGCTTGCAAGGATCCCATGAGTTCACCAATACAAGAAAACTGACAAATCCTTAGACTCTTCTATAGCAGCTACAACATGATCAAGCTTTGGAGTTAAACTTCTCAATACCTTTGCAACTACTGTTTCATCTGAACACAATTCTCCAAATGTCTTCATTTGGTTTACAATTGCTGAGACCCGAGAAAGAAAGTCTTGCACAGATCCCCCATTCCTCATGAATAAGGTTTCAAGTTCAGGGTTACGACGAAGAGATTGAAGCTTCACCGTGATCATCTTCGAGTCTCCTTGAAATTCTTTCTTCAATGTCATCCAGGCTTCCTTTGCTGTGGTTGCTGCAACAATACGTGAGAAAATATTCTCATAAACAGCCTGTTGGATGAGGAACAAAGCTTTAGAATCTTTCTTTTTGTTTTCCTTCAATCTGGTTTCTTCATCATTTTCAGAGAAACCTTGCTCAACCAAGTCCCAAAGATCTTGAGATTTGAATAAGGTCTTCATCTTGATACTCCAGAACTCATACTTTTCACCATTGAAGACAGGTATGAGTGGTTGCAAAACTGAATTCGAATTTGCAGCCATTGAAACTGCCTCTCAAATGCACTTGTGTATGGTTTGTTTTTACTTCTGTTCACCTTGATCTCCTAGTTAATGATCGAACACAGCTCTGATACCACTTCGCTGGAAAAAACAAAGGGCTTTGGCAAACATTAAGAGACTAATGAACTTGATTATACTAAAACAGATTGCTGCGGCTAAAAGTTTTTATTTCACCTGATTACATTATTCAACTGGAGTTGCCCTTTAAATAGGCATTACATAGCAAATATGATGAAAAAACTACTTCAGTGATTCTAGGAACAAAAACAACTGAAACAAAAAAAATAATGCAAATAAATAGGAACAGCAGCAAAAACATCCTTGACTTTGGGAGACTTGTTCAACAATTTTGAATCATTGGTACTTCTAACATTTTCACATATCAGTCATTCAATAATTTCATATGCTATATGTTGAGACAAGAATACTACTTCTTAACAACTTTTAACTCTAGCAACATATAGAACACATTTGAGAAACATTTATGCCATCAACATAAATGATTAATTAAATCAACCTAATGACTAGAAGACTTCCTAATTTATTAATGATACATCTTTTATGTTCTGATTCCAAAGGTTTTCTGCACAAATGAAGATTGAATTCTTGTTAATTTTATTTTCTTCTAGGACTTGTTAAACATGTTTATTGAAAAGGTAAATTACTTACGCGGTAATTAATACACATCATCATGAACTTTTGGCCACTATTTTTTTTGTCTCAAATCACCTACCAAACTATGAAAAGCTTAAAATTTTATACTTATTGAAGAGACAAAATTGACGGTATTTATTGTCAAATCACAAGTCTGAATAATAGTATTCATCGTCTCATCCACTATTAATTTCATTTTCTTTTCAATTTTTCCTTCTTTGCTTCAAATCTTCCAAATCATGTACAAACTATACCAAAATGATCCTTATAATAAGCGCAACACACATTTAACAAAATCTAGGTAAGAAACAACGTGAATATGCACAATCGCTGGACCACTTTTTTCTACATACGGTCTCATTGGATAACTTATTGATCCTTCATGGCAGGATCAAAGGTCAAACTCACATCTACCCAAAAAATTGAGTGCGGTCATGTATTCTTTTGTCTTTATCTGTTTGACTGGAAAAATTTTCCTTTGGTGGCTCACGGCCTACCTGAATCTTATTTGACCACATTTTAGCCGTTTTCCTGGTCAAAATGTAAGGCTGGATTCTTCATCTACACAAAATTACCGAGTCCAATTGTGTATTTTTTTTTTTTTTTTTTATACAAACCGAAAATAATTTGGCGGCAGCACTGCCACCAGGTTGCTGACTCGTCATAGGTTGAGGATTGAACTCGTCAATGATCGTATAGAGACGACAGGCCATGCCGAAACCCATGTAATGGACTGCCACCAGGTTGCCATGGTGGCCTCCTACTCACTCCATTAATAAGGAGGCGGTGATTTTGATAAAGATAGCCCACATTTTTGTCTCCTTAAATGGATGAAATGAACGTAAATATCAAATGTTTACGCTTTCTACAGTTCATTGGGTGATTGAGACCTAAAAAAAAGCTTAGTGGACACAAATTTGAGATGAAAATATTTCTCTAGCCCCTTAGGTAGTTTACCTTTTATTGAAATATCAGCGAATAAAATTATTAGTTTACTTTTATATTTAAACTGATTACTAGTAAGATGCACATGCCATGCACATCTTGATCCAAATATCTCTTTTTCATTAAAATCAATTTAATAGAATTCTATTATAATTCAGGCTCTTTTCTTTTTTGATTGGGAGGAAAAAGTCCTCCCACTCTAAGCTGGCTTTTTATTTTCTCAAGTATTATTAGATTTAGCTTTTAAGGTAATATTAAGCAATATTGAATCTAAAAATACAAATATTAGATAAATTAATATTAAGAACTAAGACCACAGTTCTTTATCAACTAAAATAAGTGTAATTACAATTCTTAAGAGTTGAGAGAATGAAATTGTCAACATATATAAATTAAATATAAGCCTACTAATTTAACTGAACCCAAAAGAAAATTTGTTTTCATTTTATTTTCTTCTTGAGAATTTGGCATTGAATATAAAGATAAATTTTGCCAAATCTACCAAGTATTTATTTCATTATTTGTTCTTTGATTTATGACAAGTAAGACTTGTATTAAGTTTATGAAAAGACAAATTACATTAACCATCATTAAAACTACACTCTTTAAACCTTTGATAGAAATGACATGTTTAAGTTTTTGTGCGCTTCTTTGCACTTTTATATGAAATTACTTTCTTATTTTCCTCTTTTGTCAAACTTGGATTTTATCATTTCATTTTTTAGTTTCTCTTTTTCTTCCTCTTTCATGTAATAATTTATAAATCAATTGAAACTTGTCTTTTATAGAAAAAATTTGATTGTATTTGACTTATTAATTATCAAGATATGTTTAAAAAAATGTATCACTTATCAATTTTCAGGCTAACTTGAGAGGCTATTACAAGTTATAAAAATGATGCAAACTCCATGTGCAATCGACTTGATGCCACGAAACCCAACAATTCAAAATAGCACCAAAACCCCAAGGATCAACTCCAAAGTTGGGCACGAGAATTTGGATAGCAAACACACACAAACAAGAATGAAAAAAAAGAACACACAAGAACAAGAATTCAACCCGTTGTCTATAGCAAAGACGAGAACCAAACTCTTAACAAGATTTAAAGCGAGAATTTACCCGTTGCCTATATGAATCAGGCAAAAACCAAATCTATAAGTCAGTTAAAACAATCATCGTTTCTCAAGCAATGATCCCAGCAAAGGCTTAAGCAAAGACTAAAAGAAAGAACATTTTCTTCACGAAAAAGACAAATATTATTGATAAAAATATGCTGAAATTCGTCCATATGATGATGCCTATTTATAGGCTTAATAAAGTCCAAAAAACTAGCTAAAAAATTTCTAAAAAAGTAGTGTTAGGGTTCAATCATAAGTAGCCCTAAAGTTTTGGGCTAAATGGGCCTTATTAAGGCTAATTAATGAGTCTAAAAACTAAAAATTATACACAAATTTAAACTACTATTAGATTTACACAATAATGGAGTTAAACAAATAAAAAGTCAAGTAATTATTATATAATATTAAACCCATGGATTTAAAGGATCTCCACTTGTACTTTAGTTTGAAGAATTGGACTTCATGTAGCAATAATGAATTGAAGATAGTCCAATCCAACTTGATCAAAATATCACGAATGTGCTCCAATCTTGGCAAGAGTGAGTCCAAGCTTGATCTATCTTTCAGCTCCGTATCTTAACATATTTGTGGCCTTTTCGGGTTCAAATCATTCCCTTCCTACTCGAAAAAATTTGTCCTTGAATCCGAACATGAATAAAAAAAAAGCGGATTAGTCAAATGGGACACAAGACTGGCAGAAGATGGGCCCTAAAGCCATGCACTATTGTGAATACAACAAAGTTTTGCAAAGTAATTATCCAAAAAGTTAAATAAATGTGCACGCCAAAGTACAAAATAATTTAGTTTTGCCAAGTTAAGCACAATGTTAGCAATTGCCGGAAAACACTGATTTCGACACAAATTAGAAGTTATTTGTCCGAAAACAAAAATTTTAGTCAAAGAGTTTTGAGGCAAACGTGATTTCATTCTTACCAAGTATTGAACCTAAACCATACAACATAGGTTGCTCAAACAACTAAGTAAGGAACAAAAGTTTTGGCGGCGTGTCTAAGTAAAATAAAATCAAACAAGTTATCCCGCCTTAACAAAAACATAACTTGACTTGGACAAAATTTGAATATTTTGAAGTTAACTTTACTTGAAATTTTCTAATTCATAAAAGAAATTAACCAAGCTAACAAAGTTATCCAAGTTATTTTGAACAAAAGTGAAATGTTGAAATTCATGTAGCATGCTAACACAATAATTCAAATTTGATTTGATGGCATGTAAATGATTATCAACTAAGGGTTGGATGGATTTATCCAAACAATGCTTCACAAATTGGAATTGAAGTCTAAGAGTTTGATGCCTTTTCTGTCCAAAACAACAACCAAGTCAAAAACCAAATCAAAAGAATTAACTTTAAACAAGAAATAAACAAAATGTACACAAAATAATTATAAATTCAAAATTAAATCATGTACAATTTCTTAAGTATGCTGAAATGGTAAGAATTTTAGCTCAAAAAGTAGAAAGAAGGTCATACCTTTGAGATAGGGTATTGACTACCATATCTTCCTTACCTCTCTTTGGTTGGGATGATGAGGTACTCAATTGGGAGGTTAGTGCATTACGACTTACACCTTTGAAAGACTGCACATAAGAAAGAAAACTAGGCAAAGATAAATTAAGGTTAGGCATGACAAAATAAATTCTCTTCATCTCTTCCTCTTTTATCTCTTTTTCTTGGCCTATTGTCAAAGCCTTTACAAACTTTTTATCTTAACTTTCGGCTGCTATTTGGCTTTCCCCACTTTGCTTTTAACTTTTATTCCATTCAAGAAAATTTCTTTGTATTTATAATCTTTCTTTATTTATTTGATGTTGTGGAAAATGAGTAAATTTAAACTTTTTACCCATTTACACAAATCTCAGAATACTTACCAATAGTGAATGATACAATAACTTGCTCAGTTACCTCAAACTCTTTACTTTCAGTTGACCATCAAACTTATAAAGTTTTGGATGTGGCAAAGTAGGCAAATTCAACTTTTCAACAAGATATGTATTTGCCATATTAATCCATATGCTACTATCAAATATAGTACCACCAACCCTTTCATTCAGAGAATATTAGTGAAGAAAGTCTCTTCCTGCCTGGAAGACATCACAAATAAAACTCACAAAACAAAGTGGTTAGTGTTAGAAAAAAATAATCAGAATTTTTCCTCACGACTAGGTCTTACTCTTTGAAAGCAATTCACTTAAATTATAAGACTCAATCCCTCGTGCATACCCTCAATTGAATGACTTTTATCACTCAAATGACCTCACAACACTACCTTTTTCCTCTCTTTAGTTCTTTCCCAAAGTCTTTGGAAGACTTCGAGGACCAATGTGAGTTCTAATTATGTCTGAACCACTTAATTGGTTGGCAAGTCTAAAAAAACAAATAATCATGAGCCAATGACAAATAAGCGACATCAAACTTTTGGATTTAAACTTCAAAGAATAAGAGACAACAAAATATTCAAGACTATTTGAAGCAACAAAAGGTATAGAAAGAAAATAAATTTTGGAAAGCAAATAAAATTTGGGAAGCAAATTTACCAAATAAAAAAGGAAACTAAGCACACAAGAACAAATAAGTAGCACTTAAAACTAAAAAAGAAATAAAAGATCCAACCAAATTAAGTGCTTTTTAACATAATTACAAATTTGAAAAGTAGACCTTGATTTAGAAAGTTTCCAAAAATAGAAAATTTCCAAAAATGGAAAGTGCCAAATTTGGTGGATTTCCTAATTCAATTGGGACTATGGTAAGTAATCCAAATCCTACTAGGATTAGGATTAGTTTTTCGAGTCCAACTGGGATTAGGATAATTTTCCTTAGTCAACTTGGATTAGGGTGATTTCGAATCCGATTAGGATTAAGATTAGTAAAATAATTCCAAATAGGATTAGGACATGAAACCAATTTCAAATAGGATTAGAATAAGAAAACCAAGTGCAATTAGGATTGGAATAAAGAATACCAAATACGGTAGGAATTGTTGAACCCCAGTTACGATAATCATATTTTGATGATGACCAAATCATACTCACGGTTTGAAATTAAGTGTGTAGAAAAATAGGAAAGTTCAGACATAAATAATTGTCCGAAAGGAAGAAACTTCGGATGATGGTAATCGTCCGACACAGAAACCTAAAGCAACCTCGGACGAAAAATAGCGTCCGATCAAAATTCCAAAAGTCACTGACATTGATTGGACGCAGCCACGGACGTCCGAGCGAAGGAAGACAAAACGACCTCTAGAGAACGGACGCAACGTCGGGGGCAGAGCTTAGCAGCGGCCGTCCAAATGGTCTAACGGCTAGTTCCTTCGGACGCACTCGGCCATATGAAAGCTCTAACAGCTAGTTTTTTAGTAAATAGAAAATAGCCATTGTTCGAGAGTTTTTGGAGGCAATTTTTGGACATCTATAAATACCCCTTAACCTAAAAATGTAAAGCACAACTACGACATTCAATACAAACATTTGTAAGATCTATTTGGGGAGAAATAGGCTAAAATATTATGGGTTGTATTGGTTTGGGTAGTATAGTTCTCTTGGCTCAACTAGAGGGAATTAGTGTGAGAAAGAATTCAATTAGTGAGTGATCTTCAAGTGTAAGAGTGAAGGGATAACAAGTATACAAAATTGAGGTTGTAATATAAAACCCTTTGGCTCAACTAAAGGAATTAAGTTTGTGCAAGGATGAGCCTACTTTGTATACAAGAAGGTTATTGCCTCACCTTATTTGAAGACGCACTACTAGTAGATGTACTCCAAGGTTGAGGAGCTTGGGAGTTTGGTTTGATATTCTTTATCTCAATATTTTTATTTGTTCTTTAAGTTTCAATTGTTAAATATTTATCTTTGATCAATTGTGCTTAAGTGTTCATTTGTTGCATTGAACAAAGTTTGCATTTTCATTAAGCACATTAAAAGGTTTGTTTTTAGAGACAACCTCAACCTGATTCACTCCCTTCTCACGTTGCTTTTAGGCCAACAATTGGTATCAGAGCTGGGTCTCTTCTTGTTTTGGTTTAATCACCTTTGATTAAAGATCATTATGGCAACCTATAATGCCTTAATTTTAAAGGGGCATTCCATCACTAAACGTCCCATGTTTAATTAATTTTGTTATTTGGAGGGAAAGAATGAAAATTTTCATACATTCCATTGATATTGATTTGTGGTACATTTTTGATGAAGGTCCTTTTGAGACTAATATTTGATTTTTTTGTTAGGTAGAATTCAACTTTGAAAGGACAAACAAGCAATAGTTAACCACACTAATTCAATATATTCTACCTAACTTCCGCAAGTATACACTCTGTTGATAGTGGTATAGGATGAGTGGGTATCGTCCCACAAGGATTGTTGGAAGGCAATTACCTAGATTTACGGATATTTGTGTAGTTATCAAGCAAAATCAAATAATGGATGATCAAACTATTCTAATAAAAACCATAATTAAATGAAAGAGATGAAAACTTAATTTTAAGCTAGATTAACTAAAAAGCAAGTAAAGGAAAGCACTTAATTCTAACCTAAATTAACCAAATTAAGACTAAAATTAAAAGCAAGCAAATTACCCAATTAAAAGGACTACAAATAAGAAACCTTGAACACTAAAAGCAACCATTTCTAAATTAAAAATTGGGAAGAGTTAAACTTGAAATCTAAGTATTTTTTGATTTTTGATAAAAGTAGAGAAAGATCACTAGGAATTAACTAGAAATTAATGCAAGAAATTTAGAATTCTTAAATAAAAAGTAAGAAATTATCAAGAACCCTAATTTTCCTAAGAAACCCTAGATTGCAAGCAAAGAAATTCTTACTAAATTAGACTAGAAAGCAAGTAAAAATTATATCTACGCGAAACTTGCGATTAACCCACTACGATTATCTAATCAAAATTCAAACATTGACAAGAAATTAAAGGAAGATCTAAGAGACAATTAAAGAGAAAATTCTATTAAAGAAGAAAACATGGGGTTCAAGATATCCAAAACTATCCTAAAATCTACTAACAATCTACTACTAACTCTACTTTTTTTTACTTCCTATTTTTTAGTAGCTTAAAGAGTGTAGTGTTACACAAGGCAAAAATCAGGAGTTGTTGGCTGAAAATTTACAAAATTGCCCTTACAACTTGACTCTCAGCGAGTCGAGATCGCGATATGAAAAGTTTGAGATCGCGATCTCGACTCTAATACATTTAAAGTATTTTCCTCAGTCGAGATCGCGATATAGAAAGTTTGAAATCGCGATCTCGACTCTAATACATTGACATTTTCCCGAGTCGAGATCACGATCTCGACTCTCTTCCTAGCATTCTTCATTTCTTCCATTATTGCAATTTGGTCCTTTGAGTTTTGTTCATTCCAGCTTCCAACCTCCAATTTTTGTCTTGCATAATATTAACATCTTTAAGCAATTAATTAAACTCAAAATTTAATAAAAACTTATCATATTTATTCAATAACGGAAATACAAACACATATGAAAGAAATTAACTAAAATCTTCAATTACTTACCCAAAGTTCGGGATTTAAACTATCAAAATGCTATAATTTAGAGGAAAATAACTCGAGTTTACTAGAGTTATCACACTCCCAAACTTAGCTTTTGCTAGTCCCGAGCAAAACAAAAAATTAAAATGAAAAGAAGCCTACTAACATTCAAACATATAAACACCTCCAAAGTTGATGTGTCACTTGATGAATCATGGATGTACTTAGAACAATTAAGAAGTCTCTCAAGAAACATTCAATACTATATGATATGTGAAGTATCTAAGTGAATCAATCCAAAATTGAAATTTTGTACTACATAGAAGCACACATTCATTCACTACACAAGATTTCACATCACTAAGCATTACCATTCTCAAAAAGAGTTACCAAAAAATTTCGTTCTTTCCATTTAAAACATCCATCATTACTTCTCAAATCACAAATATTATGAAGTTAGTCAACTATCTCGACTAGGTATCATGAAAATAGAAGTTCAATTAGGAATCAACTTAAATGCAAATGTCACACATTTCGGGAATAGACCTCCAACAAGGAATAAGTAATATGAGATTAATGATAAGTATTACAAACATTTACTCCTTAACTTATTGGTATATTAAAACGCAATTCCTAATGGCTTAATTCAGAGAAACAACATGGGTACATGTTGGAATCCCGTACTCGCCTTATTACTACTTTAATGGCTTATTTCAGAGAAACAACATGGGTACATGTCGAAATTCCGTACTCGCCTTTTTCGTTATTTTTTTTATTTTTTTTATGATCGGTCCTAAACCAAGGAAAATGAGTGAAATGTACCTAAAATTAATCTCGAATATCAATTATTCACAAGTTAGAAAAGCATTCCCTATGCAAACACACGAAATGTCCCAAAATTCCTTCTACTTCATTTAACTCATTTTTTTCCAAAAGATAGTTCATCTACCAAATAATATAAGTGATTTGATTAGAAACAACATTTCAAATAAATATTCCTAAAATTTCGGCACTTCTTTTTCTCACATAATAGTGATGTCTCTTATGAATTCTTTATGTTGCAAACAGACTACTCACTCACACAAAAATTCTTGAAATGAATCAATCATATACTTCAATCACAAAGCATTGAATATCAAAATTTGTCATCATTGAGTACCTAATTGATCAATTTTCCATCCATTAAAAATCAAGTGGCAATTATAGAATATGTATAAATTAACTATTCCCAATGCAAAGAAATAGACACATCAAACTTGTATCTTTTAGTCTAGTTGATGAATAAATCATCCTTTCACTCACCCAAAATTAAACATAAAGACATACCCAAAAATAACAAAAACTACTCGAATCATGATATAGCTATAACTTAAGAACTAAAATTGAGTAGAAATGCTAAGAATAGTAAGTGCCATGCATTTCACCATTCAAGTAGATTCAAACAAAATCAACATTCAATTCAACTCATCAACTACTGCAACAATGGCATCAGCTTAGGGCCCTTAGCCATTCTACTTTTATTAAGCAATGACCAAACTTCATCAAGTGTCAAACATGAGATTCCCAAAGAGATTCAATCATGAAACATCAAAATATATATCAACTTGGCATCAGCTTAAGGCCATTAGCCAAACTACTTAAAAAGGAAAACTAAAATACTTCAAATCCAAAGACTAAAATAAAAAATAAAAAATAAAGTAAAACAAAAGTAATCCAAAGTAATCAAAAGTTATGGTGCTCAATCAATAAAAACAAAGAGAATTGTCATCATTCATCAAATCAATCTAGTGGTCAGGGTTGGTCTTCATCCATGCTCAAGGAAACGGTGGCATTCATCTCCTCATTCCATCTCTTCTTGACCCTCATCAGCATCACTAGGTTGGGCCTCTTCATGATCATCATCCATGTCCCCTCCGATCGCACCCGCGTAGCTAGATCCCTCATGATGTGTTGCAGCCACCGATGGTGTGTAGTACTACTGTCCACGAGGTGGACCAAAGTGCCATGCCGGAGGTAATGGTGGCTAGATCCATGTGCCTAACGAGGCAGTCTTTAAAGTTTCTCCAATGATGGTCAAGTTGTTGTGTATCACCATTTGACTATACGACCAGTACCCTTGTAGATCATTCCTTTCCTCTACATTTACCAGAGCATTAAACATAAAACCTGGGGGTATCGGAATCATTGAAACACTCTGAGGTGGTGGTAGCTGTGGCTGGGTTTCATATTCTCTCACCATTCTATAGACATATTCCCGATTAATCCTTCCTCTTGGATTGAGCAACCTACTATAGTGCAAAGATGGTGAATTAGATTAGGGGCATAAAATATAGGTCGCCCAGACCTTCCACTCTCCAAGAACCCCTGTCTAATAAGGTGATCAATATTCACCGGCACCCTAGTCATGATGGCATAAACTAAGAGTACTTTGTCCCTCTGGATAAAGCTCATTCATGTGCAGCAGCATTAGACCCCCAAATGCGGCTACTGATAAAACAAAACAATAACTTGGCTACTAATGAAAGTCCTTGATGAGCAAATTTCAACTCAGTGGTAGATGACATACTCTTAATCCAATCAACCCTCCTATCACAAATGACATCTTTAATTGCATTCATATCCTTATCTTTATTATTCAAAAATGCCAAGTATTGATTAGAAGGTATGGGGTGTATGTTAAAATATGCATTGATCACATCGGCACTGAAATCTACTAAAACCCCCCGTATTCGCACCTTGCCATCCTCTATTCACATAAATTGCGATGAAACTCCTTGACTAATTGGGTATCCCCGGGGTCAACTAGAGTATTAAAACCCTTCCAATGCTGTGACCTAATATGTTCCTCTATAGCTCTTCTTGCATCTTCATAAACCCCCCAATGCATTGATAGGTCAAAATTCCATTCTCTAATTACCTCATGTTTTTCGTTATTCTTGTACAATTGTTTAGCCCTATAACTCGATAGATTGAATTGAGGTTCAATCTACTCACCTCGTTCAAACGGTTGTTCCAAACCCCCTTCTCCACTAGTGCCCTCTTCGAACTTCCTTTTCCTCGACCCGGTTCCTCTTCCTCTCATCCTAACCCTTCTTTCCGCACCACCATAAACCCCTCTAGTCATTTTTAATCAGCAAAAATCAATCAATAATTTAAGTATTCAATCCCCAATCAAGAATCACGACCACGAAATCACAATAAAAAAATTTCAACAAATTTCCAAATATTTCAATCCCAATTGTATCCAAATCAAATACCGAGTCAATAATTCAAACAATTGGACAAATCAATAAAAAAATTTTTAAAACAATTTTGCACCAATTATTGTCCGAAATTCAACAATTGAATACCATACAATGTCACCACAAATTATTTCACAAAACCCCACAATTATCTTTAACAAATTATCAATTTAAACTAAGAACCCAAGGAAGGATATTACTCGTTTTTTTCGGATTGAAATTTCCCAAAAATGCTTGTGTATCAATCCCCCTTGAAGTCCAAATTTCTCCAAGAATCCTCCAAAAAAAAGAGGGATAGCTATGATGTTCCTAGAGGAAAGTAGAATGATATTAGTGATGGGTGTGGAGTTAGAAGTGATTTTTAGTGAAGATGATGGAAGAATTTTGAGGGATTGGGGTTAGGGTTTTCGGTTGAGAGAAGAAGAATTGAAAAGTTCATGAAAAGAGAATAAGAAGAAGTGGTATTTTAATCACGAATATGAACTTCCTCTAGATCGCTCTTATCAACATCTCAAAATTGCAATCTGTCAATGCTATGTCTCTTCTCCAATGATCTCGATAACATGTGGTTTTTGTGCCATTGCAGAAGTTTGGAGTTGACATCACGATCTCAATTTTGAGATAGCGATCTGACCAAATGACCACTTTGCCCTCCAGAAGTTTGAGTTTGAGATCACGATCTCGAGCTCAACTTCTGGAAAGTGAATTTTTCACACTTAGCCGAAATTGCTCCACTCTTGATCACTTTTCTCCATTTGTCAAGGACAACCTACGAACCAAAAATTCACAAGTTAGGATGACAATTTTCACTCATTCTTAGCACCATTTATTCAACTCAAAAACTCAACTTTTTTTTTAAACAAAAATTCTAACCTAATTCAAACCAATTTACCCAAATCAAGCCAATTAAAAATCACACCAAAAGAAAGCAATAACAACTAAATTAAAGCCTTGGGTTGCCTCCAAGAAGCGCTCTTTTATAGTCACTAGCTTGACGATGGCATGGACTTCATTCCAAGTAATTGAGAATGATTGACCCTCCTTTTCCTTTTGGTTTCCACGGAAAAAGTTTGATCCCCTTTTTCTTCATGATTGAAGCTTGATTTTTGGGTTTTCCATGCACAAGTCATTTCTTTCTAGCCTTAGCCATCACTAGTGCCCCAATTAACATCTCCAATTGTTTGTCAAACCGTTTTCTTTTCTTTTTGTGTCTTCTCAATTTCTTGACATCTCCATTTTTCTTATTCTTTGCAAAAATCTCTTTCATCCTTCGTCAACACACATCCCTTATCGGGTGGTTTTTCCTTCAATTCATTTCTCGGATCTTCTTTTATTTCCAACACTTGCTTAAGCGAATTGCCTTGGTTAACTTAATTTTGCTCTTCATTTGACCTAGCAAGGAAAGAATTAAGAGATTGGTTAGCACATTTCTCTTCAACAATAGGAATATTGTCATTATATTCCAACACATCAAATTCAATTGATTCATTTTCAACTCGTAAGACCAACTTCCCTTTGTTCACATCAATTAATGTATGAGCGGTCGACAAGAAAGGCCTCCCTAGAATCAATGGAATCTCACTCTCTTCACCCGTATCTAGCACAAAGAAATCAACGGGAAATACCAACTTTTCAACTTGTACAAGCACATCCTCCAACAAGCCATATGGTTTTCTCTCGGATAAATCATCAAGATGAGTGTGATTTTAGTTGGCTTGACATTGTTGATCACCTCAAAAGATAGATGGCCTTTGGCATGATATGTTATGCTTGCCCACCAAATCACAAAGTGATTGATGCCATGTCTTTCCTCCAACATTCACCGGTATCATGAAACTACCGAAAGAATGAGTTTAGGGGGCAACCGCTTTTGAACAATGGCAATACACTGGGCATCAAGACATACTTTCTCATCATCATCCCATTTTTGCTTCCTTGCCAAAAGATCCTTCATGAAACGAGCATAGTTGGGCATCTTGGTGAGAACATCAATCAAAGGAATGTTGATATTAATCTTTTTCAACATATCCAAGAAGGTTAAATTGCTTGTCTTTTTCCTCCTTTCTTGGATCAATGAGTCGTTGAGGGAATGACACTTTTATTGATGGATCTATCTTCAAAGGTTCCTCCACATGCTTCTTCTTGGATACCTTGATCTCATTGTTTTGTTCCTTCTTGGCTTCATCATCAACCACTTCCCTTTCATTCTTAACTACCTTGGACTTGTTCCTCTTTCTTCCTTCCTCCACATTTTTCTTCTCCTTAGATCGATTCAATCAATTCTTTTCCACTTCTTAGGGTTATGGAATTGCATTGTTCCTTGGGGTTTGGAATAGTATCACTCGAAAATGCCCCAATAGGTTTGTCATTATTCAACCTTGCCAATTGCCCCGATTGAATCTCCAAATTCCTTGTTGAAGCCTTCAAATTCTCATAATCTCTTTTATGCTCCTCATTTTTCCTATCCAACTCTCTTCTCAAGTACTCGGCCTCTCTTTTCCAACCTTCTTCACCCAAATTCTCTTTTGGAGCATATTGATCATGATACATGGGTTGGGAAGAATTGGCATAATGGAGAGGAGGATTTTGTTGTTGGTTTCGAAATGAAGGGTTGGGGAAAGTTTAATATGAGTTGGGTTGGAAATTTCTTTGATGTGGCGGTTGATAAGGTCTAGGTGAGGAACTTGAGGCTTGAGTGTGTTGGGCATTTTGAGGTGGGGGATTTGGTTGGTAAGGAGGATTGGATTGGTTGTTGGTGTTACTCCATGAGAAAGGGTTTGGGTGATTCCTCCGAGAAGGATTGTATGTGATCCCATAAGCTCCGGATTGGTTCCTTGGAAATGAGGGTTGTATGTGATCCCATATGGCATCTCACACTGTCCATTGGCATGGCCGCCTCCACAAAAATCACATGTTATGCTTGGTCGAGTTGGAGAAGAAGACATAGCATTTACACTACTAGGTTTCCCTAGGTTCTCCAATGCCTTTGCCATGTTGTTCATCACACTCATGAACATGCTTTGTTGTCCCAAGAGGGCATCTTGCATGTTTAGATTCAACGCTCCACTATTTGCATTGGCTTGATTAGCTTGGTGCTGAACCATCAGTGGAGTTATCGGTCTGTGATAGTAGTGGTTGTATGCCATCCTATTTAACAACTCTTGAACTTCTTCTGGAGTCTGATATGAGATAGAGCCATTGGCAGAGGCATCTACATGAATTTCATTTCTTGAAGTATTGCTTATAAAAACTTTTCAATTCTTCTTCAAGGGAATGGTTTGAATGTGATGAGGACATTTTCTTAGCAACTCTTTGAATCTTTCCCAAGCTTCTCCTAGGCTTTCACCAACATCTTGTTTGAATGATGTAATTTCATTCCTCAATTTAGCGGTTCTTGCAGGTGGAAAGTATTTCGCCAAGAACACTTGAGCAAGTTGGTTCCAAGTGGTGAATGTTCCTTGGGCATGGAATTGCAACCATGACTTTGCCTTGTCACAAACAGAAAAAGAAAACACCCTCATCCGCACACAATCTTGGTGTACTTCATTAAACTTGAATGTGTCCAAGACTTCTTCAAAATTCTTGAGGTGTGTGTAGGGGTCTTCATTAGGTCCACCCCCAAATATGGCATGGGCTTGGAGCATTTGGATTAGGGCGGGCTTAATTTTGAAATTGTTGGCTTGCATCAATACTCGAGTTTGCTCCTTCAAAATTAGGCAAAGCATATTCCCTCAATGGCCTTCCATTCCCATTTATGCCATTTCCTTTCCCGTAGCCACCAATCCTTCATTATTTCCAACAACCTCATCTTTATGGTTTTCCATGTTCAAATTCTCTTGATGAGCATTAGCATTTGCCATTGTGATTCTTTCATGTTCTTGTTGTACCCTTCTCAATCTTCTAAGTTCTCTTAGCTCTTTCTCCATTTCCTTGTCTTAGCAAATGAATGACCCTTGATTGCCTTGTACCAGGCACTAAAACACAACCAAGGCAAATAGTCAATTGAAATTCCAAGTCAATTCCACAAGATATCCAAAAAACATAAAAATTCACGAAATTAACAACTAAACTAAACTAAACTAAACTGAAGTCCTTAATCTACACGACCCGCAAAGCGCTTGATATTGCCAAAAATCGAAGACAATCCCCGGCAACGGCACCAAAAACTTGATTGCTTCATTAGGTAAAATTCAACTTTGAAAGGACAAAGAAGCAATAATTAACCACACTAATTCACTATACTCTACCTAACTGCCGTGTTGATAGTGGTATAGGATGAGTGAGTATCGTCCCCCAGAGTGGGACAAGGATTGTTGGAAGGCAATTATCTAGATTTACGGATATTTGTGTAGTTAAGAAAAATCAAATAATGGATGATGAAACTATTCTAATAAAAACCATAATTAAATGAAAGCGATGAAAACTTAATTTTAAGCTAGATTA
Source organism: Cinchona pubescens (assembly GCA_025175665.1). Lineage (NCBI taxonomy): Eukaryota > Viridiplantae > Streptophyta > Magnoliopsida > Gentianales > Rubiaceae > Cinchona > Cinchona pubescens. Next base: position 241,030 of record JANKKI010000393.1, on the reverse strand, counting down.
ACTAAAAAGCAAGTAAGTGAAAATAACCAATTACGATATTAAGAAACTAGTTAATCTATTCTAGTAAAAGCAAGTAAAGGAAGGCACTTATTCTAACCTAAATTAGATGTGTTAAGACTAAAATTAAAAGCAGCTAGCATTTAATTATTTAAAAGGACTACCTTTGGGACCAAAGAAATTTTGAACATTATAAATTATTGCCATTTGTAAATTGATTTTGTAAAGAGACAGTAAACTTGAAATCTAAGTATTTTTGGATTTTTGATAAAAATAAAGAAAGCCCACTAGGAATTATCTATAAATTAATGCAATAAATTGAGAATTCTTAAATAAAAAGCAAGAAATTATCAAGAACCCTAATTTTCCTAAGAAACCCTAGATTGCAAGCAAAGAAATTCTTACTAAATTAGACTAGAAAGCAAGTAAAAAATATATCTACGCGAAGCTTGCGATTAACCCACTACGATTATCTAATCAAAATTCAAATTTGACAAGAAATTAAAAGAAGATCTTAGAGATAATTAAAGAGAAAATTCTATTAAAGAAGAAAAATTGGAGTTCAATATATCCTAAACTATCCTAAAATCTACTAACTATCTACTACTAACTCAATTTTTTTTAACTTCCTATTTTTTAGTAGCTTAAATAGTGTAGTGTTACACAAGGCAAAAATCAGGAGTTGTTGGCTGAAAATTTACAAAATTACCCTTACAACTTGACTCTCAGCGAGTCGAGATCACGATATGAAAAGTTTGAGATCGCGATCTCAACTCTAATACATTTAAAGCATTTTCCCGAGTCGAGATCGCGATATAGAAAGTTTGAAATCGCGATCTCGACTCTAATACATTGACATTTTCCCGAGTTGAGATCGCGATGTGGAAAGTTTGAGATCGCTATCTAGACTCTCTTCTCAACATTCTTCATTTCTTCCATTATTGCAATTTGGTCCTTTGAGCTTTGTACATTCCAACCCAACCTCTAATTTTTGTCCTGCATAATATTAACACCATTAAGCAATTAATTAAACTCGAAATTTAACAAAAACTTATCATATTTAATCAAGAACGGAAATACAAACACATATGAAAGAAATTAACTAAAATCTTCAATTACTTATCCAAAGTTTGGGATTTAAACTATCAAAATGATATAATTTAGAGGAAAATAACTCTAGTTTACTAGAGTTATAATATTCTTGATGAAAATACACATAGATTAAGGCCTAAGACTAGATATGAATTAAATGCACAAGATAGAGTAAATTTTCTGTTAAATTCTAAATTCGTGAATATTTTGTATAATGCTTTGGATGTAAATGAGTCTACTAAAGTAAAAGGTTGCAAATCGGCCAAGGAGATATGAGACAAATTGAAAGAATACCATGAAGGAAGTGAAGAATAAGAGAGAAAAAGAAGTCACTTCTTGTGACTAAATATCAATCCTTCAAAATGGAACCTCATGAGAACATTGACTTCATGTGTTGTATATTCAATAATATTGTAAAGGATTTGGAAGGTCTTATACACATCTAGATGCGTGAAAAGAATAGAAAGATTTTGAATGCTTTACCTAAGGAATGGGAACCTAAATTCATTGCCATAGAAGAGTCTAAAAATTTAAATTCTATGCCTATTGAGTCTTTAATTAATTCACTAACTTCTTTTGAATTGAAGTTGAAATATAAGGTAAAGATGATGAGGAGGCAAGGGCAAAAAGAAGCATATCATTGAAGTCTTCACAAAAAGATACAAGCAAGAAGCCAAGTGAAAAATTCTGTAAATATGGCCAATTGGGATACTTTATAAATGAGTGTCCATCTATGAAGTAGAAAGAAGGAAGGAAGGAAGCCTCACTTCAACAACTTCCAAATCACATGGGACAGATTCGATTGCTATTTGAATGGAGAAGTTGAAGAAGAACATGAGATGACTCAAATGACTTTCATGGCCATTGAATATAATAAGGTATCCTCTAGTTATGATTCTTGTAGTACATTCTTGTGATGATTCTTGTGATGATGATGATGTTGAATCATTTATTTTTAAAATACATGAATGTTTCAAAGAATCATAGACTAGGAACAAGGAGCTAAAAATCAAGATTAATGCTTTATTGAGTGCTAACTCAAAACTTGTGCATGAAAATAATATGTTGACACAAGAAAATGATGTTTTGAGAAAAAATGATTGGACGCAAGATCAAGGAAGAATAAGCTTCATTGAACAAGAGATTAGATTATCTTGATGTACTTTTGCAACAAAAAAAGGAAAATGTTTTTGAAAAGAAAAGTACTAGAAATATGCTTATCAACAAGAATTTTACCACCTTTAGAAAGGATGGTGTATGCTTTGTAAAATCTAAATATTCTTTTTATGGCAATAAGAATATGTTTATTTGCAATTATTGTTGTTGGTCCCAAAGAAACTTAAGAGAGGGGGTGAATTAGGTTTCTAAAAAAGCTTTTAGAAATATTAAGATTTTCAAAATGAAAACTGATATAATTGAATCAGTGAAATAGTGAAGTAAAAAACAGAGAAAATTAATCAGCTAATACTTCCAAGCTAACAAGCTTGAAGTATCAAATCACTAAAATGCTTCACACACTTGGTGAGCCAATAATCTTTACAAAGTAGGGATATTCTTGCTCACACTAAAATTCTTTTAGTTGAGCCAAGAATCTTACTTACAACCTCACTTTTCGTACAAGATTATCACTCTCACCTACATACAGGTTTAGAGTGCAATTCAACACACACTAATACAACAAAGCACTATAGCCAATTTGTACTCAAATTGATTTTCTCTAAGGCTTGTATTCAATGTATTAGATGATTTTTACTGAATCTCAAAGTAGTTATTTATAAGAACAATAAATTGTGGTTGCAACTACTTCCTAACGCGCTAAATAATAAATGCACAAAAAGTAGCCGTTGGGGTTTCGGACGTCCGAGATAGATGGGATGCCGTCTGACACTGTATCTGAGCCTCATGCAGATGCAGAAGAACCTCGTTCGGACTTCCGTGCGTGCGTCCGTTCCATCGTCCGATAGCAGCTTCGGACGGTCATGTTCGTCCGTTTAGAGAAGCAGTGGGATTCTTCTTTCTTCCTATTCGTTCGAACGGTGGAATGCATCCCAGAGGCTTGATACAGGTCAGACGGTATAGTGTGTCTGAAAATCCTGTCTCTAGCAAAACAAATAACAGACTTGCAAAAACTTGTTTACAGAGTTAAGTGTTTATGTCATCATCAAAATAAGGTTTGGAAAACATCAATCTCCCCTTTTTTGATGATGACAAACCTTCATGGAGTAATTATGTAAAAACAATCAGATATGACTAATCATTTTGTAATATAGATGACTACTCCCCCTTTTGACATCATCAAATAAAGCTCCCCCTGAGAATGTGCAAGTAGTTATCAACAGAAATGCATAAACCAAAGCTCAAATAATCAACGCAAATATTAATTTAGTACTTCGTTCAAGTATTCAACAGAAACACAATACTAAGTTCAAGGGAAAAAAAGAAAATCTGATAGCAGTCCTAAAAATTGAGAAGTGCTAAAAACTAAAAACATATGTCAAAAGAACTAATTCGAGTCATTTTTCTTCTTGGAGCGCTTTTCAGTCTATTGGCGTTTTGAAGGAGCATCTTCATCAGTGGCCTCACTGTCTTCCTCTTCTCCAGTGCGGCGTTGCATGATGAAATCGAACGTGTCGTCAACATCCTCATCATCTCCTTTATCTTTATTGGCAGCACCTTGAGTATTGGCATCTTCTTCGTCAGCCTCACGATCATCCCCATCTTCATTGTCATCACTGTCGGAAGACGAGTCAAGTGGATAGTGTGATTGAAGGTTGGCAAATTGAACCTGAGCCGAAGCAGACATGCCAAGGCTGAAGGGCCTCTTGGAGAATCACCTGACGAGTCCAATAGCTGTTTCAAGTCGCTTTAACTTACGATTTGTGCGACATTGAAATGAGCTGACTTGGGTGCTCAAGGAAGTGAGAAGGCCGCAGATATGAGAAAGTGATGGTTCAGAGGTAGATGGATAAGGATCATGGAATGGTGGGGATGGTTGAGGAGGAGGAGAATGTGGAATAGCGAAACTAGAGGTGGAGGCATGGGTTTGTGAACGTGCAATATCAAAAGCTGCCTTAGTTAGCCATTGATCGTTGAAAAACCAGAGGCCTTTTCGTTCAATATAAGATTTGTCAAAATAAGGGGGAAACTGTTTGTTGCCGCTGAAGGAACCTCGAGGAAATCAAAAATTTTGGTGAGGAATTTTTCAAATGGAATGTTTTTTAGGGTATCAGTAAGAAAGAGTTCCCACAGGGAACAAAAGAGAGGAATGCCCTTGAAAACACAAAAAAACAAGTAAAGCTGCATTTTTACTGGGCCTGTACTTATACCGTCGATTGGCAATAACAAATTCGTAACAAGAGTGTATAGAATGTTTAGTTCAGGTGTGAGCAATGTGGTTTTGGCTTCCGGGGCCTGTTTAAAATTGATGTTAAAAATAGCCCTAACCTCATCAATGTCAAATCGAGTATCAACAGCGGGCCATTTATCTAGAGAAAAGAAATAGGAAAAATCATTCGGGTTTGAGACTTCACATTCAAAAATAGTGTTAATGATGTTGGAGGAAATCTCAATATTTGTGATGTTTACACGAGAGATTAAAGTATGAACAGTAGGGCCTTTCCAAAGATTGGTGGTGAATTGAAGCACCATGTCATGATATATGTGTAAATCAATACGGACTAGGTGACCCCAATTTTGTTTTTCAAAACAGGATTTGACAATGGAAAGATTATACTCATCAAAAAGACTCTGAGATGCAGGATGTTGAACGATTATAGATTTACTCAGAAGAGATGTATACCGTTCAGATGTCTTGACATCGATGAATTTTGGTAATGTGGGATTTGAGGAGACTTGGGGATTTACACCTGTAGACGATTCTCTACGTACTGGGGCTTTCCCTTTTGTTTTGCGTCCACGATTTGCTGTAGAAAAACCTCTGCGGGATTTAACCATTTTGAAGGAAGAGAAAGATTAGGAGGAAAATTTTGATTTTTTTTTTTTGAAGGATTTGGGAGAATTTGATGAAATGAGATGGTAGATGGGGGAAATTAGGTATGATAAGGGTGAGAAATACTTTGGAGAACATAATTTTCCAATCAATTTGCGGATAGAGAGAAGGAATTTGGAGGAGAGGTTGAGGGAAAATATTTCGCCAGAGGATTTTTGGGGGTAAGGTTGAGTCCGAAAAGGGGAAAGATGGACGGTTTTAATCAAACAGAGAAAACATTTGGACGGCCGAACGATTGGTGTGCGTCCGATGTAGCGTCCGACAGCTGATGAACGGACGGCCGATGGAAGACCTAGTGCGTCCGATGTTCTTTCCAGAGAGTTGGTGAAAAAGATGAATATTGTTCGGACGATTATGAGCGTCCGATTTGGGCAAATAGGAGTTTTCGGACGATAAAGATCGTCCGAAAGAAAGTGTGGTTCGGACGATCGAGTGCGTCCGAACGAAGAAACTATGCCAAATTGATCTGTAAACTCTCCAAACATTTTCTGAGAGATTCAAAGCGATCTAAGCCAAGGGTTTTGTAAAATATCAGCCAGTTGATTTGAAGTAGGCACGAAATCAACCCAAATTTCCTTTTTACAAACAAGATCTCTAATAAAATGATGCTTAACATCAATGTGTTTGGTTCTAGAGTGCATAACAGGATTTTTTGTGAGATTAATTGCACTTGTGTTGTCACACTTTATACGCACACAATCAAAAAATACACCAAAATCTTTCAGAGTATGTTTCATCCAAAGAAGTTGAGCACAATAATTTCCAGCAGCAATGTATTCAAAAACAGCCGTAGAAAGAGAAATAGAATTTTGTTTTTTGCTAAACCAAGACACAAGACAATTTCCCAGAAAATGACACATACCACTGGTACTTTTTCTATCGCTGTTAAGTATAAGTAGGCAGTGATCATACCTCTATAGTGTTTTGCATCAACACCGTTACCTCCTTCATCTTTATCAAGTTTGGTTGAAGTGCACATAGGCGTACCAACTTGTTTGCAATCTTCCATTCCAAATCGTTTGAGTAGCTCCTTTGTATACTTGACTTGTGTAATAAACGTTCCTTCCTTTGTTTGGTGAACTTGTAATCCGAGGAAAAAATTGTAAGTTGCCCATCATACTCATCTCAAATTCTTCTTGCATTAAATGTGAAAAGTCCTTGCATTTGATTTTCATTAGTTGCACCAAAAATTAATATCATCAACATAAATTTGGACAATTAACAAACCATTTAAATCTGTTTTTGTAAAAAGAGTGGTGTCAACTACACCTCTTTTGAATCCATTTTCTATCAAGAAACCACTTAATCTTTCATACCAAGCTATTGGAGCTTGTTTCAAACCATATAAAGCCTTTGAAAGTTTGAAAACATAATTTGGAAGATTTTTATTTTCAAAGCCCGGAGGTTGTTCAACAAAAACTTCTTGATCAATAATGTCACGCCCCAAAAACGGGACCGTAACACGCCGCGCTAATGGCACACCGGTCCAAAGCGCAAGGCACAAACGAACAGAGCAACAAACTTAACCGCAATGTAATAGAACCATCAAACCATTTCTTAACTATAAAACCGAATAAGTTCATTTTTACACAAAAATACGAATTACAAAATTCCTTCTTAGTACAAAAGATGCTACAACAAAAACAAAGTTCATCTATACAAAACCTATCTAATACACTACCCCTCTCCAAACAACATTAGCGCGGCGTAGATGTGTATAAGAGACAGCCATATAATGTGGAATGGAGAAAATCTAAAAGCCGCTAACGATGGAGAGTCAAAAGCGAGTATAATCTTTCCATTAGTCAATTTTTGCATAACTAACTTAGTGGACATCATAAAAGCTCTTCAAATAGGGCCAAGCATTTCGATAAAAAGAAAACATAAAGATAATAACATTTGCAAAAACCATAGTCATAAAGCAGTTTCTAAAATATCTCATGCCTTTTAAAAGTGGTTAAAGACCAATCATAAGTAGTTTTCTAAAAAAACTCACCTCCATTTCAAAGGGAGTAGGTGTGGTACATAACCAAAAAGATCCAATCATTTCAAAACATAGTATGCTAAAGCATAGCGTAGCCAAAAAGATCCAATCATTTCAAAACATAGTATGCTAAAGCATAGCGTAGCCAAAAAGATCCAATCATTTCAAAACATAGTATGCTAAAGCATAGTGAACAAATCCAACAGTACAGTTTCAATCCGGAATATAATAAAATAGCATGAGTATCTTTTAGGCTCGAAGGTATGACTTTCAGTACTAGCCAGATCTAGTAATCTACCACACCTACTAGTCTGACCGGGAGGTCAAGTTATCCCATCACAAGACCCCGTATCAGAGAGTTCATAACATTCACAGAAGTCACCACGGCGTCCCATGGATGACTATAGAACCGGTTCTCCACAAATCAAACATTTCCAAACACATCCAAAATTATATACCTAGGTCACCTATGAGCCAAAACAGTCATAAAATGCTTTCATATCAAAAGAGTTTGCAAACATATCATTTGATTAACATAAAATAGCTTGGTCCCGATTTCATATGTAATAGTTCCAAAACTTGGTAAAAGTGCAGTTCCAAACATCATACACATTTTAAAATCCATCCAAACATATTTCGAAAGTCATTAAACAAAATACAAGTGGAAGAGGGTCTATGTTACCCACCTATCAAAGCAAAGACTGCACAAGAACACTCTCTAGTTACGTGTAATTGAATTTATTCATCCCTAGGCTATAAGTAGTGATGAATGGCCCTGTCTCTTAATACACATCTAGAGGTATTCAAGGGACAGCCTAACAACCCAACTCAAAACAACATAATCAATCAACCAACAAAATCCATAAACGGAAAGATTCACCGGAGCAATAGCCGGGACTATATCAATAGCATTCCACAACAATCCATACCCCATAACCACTACAATTAACTCCATTACAACAGCATTATTAGAGCAACAACCTATGGGTGGAATTCCTCTTTACTACCAAACTGAAATTTTTACCGATTAGCCACACGCATGATTCAAACATGCTTCCTATCCAACCCACTACCAAGGAAACACTTAAAACCATCAAAAGATCATTAAAGATCCTTCAAACATAACCAATTATCCAAATTATCCTAGTTGCGCCAAACTTCCGCTTACTTACAAAATGAAGGGAAATCAATTCCACTTGGTTTCAAGTCTAAATTCCTATCCAAACTAACCTTAAAACACTCTTAAAACATCATTATGAGCATAGACATAAGCATTCATAGCATAACACTCTAGGTCACATATGGAAGACAAAACCCTAACTCATAATCTTAAAATTTTGTAATCTAACCATGGAAAGTTGTTAAAAATCAACCCCAATCACTTCCCAACCTCCAAAACACTAAAAACAACCCATAACATACATAAATCATAACTTATAAGGCTGCAAAGAGGGTTTATTCCAGCAGCTGGTACAAACTTTTCCACGGTTAAGATTCCTATAATTTTAACACAGATGTGTATAAGAGACATGGTTAGAGTTTATGTAAGTCTATTTTAAGATTATGAGTGTAGGGTTTTGTGGAAGGATATGTGATGAAATTTCGGCCAGCTGCTGGAGAAAAATGAGGAAGAGACAAGCAAGAAGAAGACTTGTCTAGATTCCAAAGTTGACCCAAATAGTACCCATTTGACCTAATAGTCTCCAAGTTGACTATTTGACCCAAAAACTAATTTTTTATTAATTTGCTTTAAATAACATTATAAATCAGCCATCTTACAACACATAAAAGTACAGTGCATTGTGGTGCTGTCTCTTATACACATCTAGACCCGTTTACCCACCGGTACGAAATCGCGTAAATCGAAAAATTTGCCGAATTGAAAAACGAATAAGTTGAAGTACTTTATGACTAAAAATAATATCAAAAATATTTTAAACCAGTTAAAAATCAAAGAACAAGGCTAGTTGAATAAAATACTGGGTTTCACAAATAAAGCCATTTAAAAATGCACTTTTGACATCCATTTGACAGCTAATTGGAAATCATTGAAACTTGCAAATGCGAGAAACATGCGAATGGATTCTAATCTAGCCACGGGTGCAAAGGTTTCATCAAAGTCAATACCTTCTTCTTGAGCATAACCTTTTGCAACAAGTCTAGCTCTGTTTCTTATGATTTCACCTTTGTCATTTAATTTGTTCCTAAAGACCCATTTAGTTCCAATAACGGGATAGTGGATGGTCTTTCAAGCAAGGCAAATGTTTCGATTTTCTAAAGATTCGGTAAGAAGATGAAAACGGCATTAACCCAAGATTCATCACTCAACGCAACATCTACATGTTTAGGTTCAATGTGAGAAAGTAATGCACAATTACTATTCAAAGGTTTATGAGAACGAGTAGTTATCCCATCGGATAGATCACCTATGATTAAATCTTGAGGGTGACTAGAGATGAATCTCCAAGCTTTCATCAAGAGAAGATCTTTTGGAGTATCCTCATCCTTTTCATCATCTATGTGATGGTTGTTGACATCATTTCTTGATGTGATCTCTTGATGATCTTCGTGAATAACGAGCTTTTCGAGCTCCTTTAGAATACCTACATCATCATCTTCACATAAATTCTTTGAGATAACATCATTAGTTTCATCAAATGTAACATGCACAACTTCTTCAATCAAGAGTGTTCTTCTATTGTAAACTCGGTATGCTTTCTTGTCACTAGAATATCCTAGAAAAATTCCTTCATCCGATTTTTTGTCAAATTTTCCAAGTTTTTCTTTGATTTTTAAAATAAAACATTTGCAACCAAAAATTTTGAAATAGCTCACAACGGATTTTTTACAAAAAAGGAGTTCATAAGGAGTTTTGTTTTAAAAGGATCTTAATAAAACTCGATTCATGACATACCAAGCCGTGTTAACAGCTTCGGCCCAAAAGTATTGAGGTAAGTCGCATTCACTAATCATAGTTCTAGCAGTTTCTTGAAGAGTCCTATTTTTCCTTTCGACAACACCATTTTGTTGAGGGACTCTAACAACAGAAAATTCATGAAAAATACCGTTGTGATCACAAAAGTCGGGAAAACCTCCAAATTTAAATTCGACACCATTGTCACTTCTTAAACGAATGATTTTTAAATTCAATAAATTTTGAATTTTAGAAAACAATTTTAAAATTTTTTCAAAAGCCTCATTTTTGTGAACAAGAAATAATACCCAAGTATACCTAGAATAGTCATCTACAACAACAAAGGCATATTTGCAACCACCAAGACTAGCATATTGAGTAGGTCCAAATAAGTCTAAATGCAACAATTCTAAAGGTTTATGAGTAGACACAAAATTCTTTGGTTTAAAAGAAACTTTGACTTGTTTACCAAATTGGCATGCATCACAAATTTTATTTTTCAAAAATTTCAGTTTTGGCAAACCTCTTACCAAATCCTTCTTAGCAAGTTTTTAATCAAATCCCATATTAACAATGACAAAGTCTTCTATGCCAAAGCCAAGGATCATCTATGGAAGCGGTAAGACATTTTACATTGCTATTGCTAATTTTATCAAGATGAATCACATAAACATCATTGTGCCTAGTGCCCTTGAATAAAACAACATGATTTTTATCAAGGATAAGACATTCATGCTTGGTAAAAAATACATATAAATTTTTCTCACAAAGTTGACTTACACTTAATAAGTTATAGTTCAAATTATCAACAAGAAGCACATTCTTAATTAAGGTTTCACCATTTTTACCTACATCACCAATGCCGATTGATTTTGCTTTATTGTTGTCTCCAAATGTGACTTTTCCACTGTTTTTCGATATGAGATTTGTGAAGAGAGAAGCATCACCCGTCATGTACTTTGAACATCCACTATCTATGAACCACTTAGCATTGTTGGTGATGTTAAGTACCTACATGAATTGCTATAATACATGCAACTTTCATTTCAAGTTTTTCATTTTTCTTGACATAACACATATTCTTAACATGTCCATCTTGTTGGCAACATATACAAATAATATTTTTATTTCCATATAAAGATGATTTTGATTTTACAAAACTTAAGTCGTCCTTTTTACACATGATAAAATTTTTGTTGATTAATACATTTCTATTTCTTTTCAAATCAACAACATTTTCTTTCTTTCTAGTCAAGAGAACATTCAAATCATTCATTCTTTTCTTCAAGGAGGCTTGTTCTTCCTTGATCTTTGATCTCTCATGCATTCATTTCTTCAAATCACGATTTTCTTGTAATAGCCTATTATTTTCATTCACAAGTTTAGAGTTAGCATTCAATAGAGCATTTGATTTTTTGACTAACTCCTTATTTCTAGCATATGATTCCTTTAAACTATCATGCAATTTCAAAATGAAAGCTTCAATATCATCTTCATCATTTTCATCATTAGAGTCATAGTTAGAATTTACCTCATCATCTCCAATGGCAGCCACTTGTGCTGACTCCATTTCTTCTTCAACTTCTCCTTCGGAACTGTAATCATCCCATGTGATTTGAAAGTTATTGAATCTAGGTGTGAATCCAAGAAATGGCTTCTCTTTTCACACTTAGATTCAATAGTGTCCGGTTGACCGCATTCAAAACATTTTTCGTTTTGCTTCTTCATTTCAAACCTTGTCTTTCCTTTGAAATTATTTGAATTTGTAGCTCCGCCTCTTCTCATTCTTCGTTTGTTGATGTAATGTTTAAGAAATCCTTTGGTGATGAATGCAAGATCTCCTTCATCAAGATCTTCATCTTCTAGATTGATGGAGCTGTTTTCATCTTCTTCTTGAGAGATCTTTAGAGCAATACTCCTTCTTGGCCTTGCTTCTACATCATCCACTACTTTGGCCTTCAACTTCAATTCATAAGATGTAAGAGAATTGATTAGCGATTCAATAGGCATTGAATTTGAAGTAGATGTGAATTCTTGGCTTCCTCTATAGCAATTATTTTGGCTTCCCATTCTTTGGAGAGAGCATTTAGGATTTTTTTATTTTTTTCACCCAAAGAATATTCCTTACCCAATGCTTCAAGATCCTTAATGATGTCATTGAACATACAATATATTTTGTCAATGTTTTCATGTGGTTCCATCTTGAAGGACTCATACTTGGTAACAAGTAAGGATTTCTTTTGCTCACGAACATCATCACTCCCTTCATGTATTTCCTTCAATTTGTCCCAGATTTCTTTAGCTGAAATGCATCCCTTCACGCGAGTTGATTCATTTGCATCCAAGGCGTTATATAGCACATTCATGGCTTTTGCATTTAATGTCAAGTTCGCCTTGTCTTGTGGAGTGAGCTCATCCCTCGTCTTTTCTCTTCTTCTATTTGTGTGATCATCAATGATAGTAGCTTCAAACGGACCTTCATTAACAACATACCACAAGTCAATGTCAATAGATTGCAAAAAGATTTTCAATTTGAGTCCTATCTCTCAAATTAATAAAATTTGCCCCGTTAAACATATGGGGCCTAGTAACGGATTGACCCTCAAAAAATAGAGTATTGTTGGTTGCCATAATAGTTCTTTTCTCAAAAGCAAATTAAGCAATAAAATGAGACCAGGCTCTGATACCAATTGTTGGTCCCAAAACAACCTAAGAAGAGGGGTGAATTAGGTTTCTAAAAAAGCTTTTAGAAATATTAAGATTTTTAAAATGAAAACTGATATAATTAAATCAGTGAAATAGTGAAGTAAAAAACAGAGAAAATTAATCAGCTAATACTTCCAAGCTAACAAGCTTGAAGTATCAAATCACTAAAATGCTTCACACACTTGGTGAGCCAATAATCTTTACAAAGTAGGGATATTCTTGCTCACACTAAAATTCTTTTAGTTGAACCAAGAATCTTACTTACAACCTCACTTTTCGTACAAGATTATCACTCCACTCAAAGTTGAATTGCACTCTAAACTGCACACTAATACAACTAAAGCACTATACCCAATTTGTACTCAAATTGCTTTTCTCTAAGGCTTGTATTCAATGTATTAGGTGATTTTTACTGAAGCTCAAAGTAGTTATTTATAAGAGCAATAAATTGTGGTTGCAACTACTTCCTAACAGCTAAATAATAAATGCACAAAAAGTAGCAGTTGGGGTTTCGGACGTCCGAGATAGATGGGATGTGTCCGACACAGCGTCCGATCCTCATGCAGTTGGAGAAGAACCTCGTTCGGACGTCCGTACGTGCGTCCGTTCCATCGTCTGATAGAATCTTCGGACGATCATGTTCGTCCTTTTGGAGAAGTAAGCCTGGGATTCCACTTGTTTAAAATTGACAATATTTGTGTAGGTAGAGACACATCACCAACAATGCTAAGTCTGTCTCTTATGTCATCAACATGGACATGTGAAAAATGATTGCCATGTTAAACAAAATGAGAAATTTGGAATGAAGGCAATTTGGGTGATCAAGCATGCTATTAACCCAATTGGACCCAATAAAGTTTGGGTACCAAAAGTTGTTTAACTTTGTGTGTAGGTATACTTGGAGACCGTCAAGGAATTCAAGATGGATCATCTATGGAGGAAGGTGTTCAAAGCATATGAGCTAAGATGACACTGAAATGGGTAACATTTAAATTGTTCTAGAATGTGTTACTGTGAACTATAATCTCTTGAATATTAGTCAATTATGTGACTGAATTTGTTTGAAATGCTTGGGTGTGAGTATCCCAAACATCTGTCTATTGTAAGTCATATAGATGTGTATAAGAGACAGGTTGCAAAGGGTTTTCTAAAATGGCTTATATGTTAGAAATCAATTAATTCATAAGAAATTGCATCACATATGCTTTATTGTTTTGATGATACTTTTTGGTAAAGAATGAACGGTTAATGCCATGATCCTTTGCATAAATTTTCTTGTTGAAACTTGATTTTATATTCCATAAGAAAGAAATGTTTTCAACTTGATTTTTTTCCATGTACTATTGAATTAAATGTGTGGTTAAATGGGAGATATTTGATATAGATTCAATAACTTTGGCGGATCTTCAATAGCCACCGTGGACGAAAGTCAAAGGGCAAGAGTAAATGATGCAGTGACTAATCTATATGAAATGTTAATTTACCCATAAAGATTGTAAGTAAAGATGTTTTAGCTTCGAAACCTGTTTAAAATTGACATTAAAAATTGCTCGGACCTCGTTGATGTCAAAACGAGTGTCCAAAGCACATTTATCCAATGAGAAAAAGTTGGAAAATTGTTAGGTGAGGGAACCTCACATTCAAAAACAGAGTTTATGACATTGGATGAAATCTCAAGATTTTTGTTATTCACACGAGATATCAACGTACGAATAGTGAGACCTTTCCTAAGATTAGCAGTGAATTGGAGTACCATCTTAGATCATGATAGACTGGCAAATCTATGTGTACCAAATGACCCCAATTTTGTTTTTCAAAGCAAGTTTTCACAATAGGTAAGTTAAATTCATCAAAAAGACCTTGAGAAACGGGTCTTTGAACAATGATGGACTTGCCAAGAAGAGAAGTATACCAGTCAGATGCCTTGGCATCAATGAATTTGGGTAGAGAATGATGGGTAGAGGTTTGAGGATTTGTGGATGATTGGCCCTGCATCAGAGTCTTGCCCTTTGACTTTCGTCCACGGTGGCTATTGAAGATCCGCCATGAGATCGAACCATTGTAATTTTAAAGAAGAAAAGAAGAGGGAAAAGTGTGATTGAGGAGATTTGAGAGAAATTATAAGAAATGAGATTGTAGGAAGGTGAAATGAGGTTCAATAGAGATGAGGGAGGGCTTTGAAATGAAGATTCCCTAACCAATTTGACAGGAGAAGGGATAGATTGAGAAAATTTTGAGAAGGAGCAAAATTCTCTAGAGCTAGGTTTCGAAGGATAGGAATTGTCCGATAGGAGGAAAATGAAGAGTTTTAAACGAGAAAAGCAATCGTTCGGACTTCCAAATGATTTGTATGTGTTCGATCATGTGTCCGAACGCACAATGAACTGATGGCCGAAGCACTACCTTGTTCGTTCGAGGAAGTTTTGGACGATGATAAGCGTCCGTTAGGAATTTCAGAGAGTTAATGAAAAAGGAAGGAGAATTCGGACGATTATAAGCTTCCGAGATAGAGAAGATGGTTTCTAACGTTTAAGAGCGTCCGATCGAATGTATGGTTCGGACGATCATGTGTGTCAGAACTCAGAATTTATACAGATGTGAAATTAATGATGCCCAAACGCTTTCTGAGAGATTCAAAATGATCTAAGGCCAAAGGTTTAGTAAAAATATCAGCAAGTTGATCTTTTGTACACACAAATTCAACACACAAATTTCCTTTGTGCATACAAGATCTCTAATAAAATGGTGCTTGACATCTATGTGTTTGGTTTCTCTAGAATGCATGACAGAATTTTTTGTGAGATTAATTGCACTAGTGTTATCACATCTTGTAGGCACACAATCAAAAATAACACCAAAGTTTTTTAATATATGTTTCATCCATAGAATTTGAGCACAATAGTTTCCAGTAGCAATGTATTCGGCTTCTGCCGTAAAAAGTGAAATAGAATTTTGCTTCTTAAAAAATCATGACACTAGACAGTTACCCAAGAAGTGACACATACCACTAGTACTTTTTCTATGAATTTTACAACTAGCAAAGTCAGCATCAGAATAACTAATTAGATCAAAAGTGGAGAATTTTGGATACCAAAGACCAAAATCCATTGTACCTTTTAAGTATCTGAAAATTCTTTTTACAGCAATTAAGTGTGATTCTTTAGGACAAGATTGAAATCTAGCACACAGACAAATCAACAAACATAATATCCGGTCTACCTAGCTGAAAACTAAAGAAAAAGTATGATCATATCTAGATGTGTCTAAGACATGGTTTGTGTAGCAATGAATGGTGCACCAAGAAGAAACTTGACAAAGGTGAAGTCCGTAATAGACTGTTTGTAATCTTCCATTCCAAATCGCTTGAGTAGCTCCTAATGTGTACTTCTCTTATACACATCTGTGCAATGAACGTTCCTTCCTTTGTTTGGTGAACTTGGAGTCCAAGGAAAAATTGTAATTCTCCCATCATACTCATTTCAAAATCTTTTTGCATCAAGTACGAGAATTCCTTGCACAAGCTTTCATTAATTGCTCCAAAAATGATATAATCATCATAAATTTGAACAATTAACAGACCATTGGGATTAGTTTTGGCAAAGAGAATGGTGTCAACAACACCTCTTTTGAATTTATTCTCAATCAAAAAACCACGTAGCCTTTAATATCAAGCTCTAGGAGCTTGTTTTAAACAATACAAAGCTTGAAAGTTTGAAAACATGATTTGGAAAAAAATTTCAAAACCAGGGGTTGTTCAACGAAAACTTCTTGATCAATAAAGCCATTTAGAAATGTACTTTTGACATCAATTTGGAATAATTTGAAATTGTAAAAGCATGCATATGCAAGAAACATGCGAATGGATTCTAATTGAGCAATAGGTGCAAAGGTTTTATCAAAATCGATGCCTTCTTCTTGAGCATAACCCTTTGCAACAAGTCTAGCTTTGTTCCTAATGATTTCACCTTTATCATTTAACTTGTTTCTAAAAAGCCATTTTGTTCCAATTACGGGATGAATTGATGGTCTTTCAACTAAGGTCCATACATTGTTTTTCTCAAATTGGCTAAGTTTATATTGCAGAGCAAACACCCAAGATTCATCATTCAATGCATCATTCACACGTTTAGGTTCAATATGAGAAAGTAATGCACACTTATTATTCAAAGGTTTATGAGATCGAGTTTTTACCACATTGGATGGATCACCTATGATCAAATCTTAAGGGTGACTAGAGACAAATCTCCATGCTCTTGGAAGATCTTTTGGAGCATCTTCGTTCTTTTCTCCTTCTTCATCCAAGTGATGGGTGTTGTCCTCACTGTTTGATGTGATCTCTTGATGTTCTTTATGAATAGTGAGCTTTTCAAGCTCCTTTTGACTACCTACATCTTCATCTTCACATACAATCTTTGAAATAACATCATTAGTTTCATCGAATGTAACATTCACAACTTCTTCAATCAAAAGTGTTTTTTTATTGTATACTCGGTATGGTTTCTTGTCACTGAACTTATCCTAGAAAAAAAATCCTTCATCTGATTTTTTGTCAAATTTTTCAAGATTTTCTTTGATTTTTAAAATAAAGCATTTACAGCCAAAAACTTTGAAATAGCTCACAACGGATTTTTACAAAAAAAGAGTTCATAAGGTGTTTTATTTAAAATAGGCCTTAACAAAACATGATTCATAACATAACAAGTCGTGTTAACGGTTTCGGCCCAAAAATATTTTGGTAAATCACATTCACTAATCATAGTTCTAATGCCTCTTGAAGTGTTCTATTTTTCCTTTCAACAACACCATTTTGTTGAGGCACTCTAACAACCGAAAATTCATGTGAAATATCGTTGTGATCACAAAATTTGGGAAAACCACCGAATTTAAATTCGGCTCCATTATCACTTCTCAAACGGATGATTTTCAAATTCAACAAATTTTGAATTTTGGAAAACAATTTTACGAAATTTTCAAAAGTTTCATTTTTGTGAACAAGAAATAGTATCCAAGTATACCTCGAATAGTCATCAACAATCACAAATGCATATTTACTACCACCGAGACTAGCATGTTGAGTTGGACCAAACAAGTCCAAGTGCAATAGTTCCAAGGGTTTAGAAGTAGATACACAATTTTTTGGTTTAAAAGACATTTTAACTTGTTTACCAAATTGGCATGCATCACGAATTTTGTTTTTCAAAAACTTTAATTTTGGCAAGCCTCTTGCCAATTCCTTCTTGACAAGTTTTTCAATTAAATCCATGTTGAAATGACAAAGCCTTCTATGCCAAAGCCAATGATCATCAATAGAAGTGGTTAGACATTTTACATACTTACTACCAATATTGTCAAGATAAATCACATAAACATCATTGTGCCTAGTACCTTTAAATAAAACAACATACTCTTTATCAAGAATTAGACATTCATTTTTGGTAAATAACACATAAATTTTTATCACAAAGTTGACTCACACTTAATAGATTGTAATTCAAATTATCAACAAGAAGCACATTTTTAATCAAAGTCTTACCTTTTTTACCTATATCACCAAGACCAATTGATTTTGCTTTCATGTTATCCCCAAAAGTCACATTTCCACTACTTCTAGATATGAGTTTGATGAAGAGAGATGCATCACCCGTCATATATCTTGTGCACCCACTATCTATGAACCATTTGGCATCGTTAGTGATATTCATTTCCTACACAAAAAATTAAGTGATAACTTTTGGTACCCATATTTTCTTGGGTCCATAAGAGTTAGTAAAATGACTACAAATACATACGGTATTCATAGCTACTTTCTCAACAATTCATTGGTAGATGTGTATAAGAGACAGGGTAAATTTTTGAAAGATGTGTATAAGAGACAGGATGCTTTGAAGACAAAGAATCTATTTTATATCAAGGCAATGTTAATCAAGGCTCTTTGAAGAAAAGATTAGTGTTGATCAAAATATTTCTATTCTTTTTCAAATCTACAATATTTTCCTTTTTTCTATGCAAGAGAATATTTAAATCATCCAATCTTTTCTTCAAAGAGGCTTGTTCTTCCTTGATCCTTGTTTTCACATGCATTCTTTTCTTCAAATCACTGTTTTCTTGTGATAACCTATTATTTTCATTCACAAGTTTAGAGTTAGCATTTAATAAAATATTTGATTTCTTTACTAACTCCTTATTTCCAGCATATGATTCCATTAAGCAATCATATAAACTAAAATGAAAGCATCAATATCATTGAGACATCATTTTCATCATTAGAATCATAACTAGAAACACCTCATCATCACCAATGGCCATAAATGCCATTTGTGCCATCTCTATTTCTTCTTCAACTCAATTCTCCACCATATCATGAAAAATGGCAAACATGTAACGTTGAAATGTGATAGGAGCATTACAAAGCCCAAAGAGCATTCTCCTATATGCAAAAGTTCCATATTTGTTGATGTGAAGGCTGTTTTCTCTTGATCCTCTGGGCATATGACAATTTGAAGATACTCGAAGTATCTATCAAGGAACCAATAATAAGCAAAATTGGCTAACCTTTCAAGCATTTGGTCTATGAAGGGCAAGAGAAAATGGTCTTTACGAGTGGCTTCATTCAACGTTCGAAAATCAATACACATGCGCCATCACGTGACCAATCTAGAGGGGAAGAGCTCATTGGTCTCACTAATTGTAACAGTGATACCACTCTTTTCAGAAACAATTTAAGGGGGACTAACCCACTCACTATCGCTAATAGAGTAGATTAATACCGGCATCTAAGAGCTTCATTACCACCTTCCTTACTACCTCTTTTAAAGTAGTGGTTTAACTTTTTTTGAGGTTGCCTTACTGGTTTATTCCCTTCATTCAACAAAATCTTATGCATGCATATGGAAGGGCTAACTGCCTTAATACCGTCAATGGATCAAGAAATATCATTTCTATACATTTTAAGGATCACAGTCTATTTATCAAGTTGTTCACTAGTCAATGAAGAATTCACAATTACTGGATAAGTCTCATTGTCACTAAGATAAACATACATCAAGTGAGTAGGGAGATGTTTAAGTTCCACCTTGGAGGGTTCATTGTTCGGAGACCTCCCATTACCTTTACCATTGTTTTCCTCTTACCTTCTTGCAATAGGGCATTGTTCTCCAATCGATTCAAACATTCTACTCCTTCATCCTCTTGAACTACATCACTTCAATTTAACAAAGTGTTTCTTTATGGAGACTTTTCCAACTTGTACCTACAAAAATCATTGACTAGATCATCAACTATATTTATGCTCATAATATCCTCATAAATAGACGGAAGTTCTATATAAATCAAAAACATTGAAAGTAACTATTTCATCATTAATTTGAAATTCAAACTTCCCTTCTTGAATATCAATTAGTGCAAGCCCGGTTGCAAGGAATAGCCTTTCAAGAATAATGGGCATCTCCTTATCCTCCTCTGTGTCTAAAATTATGAAATTTGTAGGGAGGTAAAGCTTTCCAATTTTTATGATCACATTTTTAACAATTCCCCTTGGAAATTCGTAAGTTGTGAAGATACATTCGTCTCTTCAAGTCTTATCCACTAAATTTCTTGTAGACCGAGTAAGGCATGAGATTAATAGAACCTCTCAAGTTACATAAGGCTCTCCCAAATTGAATACTACCAATTTTGATAGAGAAAGAACTGGGATCCTTAAGCTTGAAAGGTAACCTGTTTGTGAGCAATGCACTACAATTCTCCATCAAGCTTCTCCATGGAGTTTCCTCTTTGATGTGAGAACTTGGTTCATGAATTTGGCATAGGTGGACATGTTTTCAAGTGCCTTCCATAAATAGTATGTTGATTTCAATCTTTTTAAACACATCAAGGAACTTCTTGAATTTCTTTGTATTTTCATCTTCTGTCAATCTTTGTGGACATGGCATTCTGACTTGCTTGGACAGTTGGAATGTAGGATCCTTGCCTTTGTTGTGTTGCTCATGGGGCTTAGTAGGTTCTTTAATCATTTCACCTTGGCCCTTTGAAGACTCCCCTTTACCTTCATCACTATCCTCATCCTTTCTCTTTTCTTGGCTCTTTGAGGATGAACTTTCTTGAACTTTCCTATCTAATGCTTTGCCACGTCTAAGTGTGATAGCTTGCACTTGCTCCCTCTCATTTTGCTCTCTTGTATTAGGAATTGTATCATTTGGCAAAGCTTCCAAAGGTCTCTCATTAAAGGACAAATTTCAAAAATTTACCACTAATATCACTTATCAAACACTAGATCTTAAAAAGTTAGATTCCTGAAATGTGATAAACAAAATATGGGAGGAGGGAGTAACATTTGGGCAAATAATATTAATTTTCATACAAAATAAAAAAAAATAGAAAATAATGACTACAAATTGACAATATGACATATATTAATTTCATACAACAATGAGGCATAGTTTTTATAATATTACAAATAATGACCACAAATTGATGATCTTAACTAATTTACCAAAGAATTGTTTTTTAGAAAGTAGCTCTGCAACCTAATAATTTGAACCATAACATCAAAAGCCCTGTACTTATTAAAAGACCTATTTAAAAATTATGAAAACTAATAATTTTCACATAGAACCACAACAAAACACTTTCACCTTTAACTTCTATTACGTTATATCTCCATTTTCTTGTGAAATATTATATTATATCTAATTATGGAAATGAGTAAACTATAAGCGTCCAATGTGGGAAAGAATTGCAACAACCATATAATTATTTTTAATAATGTCTAATTTTGATGTAAAAAAGTTCTTCAAACTTTATTTTATGTAGATCATTGTTTTGTTGTTAAGAATTTTGTATAAACTGCAATGTTAACTTGTGTAACTTTCTAGCAATTATTCACTTAAATTAGCGGAAAAATCTTTGCAAAATTTTAAAAAAAGTTACATATATAACTTACTATAAATAGTTTCTCTTTTAAAATCAAACTAAAGAAGAAAATCACTTTTTATATATTAACAATACCTTAATCTCCATTAACAATATTTTCTCATTCTATTTCAAAATGGAATTACCTATTTCTTAAACAAATATATGTCTAGAAAATTGTAATTTTTAGTGACGTCTTGCATGGACACTTTTTTGTTCTCAAAATAGCCTGAAGTTTTGTATTGTCAAGGGAAAACAAAACACTATATAATAGGATGACTTCTAACATAGTAATTGCATTTAATCCTGGTAACCTTATTTGCCCTTTTACTCTTAACCTTTGGTGGACAAAAGGTTTAACAGGAAACAAAAAGTATTGAGATACAAGATATACCATAAAGGTATTAAGCTTACTTTTGTGTACTCCAACACAATATCAATACTAAAATATGGAGATATTAGGGAAGCAAAGCAAGTATTAAAATTCAAGAAATTTTTACTTTCACTTTGTTCAGAAATATTTGCACTTCAGAAGTTGTTTTCCCTATGCAATGACATAATCTCTACAGGCCAACTTTCAGTGAAACTTATACATCTCTATGTTATTAGTTAATGGGATAAATACATTAAACCTCCTTAAAGTTTGGACTATTTTGCACTAAACCCTCTAACGTTATTTTTTTCTCACTTTGAACCCTTTGACTAACGGTCAAATCTAACTCCGCCGTTAGTTTTTTTCGAAAGACAAATTTACCGCTAAAGAACAGTTGTAGTAAACCCCTTAAAGTTTAAGCGAAATTTCACTTTACACCCTCGGTAAGTTTTGTAACATTTAATACATTGGGATAAAAATAAAATTCAATAATGTTATCAATATTTTAAGAATATAAATATGCTCCAAATTAATTACTAATATTCTAATTCTCGAATTATACTTTCTTTAATATTTATAATTTAAAAATACGATGAAATAATTAATTTTAAATTTTTTGATGAATTATTAAAGATTAAATACCTGAAGATTTGTATTCAAGTTTTTCTTTATATGATAAAGTTCCTTCGTATAATTTAGGTATTAGTTAAATTATATTAACAAAGGAAAAAAGTAAGAAGAAAATCATTTTAAATAAACATATAGCAAAACAAAAGGAAAATAGACTGATATAACTTTAATAGATATTATAAGAACATGTATAAGAGAATTTCAATTTACATGAAAATAAATTATAATAATGAAGAGCAAAAGAAGTACCAAATGATATACTAAAATTTTTATATTTAAATTTTTTTCACAAGAATTTTTAAAGAATCACTAGTATTGGTAGACATTATTATATTTTTAGTTGTTTTAACAGTATTTTCATGTTGAATAATGACTAAAGTAGGTTAATTGATACAAAACTTGAATTAGAGACTAAATGACAAATATAATAAACTTAAAGGGTTATAATTTTATATATTCTTGTACTGTCTAGGGGTAAAAAAATGTCTTTTTGACTTTTTAATAGTCAAATTGCTGACGGAATAGGCAAAGTGAGAAAAAATTAATTTTAAGAGATTTAGTGCAAAACACCCAAACCTTAGGGGGGGTTTAATGTATTTAACCCGAAGATAATTAGTCCTTTTATGTACAACCATTTGCAAACCTATATCGTATTGGAGTGTACATATTAGTCATTGAATTGGGTTACTTCAACACATTCGGCATATTATAGCTCTACGAAATCTATAAACTAAAGGACTCTTATATTATACATCCAATGTTTGAACCCGTCTAGGATAGAAATCAATTCTTGATTTTTCAACTTTGTGGCTCAAATAAAGAATAATGAATGACCGTATAAAGTAACTAATGTTGAATATCCAAGTATTTTTTTTTTTTTTTTAAGGGAATCACTAACAATGGAATTTTCTTTAGTTGAATAACTTTAATCATTTTTGCTCTGACATTTTTGCTTATTAACATTTGGATGACAAGTATTAAAAATAAATGTTCATTCCTAATCAATTATTCACAATAAACAAGTGCAATCTTATTAAGATAATTCTTCAAGAATTTTGTAAACACATTCCCTAAGAAAGGAAAAATAGAAACTTATTATTTTAATTTTAAAATAGAGGAACTAGGGGATGTCAGCTTCCAACTATTAGTCTCATGTCTTTGGCAATTGAATTAACAATATCAGTAGCTATCCCAGGCTTAATTTTAAAGATAAAATCTTTTCTACCTCTCCACAATTCATAAACTGTATTTGCAAGACACAATCTTCAAATTCTACTAGCAAATGAAGATGTAGGACAATGATCACAATACCATTTCAAGTCATCCTTCCATGTTGTACAACCCCTTTATACCAAGACAATGTTTCTATAAGACAGGGTTTCGGTGTAGAAATTCTACGATTGAATGACAAATTATCTCTTGTTTTATCTTAATATACACAAAGAGTAGGTGTAGCATTGTTGTATAGTTATCTAAACCCATATTATGGATATATCTTTGGCTGTGAGCCTTCCTCTTATAAGTCAGCCAACGAAAGAAAAAAAAATATTTGGGAATAGAAACTTAGTTGGTACAGGCTTCCACGGTTCCCTACTCCAGTTTATAAATGACTTTCTTAAGTAACTATTGTCAAATGCTTTTGACTACTTTTCTCATTAATTTAAGAGTTTGCACTAAAATATTTAATGCTTCTATTTATTAGTAGAAAATGATAGCCATAACCAATTTCAAGGCTAGCCAACATAGAAAATACCTTTTGTAGTATGAATATTGTCTTTACACTTGTAAAAGAAGTTCATTTTTTGAATGTCTGGTAGTTTGTTTTTTTCATTTGTATCCTTAGATTCCCATTCTTGAATTTTAATACATTCTATGTATTTATTTCTACTATTAGTTAGACTCTGTTATTGAGATTTAGTAATTGCACTTTTAGGTGTTTAATTGAACTTCCAACTAAAACATTTTCCACTTCGTATTTACTTTAATGAGTCTATCTAGTAGTGTTAATAGAAGAGCAGAGCCACCAAAGACTTCCGCCTTCCTCTCTATGTTGAAATAGCAATAGATTCTCACCTTTGTATATAAGTAGTTTTCTGACGAGGAACAAATAGTTTGTTATTCCAAAATATCTTTTTTCTTTTTGGGAAAGGTAATTCCAGTTTGATTTATTTTAGGTGAAGTTTCCACAGTTTATAGGTGAATGACTAATGCAATTTTGATTTTTTTTAAAAAACTATTTTTTGGATAATTTGTGTAGAGATTATCGAGGCCTAAAACCCATATTTGCAAAATTTTGGCCAAACCTTCTTCATAAATTCAAGACGATAAAAGATCCACAATTTTGGAAGTCACCACTAAGACAATGACTAAAGGCATGTGGGATAAATTAGAAGTTGTGTATCTGAAGAAAATAATTGAGAGTCCTCTCTATCAGAAGCAAACCTTGTAGATATTTCGAGCAACTAAAGGTACATTATATACTTTTTCATTTTAATAAATTTGATTCCATTTTTATGAATTTGGCGTTTATGTTTTTAAAACTGATGATAAGGATCAACCCATGTTATTTCCGAGATAAAATAACCATCTATTAAAGTATTTTAAAAATATTTTAATTTATAGAAAAGAAACAATTTTGTATCAACAAATTAAATCACTTTCATATTTCAGGTACGATTGATTGGGATATGGGTTGGGAAATTTTAGCAAATCAGGTTGAAGCCTTGGTTGTTAGGGGCAAATCGAAGAAGAAAGACTTTAACGGTAGTAATCTAAATCTATATCTATATCCAAACATAGAAATATTGTGTGCAGTTATTGCCGCAAAACGGGGGCACTTAGTTCAAATGCTTAAGGTTTAAAAATCAAGAAAAGCATAAGGAGAAATATGAGTAGAAAAACATGGAGCCCATTAAGGCTGTCTCTTATACACATCTAGATGTGTATAAAAGACATGTTCTTTCACATTAGAACAAGATTAAACTTGACTGAGAATGAGTAGATTTTAGATTTGGGTTGCTCGTATCATAGTCTAAATTAAAACAAATGACGGCATTGTGAGGACACTCACAAATATTAGACATATCTATGATTTGAAGAAAAAAAAAATCATCTCTTTAGCCACATTAGAGGTTTGGGCGCAAATACGCAATTGAATATAGAGTTATGAAAGTTTATAAGAATGGTTTTGTCATGATGAAAGCTTGTCAGTCTGGTAGTTTGTATATTTTGAAAGGGATCTATAGTCATAGGCTTTAATGCATTCTCTACATCATTTATCCGATTCTAACATAACCAAAATGTGACATATGTGATTGGGTCATATGACTGAAAAAGGCTTCAGTATGTCAATCAAAACAAAAATTTTTTATGAGCAGAGTACTAAAGCAATGGATTTCAACTAACATTGTCTTTGAAAATTAAAAGAAAGTCAACATTAGTTGAAAAGCAATTCATAAGACAAGAAGTACTTTAGGTTATATTCGTCCTGATTAACTTTGGGAGCCAGTTTTTGTTCCATATAAGGGTGTTATCAGGTATATGTAGACATTGATTGATGATTATTCAGAAAAAGTCTCTTTTTATATAAGTGCCAAGAATAATGTTTATGTAACTTTGAAGTAGCGAAAAGTTTATGACTTGGAAACAAATAGGTAAATAAATAAAACAGCTTAGAATAGATAATGATGTGAATTTTTACAAAGAATAATCAATGAATTTGCAAGAATGAAAGAATTATATGGCATCGTGCAGTTAGGATGATGCCTCCAAAAAATGGTATGGCAGAACATATGAACAAAACTCTTTTGAAGAGACCGCACATTCTATGATCTCTAATGTAGGGTTGACAAAGGAGTTTTGGGCAGAGAAAATCACTATTGCTAGGATTGTTAATAGGGTCAAGCTAGTCCAAGCTCAACATGCCCGACTCGAAAATGGAGAGTTGAGCCTAGATAGATGTGAGTTGAGCTAATCTTGGGCCGAAAGATAAGCCATATGTTTCATTGTGAGATCTATTTGAGTATCATTAGGTTATAGTCCTTTAAGGACCGAGCTTACACTAATTTTATACAAATTACTCCCTTCATCCCGAAAGAATGTTACTTTTTGATACTTGTGCTTTTTTCAATAATAGGAAAATTCTGGTAACTTGTGCAAGATTTTTCAATTTTAACCCTTCTCATGTAGTGTGACAAAGAATCAAACTTGAGCAATCAATGTGGTGGGCCCGAAAAGTTTTTTATGCCACAAACATAAGTTCTAAATGAAAGAAAGCGAGTGAACACGCTTCTCCACAATTTACTGGAGAAAGTCATTTATAAACTGGAGTCCTCTTCATTAGACTATTTCAATCACGTCACATGCATTTAAAAAAAAAACCAACAAAGAAGGGCAACTTTAGAAATAGAAGTGAAACTTATTTTCCATTTTGCGGACATAATAAAAAGGAAAACATGATAGTTTCAATGAGACAAAGGAAGTGTAAAATATAGATTTATATGGAGAGAAGGCTTGTACCAGGCTTCTCTCTTTTACTTCTCTTCCTAAATTTCCAGTCACACAAAACAAAAAGATAAAAAAATTCAGAACTCGCAACCACAACAATAAACTCACAAAAGCACCAGTATACCATACATACGAATCTCTCTCTCCCTATCCTCATTTACTTAATATTTCCTTGTTTTGAACTATTCTTGCTAATTTATTTTCTTGTATCTTTTTCATATGATGGTTGTTCTCACTTCGTAAGCCCTTGTCTTGATAGGGATGAAACATAGAGTTTCATTCTTTTCTCTTGGCATAAAATGTTTTTATGGATATAATTCTATGGGTTGTTTTTCTCACTTTTGCAATGGGGTACCACTTGCAGGTTCCATTTTTTGCTTATCGCTTATGCATATATGTGACCTCAGGTTAGCCTAATTTATTTTAACTGTCCACTCAAACAACCTTGTGAGCTCTGTGATTTAAGGACCATTTCAACAATGTCATTTGTAAAATGGGTTGAGTTAGAAAAAACTGAAACCCAACTTGATTGACAGGCCTACCTATGGTTTGTTAAATTGTCAACTGCACTCCTTCTGTAAACTGCTGTGGAAGTTTGGTTGGTACTCTGCTAATTACTCTAATATTAAAATATTTAAGTGTTAAGCAAACATTCATGTGAATAATGAAAAATTAGAGTCTGGAAGGAAAAAAGTGTGTTTCCCTTATATAAGCTTCAACTGTGAAAGGATACAGATTATAGTGTTTTTTTTATCTCTAATCTTATTTTGTGATTAATAAGGATGTTACATTTGATGAACTATCTATATGTTGCCTTCCAAAAACCAATCTTCTAGTTCTTGTATAGATAAAGATGACAGTAGAAGCAGTTGGAGTTGGAAAGCAGTAGTAGATGAGCCTGAATCTATTAACAAAAACTAGAAAGGAGTAGTATTCCGCTTCCAAGGATAGACCAAGGATGAAGATTCGGCCACCACAAAGATATGTAAACTTAGTTCATATGCTTTGCCAGTTGAAAAATAAATGAATCGAGTTGGGGAAACTTCTATCTATTTAGAAGCATTCTATTATGATAATTTAGTTAAGTAGTTGATTGCAATGGATGAAGAAATTGAATCTTGCACAAAAATGAAAATTACGTTCTTGTAGAGCCGCCTTGTAGATACGAGAAAATCAAGAAAAAAAAAAGGTGCTCTAGGGGTTGAAGATGCAATGTATAAGACACGGTTAGTTTCAAATGGCTATAGCCAAGTACAAGCTCTTTATATTAATTATGTATTTTCATCTTATTTTTCTTGTGTTAGTTATCATGTATAATTTGGAATTGGAACAGTTTGATGTTATAATTGTCTTTTATGGTGAAATTGAAGAACAAATTTATGTGAGGCAACCTCAAGGATTTGAAATTGAAGGAAAGGAACACCATATTTGTTTGTTGAATAGATTCAGGCTCATCTACTACTGTCTCTTATACACATCTAGATGTGTATAAGAGACAGGTAAAGTATAGTGTCGCTAGTTGTCCACTTTTGAAAATTAGATTATGATTCTTTCATTTATTTGCTACTTTCTGTTGATGACATGTTTATTGCAACCAAGAGTTTATACACAAATTCACACTTGAAAGACACAATTAAGTAGTGAATTTGAATTGAAAGATTTGGGAACAGCTAGTAAGATTCTTGGCATGAATATAAAAAGAGATCGAAGATTTAGGAAACTTTTCTTAAACCAAAAGAATTACTTGGAGGAATTTTTGAAGAAATTTGACATGACATAGATGCTAAACCTATGAGTACTCCTCTTGGGAGTCATTTTAGACTTTCAACTACTCAATCACCACAGTCTAATGAAGAGGAGTTCTATAGAACATGGGTTTTATGTTCTACTACAATCAACAGTGTCATGTATGCAATGGTTAGTACATGTCCAAACATGTCACAAGCAGTTAGCGTGCGTAGATATATGTCTTATTCAGGAAAATGGTATTGGCAGGCTGCGAAATAGAATTTTAGATACTTGCAAGGTATTTTAGAAGCTTGTTTAGAGTTTGAAAGAAAGAGTTACACTTTAGTTGGTTTTATCAGAATAAAAAGAAAGCCCGAGATCTTGNGCAGTCTACATCAAGGTGTGACTACAATTCACTGGATAGCCAAAGTACAATTCACTTAACTAGAGATTAGACTACCATGAAAGGACAAAACGTATTGATATGAAGTTTCACTTCATTCGGGATGCTATTGTCGAGTGGAAAGTCCTTGTTCAGAAGATTAGAATCAAAGACAATCCTGCTGACATGTTTCATGAAGTCTCTTCTAATTTATAAGTTCAAGTAGTGCTTGGATTTGGTTGGTGTTTGTTGTTGGTGATTTAAAATCATTGGGGCTTTTTATCTTCTATGTTTCATCCCTATCAAGACTTATACTTAGGGCTGGTTAAGTGTACCAAATCAAGAAGATATTAGTGAGCTATCGGGCCATTTAGTGATTATCAATATTTTGAACTTTCTTCTATTTTACACATAAAGTTTGTGTATTAGAAGCACTCTTCTAAAACTTTGTACTTTCTTCTTCATAGTGAAATTTTGTTCCTAAGATACCCATGGACGTATGTCATCAATCGAATCATGTAGATCTAGTGTGTCTCTTTTATTTTTGTCCTGTTCGTGTTACATAGGCCTTTTTTCAATTTTCTATGATGCTCCCTAATAAGATTGATTCAATTTCCGGAAAAGTGACTGTTGAGAAGTCTACTTGATCTACTTGTTCTCTTGTTGTTTGTGCAAACATAATCAAAGAAGATAAGGGAGAAGGGATGGGATAAAGATATTTGAATTGGCAAGTGGAGGCAATCTGGTTATTTTAAACAAATAATTTATAGCAGACCTCGCAAGTTAAGGTGAAAAAAATGGCAACACCATAATATCCCCATTTCCCAAATTAGAATACAACTCCACCAGCCTTTCCTTCGACCATCAGCACAACCATATGCTCACCATCACCTCCAAAATCAAGTACTCTTACCCCACATTAGAATACAAGCCCCAACATCTCCTTTGTACTTGGTGCATGTGGGCTAATATTCAAGGCATTCATGGACTCTTTCACAAGGGCATCACAATGCCATAGACAACTTTCTTAGAGAAGTCTAGTTGGAGAGAAAAGATGTGGAATAATGAAGGCATTATTTGATAATCAAAGACATATTAGAGACAATAGAATTTACAAAGTATATGGAGATGTGAAAATAGGTATGTGACATGTTAATTATAATTGATCTATAATTGTGAGGGGGACACTTCCGGAACCCATTCCTTACACAAGTTGGAAGGAGTCTTCCAACTCCTAACTTAAGAAATGCTTTTAATTCTAACTTACTCACAATGTCAGGACATCACAACTAATTCAACATTATTGTAACAGTATCACAAAATCAGGGAATGCAACGGGAATA
This sequence comes from Cinchona pubescens, assembly GCA_025175665.1. Lineage (NCBI taxonomy): Eukaryota > Viridiplantae > Streptophyta > Magnoliopsida > Gentianales > Rubiaceae > Cinchona > Cinchona pubescens. The sequence continues at coordinate 210,459 of JANKKI010000393.1, read as the reverse complement.
ACCAAAAGTTATAATTCTCTAACCTCTAACGGTTATTTCATTTGTCGAAAAACAACTATAAATAGAAGAATTCTCCAACACAAAAAATCATCTGACAAAACTTATGTTAATTCTCTCCTTAGTTACAATCTATCTTATTACGACCATTCTACTAAACTACACTATGTATTACAATCTATCTTTTATTACGACCATTCTACTAAACTACACTATATTAAATTTCTAAACTATATATCTAAATAATTGAGAACAAGGGTAATATCCGTTCGTGAGTAGTAGTTTGCTTCATCAAAACTTACTTGGAGCTCGTTGTATCTAGGGGATGGAACACCACAATAACCTAGTACAGTAAAGGGCATATCATTTCAAATGAGAGTGCTAATCAGCATGCCTCAACCATAAATAGACTATATTATTCCTTGAATTAAAAAAATTATTTTTTATTTATTGGTGAATTTTTATTGTGTTATTATTTTCTTTTCTTGGCATATAATTTTTCCAACAGTCTTAGCAATAATAGAATTAATTTCTTCAGTTCTTGTTAATTATTTAAAAAATTATGACTTTAGACGACTTTAATTCTTGCAAGCCTGAAAATTTTGATGTGAGTGCCATTAATAATACTCTCATGGTTATTTGATTTTCCTAACAAATGGTGTTACATATGTTAGTAAATTTTTGTATTGTTTGGACAGTGGTGTAATATTCATATGGTGTGTTTTTGTACATGCATATGGGTGGGAGGAAAAATATGTATAACTTGTTTTGGCCACTATCTATACATGCCTATTATTCTCTTATATGTTTGAAATTTTTTATTCTATTCGCTTTTTTTTTTTTAGAAAATGATTTACAAAATCGTAAATTCAAATTCACTTTCCAAAGTCACTTCATATGGCAAGATCCTATTGGATCACCAACCCTCTGATTTTAGATATTCGGCCAGATTTCTTTTCTCCTTTTCCAGATCTAATAACACCTTAGTGGTTTTGTCACTTGGTTACTTTGTATAGATGTACTTTTTTTTTATTCCTTTGGGCTAGAATCCAGTCTATAATTCTTATAAGATTGGAATTTGCTTGGAAAGGTTTTGGGATTGTCTATAATTTCTTTGGGCCCAAATATGAGCACCATTTTCCATTTCGTACTATTATTCGAACTTGGCAAGTGACTAACTTATGACTGGATTTGTTAAGGACACTTTAGTATAATTCACCAATTCTTGGCTTTAGAGCCCTTAATTGTAAGGACTAATTTGAGGGTTATATTGCCATTTGGTTCTATGCCTGGTGACTGGTCCATAAGTTAATCATAGATGTAATTTCATTGATGTATCTATACATAGTTGATAGAAGTGTAAATTAGATCAATGTTTTAGATGCAAATTCTATATGGTCATGAGCTTGAGTTAAAATGTTTAGGTATTCTCTCAGATGTGTATAAGAGGCCTTTTATAGGTCGATATTTTAGATGTAATTTCCTTGTTTCATGTTACTTAGTTTGCTTCTTCCTTCACGTTTGACCTTAGTATTATCATAAATACTAGTTAACCTAGTATGTGTACTTGCCTTTATTCAAATGTTTGAAACTTTCTTTTTTTCTGATTTTGAGAAAAAAAAAATGTTAGAGAACAAACTCATGAATTACAAAGTATATTATTTCATTTAAACAGGAATAAGAGATTGTATAAGAGACAGATTAAACATTTGCTTTCAAGAAAATAATGTGACAAGACCCATGGTAAACTTGGCCATGTAAATTTTAATACAATTAAGAGGATGATGAGCATGCATCTTATACCAAAATTAGTTATTATTAAAAGAGAAAAATGTCAAGTTTATGTTGAAGCAAAATTATCTCAAAAAGTCTTTGAGATATGGTAAATATAGTGGAGCATTATTTTCTATTTCTCATATCCTTGATTTTATTCCTAATAAAATTTGGATACACATCTGTAAGTATTGAAAAAATAGAAAATTTAATTTCAATTAACCAAAAGTGTGGGGGTGTTTGACTAATATGAGCATGTGTGGTTCTTCGCCTAGTATAACCGATTTTATTTCTGGAACAAATATAAATGTGATTAAAGATACAAAAGATTTTTTATCAATTAGTTTTGACATAAAAGATATGGGACAGGCTAATATCATTTTAGGCATAAAATTAATGAAAAATGAGAATGGAATTGTATTAACACCATACACATCTAGATCGTATTCACTAAAAAAGGTTCAATACTATGAAATATGTTTTTATTCCACATTATAATCTTATTCATTGCAAAATAAATGGTAGTGGTGTTTTACAACACAAATACTCACAAATAAGTTGGGCCATTAATATATATTTCTAAAGACCCGATATTTCTTTTATTGTCTGTCTCTTATACACATTAGTTTTAGTGTTGATCGTGGCAAGCCATAGAAAAAATATTGTGATGCCCTTGTGATAAGAGTCCATGAACTTCACTTATACACATCTAGATGTGTATCAAAAGATATTGGATTTAACTAGTCACTTCATTCTGTCTCTTAAACACAATTAGATGTGTATAAGAGACAGGGAAGACTATGGTGGTGAAATTTCTTAAAATCTAATAAATAGTCTTTAATTTTTAGATCAACCAAATTCAGCTTTAGATTTGGCATGCAATGAAGTTGAATAGTTAAAATCTTTATTATTTAATTTGCGATTACTTACAAAGTCTATTCCTATTGTGTATATTCATTGTGATAATCAAGCAGTAACATATAAAGCAAAGAATGTCAATTTCAACGAGAAGACGAGATATATCAAATTGAGATACAAACTCTATGAAACAATTATTGTCTCGATTAAGGTGTAATCACACTTGACTTTGTGAAATTAGAAATTAATTTGGCAGACTATTTACAAAAAGATTAGCTCAAAAGCTAATCGATAGAACATCGGGGGAAATGAGACTAAGGCCTATAAGTAGTCATAGTACTAGATAACTAACCTAAGCAATTGGAGATTCAATGAATGAGGTTCAATAAGTAAAAACAAAACTGTAGGTGATTCGAATGAGCACATTTTTAATTATAATGAGGGGTATTCCCTAGTTTCATTCATAAGATGTGGTGCTCATTAGTGTGATGGTTGTTAGGAAGAGTTAAATCTCTGAATATGCCCAAAGCAGATATCTGTAGGGTAATGATCAAAGATTACTCTTGGAGGATATACTTATATAAGTAGTAACAGTGGGATTGCTTCTATAGGAAGTTAAGGGTATTCCCTAAAAAGACTTAAAAAAATGAGATACGTCTGCATGACCATTTTATGCCTCCAACCGTGGTAGAACTGAATTTATTTCCTTTATTGTGTGTGGTGAGTTAAAATTTGGTCCAAAGAATCTAGTTCAAGAATTTTTAATTCACCATGTTCCTTCAAACTAAGACTTGCTATCACTATGGGTAGGTTTAAGTTCTGAAGGCAGCTGCACCTATTAAAAGTAAAAGGTACTCAAACATTAAATTTTAAATTATGTCGGGATTTTTAATTATAATTTAACATTAATTTTGAGTGGGACTCTTAGGCCACCTACTTACACAAGTTAGAAGAAGTCTTCCAAATCCCTCCTTAATAAACGCTCTTAATCCTAGCTAACTCACAATATCAATGTATCACAACTAATGCAATGATACTTTAACAGTATCACAAGATCAGGGAATTTAATAGGAATAAAGTAAAGTTAAAACTCTCTCACCTCTAACAACTATTTCATATGTCTAAAAACTACTATAAATGCGAGACTTCTCCAACAGGAAAAATCATCTGATAAAACATATGTTACTTCTCTCCTTAGTTACAATCCATCTTATTAGATGGATTGTAACTAAAGCACCTTGTACTAAATTACTAAACTAAATATCCAAATAATTGTGTACAAACATAATATAAGTTTGTAGGTAATGTTTTGCTACATCAACACTTATATACTTGGAGGTCGTTGTATCTTGGGAAAGGAATGCCACAATAACCCGGTGAAGTAGGGTGCGTATCACTCTTAAGGAGAGCGCTAATTAACGTTTCTCGATCATAATAAATTATTCTAACCCTTGAATTAAATTATTATTTTTAATTTATTAATTTATTGCTATTGTGTTATTATTTCTCTTTCTTTGGATATAATTTTTTCAACACGACGTGTTGGCATCGAGATAGGTGGGACATAGGTAGGTAGAGGATAAGGGGTTAGGTCGGTCGATAAGAAGGAATAGGACAGTCAAAGTATTAAAGAGGAGTCCAGGGTTTCTAGAAGAGATTACGGTAGTGTTACTAGAAATGCCTTCAATTTCAATCATAGTATTATCGTATAGAGTTGCTTAGTAGAAACAAAGGGGTCGTGGTAGGGTGGTTTCATGCATCGATAGAACTATGTCTATTTCGTCAAGATCATGTTTCAACAACATTGAATGAGAAAAGTAGACCTCTTCTCAATAGTTTTCCCTCAAATTCAGTTTGTATTCTCTCTAGTTATGTACTTTTTTCATGCGTTATATTATTTAATAGGTAAACCATTACTATTTCTAAATGTGGCATAAGTAGGATCACCTCTATGGGAACTTGTTTTTGAACTCGAGTGTTGAATATAAGTTTCTTTGGAAGAGGAACAACTGGAAACTTATGTTCTTTTAAATGAAACTTCAAGATATGTCCAGGCATGGGAGCTCAATTGCATATTCGCTTATGATGCTTGATTCCCTCCCTAAACGTAGGGTTGTTTATCCTAACCCGCCAGCGTGAAAAATTCTCTGAACTGGTCTATTCTAAATGGAAAAATTAAGTTGCCCAAACTGCATTTTGAAATTGAGTCGGATAAAGGGTCAGGTCAGTCAAGTAGAAGTCGACTACTGAGTGATATTTTAGTGACCTGTCGGGTACCCGACCCAATTCATTTTAGGGATAACTTTGTAAAGTAGCAGGATAGGGTTCCCACTTACTCTGCATACAACTTGTCCATGTGCCACTCTTTTTCTCACTTCACTTCTCATTACTTCCTCTCTCTCTCTTTCTCTGTTAGGTTGAGTTTGGGAGTTTACGAAGGAAGAGAAAAGAAGGACAAGTTTTTAATGGGTAGGCAAGTGAAAGGAAGATAAGTTTCCTTTGAGTTGTTTGGGAGTTTTGGATGGAAAATTTTAATTAATGTAAGTATTTAACTAAAGTGCCCCTCTTTTTGATATTTTTATATTATGTGTGGAATACAAATATGACATATAATCCAAACTTCTCTTTAGGTTGAGTTTGGGAGTTTAGGAAGAAGAAAAAAGAAGGAAAAGTTTTTAATGAGGAGGGAAGAGAAAGGAAGAGAAGTTTCCTTTATGTTGTTTGGGAGTTCTAGAAGGAAAATTTCATTAATGTTAGTATTTTATTAAAGTGTCCCACCTTTTGATATTTTTACATTGTGTTTGGAATACAAATATGACATTTCATAATTAATTGTAAAGTAATCCAACTTTTAAAATTTTCTTCCACCTATGGAAGGAAACACATTAAAATTTTTATCCCTCCATCTCCCTTCTTTTCTCTAGATCAGTTACCTTAGGAGAAAGGAGACAGAAATCCTCAAATTATACATCCTTCTTGGCCATGTAATAGATCTTCTTGAAGCTTTCTCGCTTACTTTTCTCAAATCTTCATGTTAAGTCTATTATGTACTTCTACTACAAAAATGTCATGATGAACATCATGTGGTCACCATTGATGAATAAATTAGCTACAAATAGACTCCTTCAATTAAAATTCATTTTTCTTTTCTTAAGTGAGGGTATATTTAAGTCTTAGTTTGAAGGAACATGGTGAATTAAAAATTCTTGAACTTATCATGTCTTTCTGTCGTCATATTAAAATTTGTTGCTGTTGGGATGCAAGGATTTTTAGCCCAAATTTTTGAGAAAATGTATGAATTTTTCAATGTTAATTGATTGGCAATATTATGTTGTTTATAGATTTTGGTACTCAATCTATCGACTCACTTTTGTGGGTACCCGGCTATGCATCAAATGATATGTGAATAACCCATCCTCCTCTCTTTGAAAGAAGGGTGCTTCCGATTTTCGCTCGTACCGCACCCTTCTCTCTTCGGGGAAAGGAAAGTACTCTATCTTTCTTTCCTTTATTCCTGTCTCTTAGAAGATATTAATAGTATATAAAATGGAATTTCCACAATAAATACAAATCCTTCTGATATAGTTTGCGTACTCATAATTATCGGTATACCACTTCAGGACTCGTTCAAACTCTTTCTTCCCATGGACCAGAGTAGAGGGTCAATAATTTCTTGATTCGGTCAGACCGGATCGGGTACTTTTTTTGGCATATAAATTGGGTACCAGTCTATAAACACTCCTATCTAAACCCCAATGGCAATGTTGCTATTTTTGGATATACGCACCTTGGAATTTGTCCCTACAAGTAAATAGGCGTGTAATTTAATTGATATGTTAAAGTAAACTTTCACAATTGTAAATCCAAATAGGCAAAGTTTACAATAAAATATGACTTTCCAAGATTGGCCATAGGATCTTTTATTCCACTTCTTATTTCACAATCTATCCCATTATCTTATGAACTACCAAGATTTATTTTCAATATAGTTATGATTTTTAGTGCAAGAATCCTTCATAGTTATGATTTTTAGTGCAGGAATCTTGGTCATTCATTTGATAATGGGATAGAAAGTGAGAAAAAGGATTCTTAGCGATTGGTCACAAGATCCTCTATTTCACTCCCTATTCCACACTCTACTTCATTATCTAATGATCCTAATGAGCTGCCAAGATTCATTTTCAACATAGTTATGATTTTTAGTACAAGAATCTTGGTCATTCATTTGGTACTGGGATAAGAAGTTAGATAGAAGATCCTTAATGGTTTTATAGATTGAAATCACAAGATTTCATTGTAGGATACCATTGGGAAGGAAATTCAAAGTTAATCAATAGCAAATGAAATTTGCATACCCTTACCCTTTTTTAATAATTAAATAAACTTAAAAAATCTTCATCTATGTTACTAAATTTTTCTATATCTAAATTACCTTTATTTCATGACCCACTCAACCATTTATTACATCTACTGAGCTTTATTTACATTGTTTAAGCTGTTTTATTTCTTTCCCCTTTCTTTTACTCATCTTTCCAGAAAATTAAAATTATTTGATTTGCTTATTATTTTTAATTTAATCTTGTAGGACTTGAAAAAAAAAATTTGGATACAATTCATATAGTTTTTTAAGTTTTTTGAAATCCAGTTTAATGAACACGTTATGGAACTTATGTTTTGTCTTGTACTAATGCACCTTTTTTGTATTACTCATGATTAGTTTTTATATAAAAACAAATACGAACGAAAGTTTTACTTGTTAGACTGCATTTTGTGTTTTCTTTTTCCAAATCATTAAAAGTAAAAGTCGAATGGACTATTTCATGATACCTAGTCCACAGGTTGTTATAAGTATGGAGATGTGAATGTACCTCTTTTGTATGACATTAACCAGTATGTTCTTAATTTTTTGTAAATTAAGTTTTGATAAACACAAATTTATTTTTTAATATATAATGACTATTTTCTGTGTCAGATTGTTTCATAATACAAAGTAAAACAGCTCTAAAATATGCGTGAAAAAATAGTTATTGTCTTTGGTGAGCTATGAAATATGGATAAATGTGTACGAAAAAATATGATAACATAAATGAATGTTTTTTAGTATATTTAGTTGATAAAAAAAATGGATAAGGTGTGTAAGGTGGATAAAATTATTTTGGATATTAAACAACTACTACACATTTTAGAAGTTGCTTAAGAACCACTAAGAGATGTCCATTTGATAAATATGACACCCTTATTTTTACAAAGTAGGCCACCCGATCTAAATGTGTTCTTCCTGTTGATTATTGTGCAACTATTAGAATACCACTAATTGGTCAATGACTACCATAGATCTTGTCACGTAAGGTGTCAAAATAACATGTGCTTTAATTAAATTTAATATTTTATTTGGATGGACAATTTAGGTTGATTTAGATTTGAAATCTAAAACCATCTTACGCTGTCCAAACAAGTCAATTGATTTACTCAGAAATTCAATATTCACAAATTAATATTAGTTTGATTTTAGTAGTTGTGCATCTTAAGGTTCAACATATAATAGGTGAATTTTAATTGAAGGAACGATTTGAAATGAATAGATTTGAATTGGGTAGATTTAAAATGATATAAAAGATGTGGATGCATTTCAAATCTAGATTTTACTATTAAAATCACACTCTCCACTTGTTGGTGAATTTCAAATCCACAACTAAATAAATTAACTAAGAGACAGATAACTTATGCTTATATTTTGATTTGAAATCAAATACAAATCATATATTGTATAAAGTTACAATGTAAGGTGTCTTATTTATATTTAAATCGATGGAGTTTGCTTTGTCTTGCGGAGGAATGAAAGATTTGAAATGAAATGAATTTCAAATGACAAGAAATTTGGATAAATTCCAAATCCACACATTTAACCATTAAAATCACATTCCAATTGTTAGTGGATTTCAAATCCACAATTAACTCAATAAACTTGTTTGGATAAATTATTATAATTTAATATTTCAAATCAAATTTACCCAAATCTGGATTCAAACACAATCTAACACAATGTTTGGAAGGGTTCTAATTTGAATTAAAAGATTTGAAATGAATGAATTTGAATTAGGTGGATTTAAAATAACATGAAATTTAAATGAATTTCAAATCCACTCATTTAACCATTAAATTACACGCCTATTTGTTTGTGGATTTCAAACCAACAACTAAATCAATTAACTTGTTTGGATACTTAATATAAATTAAGATTTCAAACCAAATCCATCTAAATTCCTCCAACTACATACAATGTAAGATTGTGTTTGGATGGATAGATTTAAATTGAAAGAAATATTTTAAATTAAATTATGGATTTAAATTTGGTGAATTTGAAATAATATGCAATTTGAGTGAATTTCAAATCCACTCATTTAACCACTCAAATTACACTGCCACTTGTTAGTGAATTTCAAATCCACAACTAAATTAATTTATTTATTTGAAAAACTTAATATAGATTAAGATTTCAAGTCAAATGATCCAAATCCTTCCATCCAAACACAATGTAAGTGAATTTCAAATTCACCCATTTCATATCTACCCGATTCAAATTTATTCATTTCAAATCCTTCCTACAATTCAAATCCATTCATCCAAACACAACCAATTAATCAGTCTAGCTTTGCTTAGCTTCAAGCGCTCCTCTTCATACACACAAGCTGATGACCTACAACCTTGGTTTTGATGATGACAAATGTAACTTAACTATCTTAACTGGAGCTATGCAGGATTGCTAGTACATTTGTTCATTACTAGGGCTTTCAGACGAAGAACACTGTCCGAACAGCACTATGTTTCTCGGACGCACAAGAGCTCGCCCGAACGAGATTTCCACGGACGCATTACACTATCCGAACAATCAGGCAGAGAGCAAGATTTTGGAGCATCTACGACGGACGCACAAGCTCGTCCGAAAGAATTTACCTTGGACGTATTTCACCATCCGAAAGAGTAAGGTAAAGTCAAGAATTTTAAGGCACCTGTAACGGACGCATCTAACTGTCCAAAAGAAATTTATATCGGAGAGACTAACTGTTCGAAAGAAAAACATTCCCAACCTTTGTATTATGAAACATATCTTACACATTGAATACAAGCAAGTGGAAAAGTAATTTGAGTGCACATTTGCTCTTGAAACAATATTGTATTAGTATGTATTTTAAAAGTGCTATTCAAAAGTATTGAGTGGAGTGATAATTTTGCACAATAGTGAGGAGTAGAGTAAAATCATTGGCTCGACTAAAGAGAATTAGTGTAAGTAAGGATTATCCTACTTTGTGTACATTTGGGATTATCGTCTCGCCAAATTTGAAGGGGCATCTCAGTGGATACTACTCCAAGCTTGCTAGCTTGGAAGTGTTGTTTGTTTAATCTCTCTCTCTCTCTCCTTACTTACTCTATACATTATAACCTTAATTGATTTTATCTCTATCAACTTACCTGTTGGTGCAAAAGATTTTATAAGTACAATTCTTGCAAAGCAATTTTAAGAAACCTAATTCACTCCCCTCTTAGGTTGCTTTGGGACCAACAATTGGTATCAGAGCCTTGGTCTTTCTAGGATTTGCTAAATTGCATTTGAGTAAAGATCTAGTATGACAACCAATAATGCTTTATTTTTTGAAGGACAATATATCACTAGACCTCATCAAGATTTAATGGGGTGAACTTTATTAGTCAGAAAGATAGAATGAAAATCTTTTTGTAATCTATTGATATTGACTTATGGTATGTTGTCAATGAAGGTCCATTTGAAATCACAATTATTGATGATCACACAAATAGAAGAAGAGAAAAAATAAGGGATGAACTCACTCCGCAAGACAAAGCAAACTTGACTTTAAATGCTAAAGCCATGAATCTATTATTGATAACTCTTAAACTAGAGTTATTTTCCTCTAAATTATAGCATTTGATAGTTTAAATTCTGAAATTGGATAAGTAATTAAGGATTTTAGTTAATTTCTTTCACATGTATTTGTATTTTAGTTTTTTAATTAATTATGATAAGTTTTGTTAAATTTTGAGTTTAATTAAGTGCTTAGTGGTGTTAATATTATTCAGGTTAAAAATTAAAGGTAAGAAGTCGGAAGAAACAAAGCTCAAGGGACCAGATTGCAAAATGGATGAAATGAAGGATGTTGGAAGGAGAGTCGAGATCGCGATCTCGACTGTTCCAGACCTCGATCTTGACTCGGGAATTGGTTTTACTATTTTAGAGTTGAGATCACAGTCTCAAATATTTCAAACCGCGATCTCAACTCGCTAAGTGCTAAGTTGTAAGGGCAATTTTGTAAACTTCCAGCCAAAAAATTAATTTTGCCTTGTGTAATGCTGCACTATTTAAGCTAAGTAGAATTAGTAAGTAGAGAGGAGTAGATAGTTTTAGTTAGTTTTTAGATAGATTAGGATAGTTTGAACTACAAGTTTACTTTTTCTAATAGAAATTTCTCTTTACTTTCATCTTAGATCTTTTTTAAATTTCTTGTCAAGTTCAAATTTTATCTATATAATTGTATTTTGGGTTAATCGCAAGTTTCGCATACATATATTTTTTATTTGCTTTCTCTGTCCAATTTAGTAAAAATTTCTTTACTTTCAAATTAGGGTTTCTTAGGAAAATTAGGGTCCTTGTTAATTTCTTGCTTTCTATTTAAGAATTCTCAATTTCTAGCTTTAATTTCTAGTTAATTCTTAGTGGAATTTCTTAATTTCAATCGAAAATCCAAAAATATTTAGATTTCTAGTTTAACTCTTTCTAATTTATTGTTTAGAAATGAATGCTTTTAATATGCAAAGTTTCTCTTTTGTAGTCTTTTTAGTTGAGTGATTTACTTGTTTTAAATTTTAGTCTTAATTTGATTAAATTAGGTTAGAATTAAAATTATAGTTTTCATTAGAATAGTTCTATCATCTATCATTTGATTTTGCTTAACTACACAAGCACCCTTAAACCTTGGTAATTGCAATCGACAATCCTCGTGGGAACGATCCCTGGCATCCTTTACTACTAGTTGACAACCGTATACTTGCGGGATGCCATCTAGTTAGTAGTAGGATTTAAGTGTTTAATCGCATTAATTTATAACTAGGTGTGTTAAAAGGCATCAAATTTTTGGGGGGTGTGATAACTCTAGTAAATTAGAGTTATCAGTTATACAATGCCTTGGACGCTAACGAATCTACTCATGTCAAAGGATGCATTTCGGCTAAGGAAATTTGAGACAAATTGAGAGAAATTAATGAAGGGAGCGAAGATATTCGAGAACAAAAGAAATTATTACTCGTTACCAAGTATGAGTCTTTCAAGATGAAACCACATGAAAACATTGATAACATGTAGATGTAGTATTCAACGATATCATCAAGGATCTTGAAGCCTTGGGTAAGGAGTATTCTTTGGGCGAAAAGAATAGAAAAATCTTGAATGCCTTATCCAAAGAATGGGAGGCCAAAACTATCGCTATAGAGGAAGCAAAGGATCTAAACTCCATGCCTATTGAGTCCTTAATTAACTCTCTTACATCTTATGAATTGAAACCTAAGGCCAAAGTGGTGGATGATGAAGAAGCAAGACCACATGGATCATTGCATTAAAAACTTCTCAAGAAGAACATGAAAATGGCTCCATCAATCTAGAAGATGAAGTCATATAGTAATCATTAGCACAAGATTGGAATTTATCCGAGTCCTTACTTCTGCTAGTTACCAACCATCGAGTCAAGTTAGGAGCAGAGCTAGCAAGAAAAGAAAGAAGGTCAACCAAACCTTCGTTCCCAACCTCATGGCCTTCATGCCAAGGGCTAAAAGATTTCCATCTTGATGAAGGGGATCTTGCACTCATCACCAAAGGATTTCTCAAACACTACATCAATAAACGGAAAATGAGAAGAAGTGAAGCTATCAACCCAAATAATTTCAAGGGAAAGACCAAGCTAGAAATGAAAAATCAAAATGAAAAGTGTTTTGAATATGGTCAACCCGGACACTTTGCAAATGAGTGTCCTTCCAAGAAGAAAAAGGAAGGAAGAAAATCCCACTTCAACAATTTCAAATCACTTGAGATGATTGCAACTTCGAAGGAGAAGTTGAAAAAGAGATGGAATCTGTCTCTTATACACATGGCCATATGTTCATACAATGCAGGACAACTAATTATATTTTAATGATGAATTATGATAAAAGCGATGATCTTGAAGTTTTCATTTTAAAATTGCATGATAGCTTAAAAGAATCATATGTTAGAAATAAGAAGTTAGTTAGAAAAATAAATGCTCTATTAAATGCTAACTCCAAACTTATGAATGAAAACAATAGGTAATCACAAGAAAATGCTGATTTGAAGAAAAGAATGCATGTGAAAACAAAGATCAAGGAAGAACAAGCCTCCTTGAAGAAAAGAATGGATGATTTTGATGTTCTCTTGCATAGAAAAAGGGAAAATATTGTTGATATGAAAAAGAATAGAAATATGTTGATCAACAAGAACTTTGTTACTTTTAGAAGAAATGATTTATGTTTTGTAAAATCAATGTCTTCTTTATATGGAAATAAAAATATTATTTGCAATCATTGCCAAACAATATGGACATGTGAAAAATAATTATTATGTCAAGAGAAATGAAAAATTTGGAATAAATTCCGTATGGATTTGTAGCCAATTTACTAACTCTTATGGACTCAAAAAAATATGGGTGTAAAAAATTATCACCTAAATTCTTGTGTAGGCAATGAACATCACCAACAATGCTAAATAGTTTATAGATAGTGGATGCTCAAGACATATGACTGGTGATGCATCTCTCTTCACCAATCTTAAGTCCAAAAATAGTGAAAAAGTGACTTTTGGGGATAATATGAAAGCAAAATCAATTGGCATTGGTGATGTAGATAAAGATGTAGGTGTACAAAAGGAATTTGAGAAACTTACCATACATGAAGGACATCAAGAGACCACGACAAATAATGAGGACAAGTTCATCACTTGGATGGAGAAGAAGAAAAGAAAGAAGACACTCCAAAAGATCTTCCAAGAGTATGGAGATTTGTCTCAAACCATCCTCAAGATTTGATTATAGGTGATCCGTCCGATGGGATAAAAACTCGTTCCCATAAATTTTTGAATAATAATTGTGCCTTACTCTCTCATGTTGAACCTAAACGTGTGGATGATGCCTTGAATGATGAATATTGGTTTTTTGCTATGAAGGAGGAACTTAACCAATTTGAGAAAAATAATGTATGGACTTTGGTTGAAAGATCCTCAATTCATCACGTGATAGGAACAAAATGGGTTTTTAGAAACAAATTAAATGATAAATGTGATATTATTAGAAATAAAGCTAGACTTGTAGCAAAGGGATATGCTCAAAAAAAAATATTGATTTTGATAAATTAATGCACTCGTTGCTCGTTTAGAATCTATTCGCAAAGAGAATTGCATATGCATGTTTTAATAATTTTAAAGACAGATTCAAAAAAGATGTTAAAAGTGCATTTTTAAATTCTTTGTGAAACAATAGAAGCTTTATATGGTTTGAAACAATCTGCTAGAGTTTGGTATAAAAGGTTAAGTGATTTTTTTATTGAAAACGGTTTTAAAATGGGTGTTGTTGATACCACTCTCTTCACCAAAATTAATTTTAATAATTTGTTAGTTGTCCAAATTTACGTGAATGATATCATTTTTGGAGCAACTAATGAAAATTTGTGCAAGAATTTTTCTTGTCTAGTGTAAAAGGAGTTTGAGGTGAGTATGATGGGAGAATTACAATTCTTCCTAGGACTTTAATTTCACCAAACAAAAGAAGGAACTTTCATCACCCAAATCAAATATACAAAGGAGCTACTCAAGCGCTTTAGAATGGAGGATTGTAAATAAGTTGGGATGTCAATGTGTACCTCAACCAAGTTTGAAAATGATGAAGAAGGTAATAATGTTGATGAAAAATACTATAGAGGTATGATCGGAAGCTTACTTTATTTAACAAGAGTAGAGGTATGATCGGAAGCCTACTTTATTAGTGTTTGTCATTTGTCTCTGTGCTAGATTTCAATCATGTCTGAAGGAATCACATTTAATTGATGTAAAAAGAATTTTTAGATACTTGAAAGGGACATTAAACTTTGGTCTTTAGTATCCTAAATTCACTAGTTTTGATTTGATCAGTTACTCAGATGCCGAACTTTGCAGGTTGTAAAATTAATAGAAAAAGTACTAGTGGTATGTGTCACATCTTGGGTAATTGTCTGGTGTCTTGGTTTAGCAAGAAGCAAAATTCTATTTCCCTTTCTACAGCAGAGGCCGAATATATTGTTGCTGGAAACTGTTGTGCTCAATTTCTGTGAATGAAACATACATTAAAAGACTTTGGTGTTATTTTTATTGTGTGCCTATAAGATGCGATAACACTAGTGTAATTAATCTCAATAAAAATCCTGTCTTGCATTCTAGAACCAAACACATTGATGCCAAGCATCACTTTATTAGAGATCTTGTATGCAAAAAAGAAATTTGTGTTGAATTTGTGTGTACAAAGGATCAACTAGTTGATATTTTTACCAAACCTTTGCCTTTAAATCGCTTTGAATCTCTAATAACTTATTTGGGTATCATTGATTTCAAAATTGTATGAATTATACTTTCGGATATAAATATATAGTATCTGATCCTTCGGACGAATATGAACGTCCGAACTACTTACTATATCGGACGTACATGAACATCCAAACTCCACTCTTTAGTCTTGGATACTTATAAGCGTCCGAATTTTCCTTCTTATTTCTCAAACTCTTAAGAATTTCTTACAGACGCTTATCATCGAACAGAGCACCCAAGAACCTCCTCAAAATTCTCTAAATCTCTCCCTCCTCCTCTGAAATTGATTAAGAAATTCCCCACCCAACTCCTCACCCATCTCAATTGAACCTTATTTCTCCCGTATAATATCTCATTACTTGAAATTCACCCAAACTCACTTTTTCCTCTTCATCTTATTTACAATGGTTCGGTTATGTGGTGGATCTTCAACGGCTACCAAAGGCAAAAAATCGAAGGACAAGGCTCCAGTGCAAAGTCAAACATACTCAAATCCTCAATCCATTCCCGATCCCTCTCTACCAAAATTCATTGATGCCAAGACATCTGATCAGTACACTTCTCTTCTTAGCAAATCTATTATTGTTCAAAGGCCTGTTTCACAGAGTCTTTTTGATGAATTAAACTTACTCTTCTTAGCAAATCTATTATTGTTCAAAGGCCTGTTTCACAGAGTCTTTTTGATGAATTAAACTTACCTCTTATTAAATCATGCTTTGAAAACCAAAATTGGGGGTCATATTTAGTTTATTTGGATTTGCCTGTCTATCACGATCTGGTGTTACAATTTACTGTCAATCTTAGGAAGAGTCCTACTATTCGTACGCTGATTTCTCGTGTCAATAACAAAAATCTTGAGATTTCCTCTACTGTCATTAATTCTATTTTTGAATGTGAAGTTACCTCTCCTAATGATCTTTTCTATTTTATTCTTTGGATAAATGACCTGTTTTAGATACTCGTTTCGATATTGAAGAGGTCCGACAAATTTTTAACGACAATTTTAAACAGGGTTCAGAAGCCAAAACCACACTGCTTATACCTTAACTCAATATTTTATACACATTAGTCACTAATTTACTGCTACCAAGTGATGGGCATCGCACTTAGTTTCAAAAAATGCAGTTGTATTTATTTTACAAAAATTTGTATTTTTATAGATATCCCAGATGACTTTGGCTATCTCTTTTACTCTCTATAGGAGCTCTTTTTAACTGATACACGCAAGATGTTCAATTTGGCAAAGTTTGTAAACCATTGAAGTTTTCGATCATTTACATCTCCTTCTATGGCAAAAAATAATATCCTCATTAATTTAACAAAGCTTACATTAAGTGTAAAGGTTTGAGGTTTTTTAATGATCAATGGTTTACAAAAGCTTCATATGAAGTTGAACAATCTAAATCTCATGCCTCTACCTCCGACCTTGTACCTCCTCACTTTCTTCCTCCACAATCCTCCTCTTCCACACATCCACTATCCTATGAACCCCATATTTCTTCCTCAGAACCCTCACTCTCTCATCTATGCACCCTTGTTACCTCCTTAAGCAACCAAATGAGTTTCTTCCAATGCCGCACCCTTCGGGAGCTAAAAAGGCTTGAAACCAGACAAACTATTCTTCAAGAAGCACTCAGTCTAGGTATGTCTGCCTCAACTCAAGTTCAGTTTGCTAACATTTAATCCCAATACATTCTTGAGTCATCTTCTGATAGCGACAACATCGATGATGGTGATCATTCCATTCCTGAGGCTGAAGATCATGAGTTAATCCAATTGGCAATACCAATCTTGATAAATCTACTGGTCTTGGATCTGATGTTAATGAAGACGAGGATGTTGATGACACATTTAACTACATCATGCAACGCCGAAGATCCTGATGAATTAAGTGGTCACGGCAGCGAGGCTACCAAGAATGATGCACCGACCAAGAAGCGTAAACTTGAGGAACGCTCCAAGAAGAAGAATGACTCCACTTAGACTTGCTCTTTACTTTCTTGCGATTTAATGTTCTTAGACTTTTGTTATGATTGGTAGGCTTTTGTTAGACTTTTGTTACTTCCTTACAATTGACTACTCTAATTGTAATTATTGAATTCTCTACTTAGTCTTGGTTATGGCTATTCTGGTTTGATTTTATTATATTGCCTACGCAAGGGGGAGTATCCTCTTAGGGGGAGTATCCTCTTAGGGGGAGTTTATTTTACTTTGATGATGTCAAAAGGAGAGTAAGATGGCCATTAAAATTGTTTGTTACACTGATTTGAATTGTTTGATGCACTGTGTATGCCTTCGATCGTGTGTCCGAACGCAGATGAACGGACGGAGCCGAAACTGTTCGAAAGAAAAACATTCACAATTAAGCATTAAACCTTTTGTATACACTACACCGTTCGATGTGTGAACCTTGTAAACATACCTAGTTCGGGCGAAGAAACGGACGCAAGCTCATCAGCCATCCAAACGGTATCCTATACTTCCTGATATCTAAGATCAGACGATGGATCGGACGATGTATCGAATGCATAACAATAACATCGGACGTCCAAAACCTAAAATAGCTAATTTTTTAACATTTGTAGAGCTGTTAGGAGGTGATTAGAACCTGATTTATTGCACCTATAAATACCAACTCCTTTGTATTATGAAACATATCTTACACATTGAATACAAGTAAGTAAAAAATCAATTTGAGTGCAAATTTGCTTTTGAAACAATATTGTATTAGTGTATATTTTAAAAGTACTATTCAAAAGTATTGAGTGAAATAATAATTTTGTACAAAAGTAAAGAATCGAGTAAAATTCTTTGTTCAACTAAAAAGAATTAGTGTAAACAAAAATCATCCTATTTTGTATACATTTGAGATTATTATCTCACCAAATTTGAAAGAACATCTCAGTAGATACTACTCCAAGCTTGCTAATTTAGAAATATTGTTTGTTTACTCTCTCGCTCTCCTAATTTAGAAAAAAAAAAGGCAGACCTCAAATAATCATTACCAAGAGCAACCACTTCCGTTAGAAGTGGATCTAATTCACTGTGAAAGGACAGTAGTTGGATACTTGGGTGGTCTATACGAATCATGCTCTCATACATCCAAAAGGGAAAGCAAGACTGCTTTTTAGGTTTTCAAAAGCTAAACGACTTGCAATTTTAGTTATTAAACCAGAAACAAATAAACGACTTCAAAATTGTATCAGAAACTGACAGTAAATCCTTCCAGCCACTAGACTAGGATCCACTCCATTGACACTTCAAGTAGAAGATTAGGCAATATACAATGTCTCTACCCATAAACCCTTCTTTCAACTATCCATTGGCTCGGGTTTAGAAGTTGATAGAATATCCAGCAGCGTGTTCTGGGGTTCCAATTCCTCATGCCACAGAGGAAGTGCATCACCGGGGTAGAACTTTCTTGTAACTCCTTCAGCATTAATCTGCAGAATATTTGAAGTGCCAACAACGTATTAAGAGTGCAAGAAAGGAAGACCAAGACTTGCTACTATATATTTCTTTATGGAAGATCAGATACTATACCAAATGAAGTATAAAAATGAAACTTGAGAAAATATCATCAACAATGTAAAGCTCACAGAATCTCTTTGTTTACCACTAAACAAATAATAAAACAGAGCTTAGGCATAATGCAGATACACGAGCATATGCATCATAGGTTTGAAATGGAATTTGACAAACCAAGATGTTAGAAAGCATACGAGGAAGCAAATACACATGCCCATTACCACCAAGATTAAAATAAAATAACAAACACGTATAATTGTTAGAAAAGTTTCCAATATTGATAAAGACCTTTCTAACAATCTCACCTTTCTAGGTATAAAACTGAGGATACCTTTACGTGCTACCCCCTACAATTCAAAAAAACTGTCGATGCCCTCCTTCCTAAAACAGAATGCTAGTCATAAACTTGTAAAAAAAAAAATTACCCCTTGATTGAGACAATCTTCATCAACCATTAAGAAGCAAAACATACCTTACCTACCGACATATTCTCTCCTTTACCCACACGTTCCCCACTTATAAGAGTTAATCCTTTATACGATATGCAACTTTCACCTAGGACTTGAAGCCAAGTAGAACTAGATTAGTCTAGATATTGGATTTGAAACAGGACACATCTGAGAATGGCACAGACCTACTGTCATTTACTTCTGGTCATGTTAAAAATGTCGTCCCTTAGATTTTGAGTAATGTCATGTGATGAAAAGGAAAAATATCTCAATTTCTTGTTGTCTAAGTTTTATTATTGAAGATGTTTAATGCATTCCACAAACTGAAATTATAAAGATTCATTAAACAGAAAACATAATAAAAGACTGAACAAAAACAGCTTTCGTTTTCAAACATCACTCAGTATGTAATTCAAGCAAACTTTTGCAAAGTTTAACTGCCATGTAGCCTACCATCTCAACTTAATCCTTATTTACAATTTTCTCTTGCTTATGGTAATTTTCATTCAAACAACATGCAATATGATGTTAACTCTAAAAAAGATGTCATATAGGAAAAGCAACAAATCACATCAAACTGAATGGTTTAAGCAAAGGAAATCTAATAGATCCCACAGAAACTGTAAGCACAGGTACGTACAGTTCGGTAATGTTGTGAATAAGATAAAAGAAAAATTTTAATTTACAATACTGGAAAGAAATGGAATTCTCTCTACATTAGTAATATCCCACAAGTGTAAAATAATAAAGTTGGCGAACCAAAGTCAGCTCACTTATCAATATTGTGATGCTAGTAAACCGTCACAAAGACAAACCTGTAGTGCCAGACAAGACAAAAACCATGAAAAGCAACTTTATTTTCGTAAATAGAGTGGAGAGTTTCTGACAGCCATCAAAATTTTTAAATCCATATCAATCAAAATATATAATGTGGTAGTAAAATGAAAACGAGGAAGAAAATAAAACTATGAAACTATGTAAATAGAACCTAGAAAATAACATAAACTAGTATAAAGTTATTAACGAAACCATGAAAATTTATATATGATATAGTAGTTGCCAAATATTTCTCTATCCAAAACCTTCTAGTACCATATGTTACATACCAAACCAAAAGACTTGGTTAACTCCCTTTTGAATGATTATTACGAACTCCAAAACTTTAATATTCAGATGATTTTTTTGTCAAACAATGTGTATCACATTGGCATTCATCATTTTTCAAACAGATCTGCTATAAAGAGATGCAAGTTAAAGAGATGTAACCCACAGTCACAGTCCGAACAACGCCACCACTGGCACCATCTCGAGCAATGGCAAGGGAGACTGCTTTGACCACCAATTGCTGCATATAATCACACAGCATTAAAAAGATATTCACGTGACCTCGCTTAATGCAACAATAACAAGCTGGTACAATTATGACTCCCTAGTGTCATTTATAAGACAAGAAGAAATAAGAGCAGGAAGGTGAAATTATGACTTCTAGCATTATGCAAAAAGCAGAAGTTAACAGATTTTAAAGTAAAATATTCCCGAGAAAATTTGGCTAAAGTTCTACTGAAAAGAATGAACAAATGGTAGCAATTCCAAAAAAAAAAAAAGTTTATAAAACTTTAAAAAACATCAGAGAAATATAATTTCCTTGGGAAAGAAGGAAAGACACACTTAGGCAATGAAGAATTTTCAACTCACAAAGACAACCTCAAAACTAAACATCAAATGGGACACTCTTTTGGTGACAATGATGTTAACTTTTACATAGATTCACAAATCGTTGACGCTAGTACAAACCTCAGCTTCTTCACGGGTCATCCCTTCCTTTATACACTTGGTCAAAAAATCCATATAAATATGAAGAGCCCGACCCTGACCACACAAGAAAGCAACTATCAGGTTACTATCTCAATTAGTAAAAGTCATATTTCACCATATTCTTGAAAATTGAACAAAAACTGATAGCAAGTATCCTCATCAAATAACAATTATCACCTCAAGACTTGGAGATTGCAAACGTCTCAGTTTGACTAGGCATGAATTCTAAGAAATATATGGAGAGATACAACAGTTAAAGAAGTAAAAATATTTAGGACCCATTTTATTGGTTAATTGAAATTTAAGGAGATAGTGACAAACATGCTTCGCACTACCTTTTTAGATATAAATAAAGTATTCAAAGGGTTGTAGGATTAAAGTTTCTATTTATTGAAAATTAACATCACCATGGGACAAACTAAAAAGGCAAGAGATTCAATTTGGTATGGACGGTGTTTCGCAGAATTAGACGTTTCTTGCAATCTGAAGTATATTTAAAATGAACACCAAATGAATGCTCCAAATATCAAAAGGAAAGATGTCATCTGGAGCAAATTACCTAAAAGACAAGCTGAAATGATACTTGTGAAGGGCCACATCAATATTTGCAACAAGGCCTACATTAACCACGGGTCTATATGGACAAAACCAAACCACATATGGCCACTTCCTAAATATGAGTTTCCATTTCTAACTAGAAAGTAATTTATCAAGAACTCCAATATAGTTGTTCCCACTTCCTAAATCTCATATCTTGGCTGACGAGGTACAGTCTCTCTGAAGATAGGAGACAAAGTAAAATTCAAGCAAGAACATTCAAAGATAAAGGGCCCAAAGCTATCTTTACGTTCAAGAAATCAAGACTAAGTGATTGAAAAGTTGCTATATAAGATATTCAGAAAATTATTATTCTATTATTTCATACATGAATTCGATATGTACCATCATTTTGATGATCCTAAATGCATGCCTACTACATGTCTGCCTCACCAACAAAAGGCATGCTTGGGTGCAATTTGAGGCTTACAAATCGTCCTAGTTTTATTTTCGGAATCTCGACTTTATTAAAGAAGAATCAACGGATGCAATTCAGGCAAAAGGGAGAATGACACTGCAAAGAAGGCTTTATTAACAAGCTAATTCAGGCAATATGCAATCAGAGACACCTCTATCGAAACAGTTACTTGACAGGAAATATGAGCCACATTATTACAAAGAACTAGAGCATGAGCAGGAAACAAGAAATATACACATCTGAAAAGCAAACCTCCAATTGTAAAAGGCTGTTCCAGAACTGTTCCTCCAAGAGGTATTCCATATATTTTACCTCCTCCATATTTGTCCCATCCACCCACTATGAGTCCAGCTTGTAGCATATTCTGTAATTTAAAATGTAATGAGCACAAATCAGCTGCATTACTCGGTAACTGCTTGTAGTAGGCTAAAGTAACATAACAGTGGCATGTATTAAGTGTATAATTCAAATAAAAAACACAAAGACAACAGAAAACCAAATAATGAATTCTTATCCACATGTTTTAAGAACCAAATAAATACGCGTGATTATACATACAACAAAATCTACTAAACATAATAGAAATAAATGAATGTGCAGTAAGCAGTGTTGATAAGCCCAATGACATTCTCATCATCATCCCGAATATTCAGTATCATCACCAAGAAACCAACTTCTGAAAGAAAACATCTATGTAACCAACAAGTCTAAGTTATATTTCATCCTCCGACATAGCCCCTCCAAATCCTAGTTTAAAATCTTTTTCAATATTACAGTAAAAACTGCTCCATATAAGATTTACCACTTTTCCCTCCGCTGCTCCTTTCCCCCAAAAAAAAAAAAAAACAGCAAAGAAATACTGGCTCCGTTTGGACAATTATTATTCAGGACATTATTCGGAATATTAAACAAACAAACCAAGCCTTAATCCCACTAAGTAGGACGGCTGCATGAATCCTACTACACCATTGTGCTTTGTCATGAACCGTATCCTCCTCAATTCCTAGATAAGCTATATCTTTCTTACAAGTTACCCATCAAGTCTTTTTTGGTCTCCCCCTACCCCTCTTATGTTGACCACTCTCTCGAAAATCTACTCGCTTGCGCTTCTCTGTCGTCTTAACATATGACCCAACCACCTTAAGCATGTTTCTCTTATCTTCTCATCAATAGATGCTACTCCAATCTTCTTCACAAATATGCTCATTGTGTATCTTATCCATCTTAGTGTACCCACACATCCATCTTAACATTCAGTTCTTCTATACTCTCATCTTTTGCTCATGTGATTAATTCACATCTAGATGATGAGAAGTAAGCTGTCTCTTAGTACTTTCTAGATGTTTTATAAAATTACCCTTAAGTCGTAAAGGAATTTCGCGGTCGCATAATATTTCCAATGTCATTCTCCATTTAGTACAACCCACTTGTATCCGATGTGTAACATCTCGATTTATACCACCATTACTCTGAAGAACTGATCTTAAATACTTAAAATTATTACTTATGGGTATCTCTTGATCTCCGATACTAACCCCTATTCTATTTCTACGTGCACCCTTGCTAAACTTAAATTCTATATATTTTATTTTTGATCTACTAATTATAAACCCTTTTGCCTCAAGTGTCTCTCTCCAAACCTCAAGTTTAGCATTAACTCCATCTTTTGTTTCACCTACTAAAACAATGTCATCGGTATAAATAACATACACGATGGAATTTCCTCCTGTATGTGCCTTGTACGTTCATCTATGACCAATGCAAATGGATAAAAACTTAAAGCTGAACCTTGGTGTAAACCTATATTTCTAAGGAACTCCTGTGTGTATAAGAGTGTTCTCACACTTGTAACCACATCCCTATATATCTCCTTTATTGATTCTATATATGCTACTCTAACTTCTCTTTTCCACATAACTTCTCTAAAGACTCTATCGTATGCCTTTTCAAGATCAATAAAAATCATATGTAAATCCTTTACTTATCACACATCTAGCGGTAAGTATCCTTAAGAGAGGTATGGCTTCAGTAGTCGATCTCCCTGGCATGAAACCAAACTGATTATTTGACACCTTAGTATCGTTTCTTAACCTTCTTTTACTTAGAAATAATTATTGTAGCAACTTTTGGGATGTGATGCATGTGAGATAAGAAGGTAGTTGAAAAACGTGCTAAAGAATGATTACAAAATATTTTTTGAGATAATAATGAATACTGGGAGCTATCCAAACAAAGCCATTAATACTCAGAAATTTATACGAGTTAGTGCCCATCTTAACCATACACCACATCCACACCATATATATACAGCTTGAGAGATATTAACCTTCAGATTTTACATATTATATGAGAAAAGATAAGGACAGCTAAGCTATTAAGCAATAAACAAAGAGGTGGTAGATTAATTATAAGCTCTTCCAAGAAACAAATTGAGATGACCTAAATCCTTCCAAAACCTTTCCTCCTGTTCATTCAGTTATTAATGCTTTATGCATTCAATTGCGTATGCAAATGCATAAAGAACATGAACAACTCAACTCAACTCAAAAAGTCAAACTGAGGAACTATGACTAGACTAGCACTATTTTTCTAATAGCAGGCTGCAGGCAAAAAGGTTTTATCAATTACAACAGCCAAAGAAATTGTTAGGTCATCAGGTTCCAGAGTCCAGACAACCCATGGAAAAGGGGCCCTCATACTGTATATCACTTTATTTTTATTCTGGCTCAAGCTAATCAAATTTCATTTACTACCATATTCTACTTCATGGAGTAGAATGTTGCAGATTCAGCATAGTTTTTTTTTTTTTTTTTTTTTTTGGTAGGGAGGGGGGGGGGGGTAGAACATCTAGACAAGTTATACCTAGACAGTTGAAATGTCTGTTATAACCAACAATGGCTTGTCAAAACAATGACTTGTGAAACTCAAACAATAGAAATACTGTTTTAGAAAGATAAAAAAAAATTTCAGAAAGCTAGAAAGACAACCTTGTTATTGTAGGCTAATAATCTAACAAGATTTGCAGCAACTTTGACGGTTGCAGGTTGCCCAATTTGTATCCTGCATAAATAATAATCCCTTCACTATCACATAAAGTGTTTACACAATAAGCAGTAAGAGGTGAATTTGTATAAGGATTTCTAGTAACAACAACCCACTTTAAGACAACTTTCAAAAAAAATAATAAAAAAAAGGAACAAACAGAAATGAAACATAAAAAGGCCATGGTTTCAAGGCATGAGCTCATATCACAAAGTATTCCAATTTCCTGTGGTTCATTAGGTAAAAAAACCCTTGAGAAGTTCATTAGCTAGCACCTTACTCAATCTGTCATAGCTCAATAATGAAGATAGATACCTTTTGCTAGTGTGAATAAAATGGAATAACCTTGCAGCTCCAACATAATGAAACAAATCAATAGTGTTTAAAAATGCCACAAAGAACAGTCTACCAGCATTCAGAATCTTGAATTCAGAGACATAAGAGTGTTCTGACGTAGTGGCCCATATATCTGGTTTTCTCAGACGTGTTAGTCCATGGAAAAATTAGAAACAAAACAAAATCTGATAAGTTACATTAATGAAGAAAACGTTGATTTTGGTAAGATGCAAGTTAATGAACAGCTGCATTAATAACATCAGCTAGATGTGTGATAAGAGACAGGAATCCTTAGTAGATTTTCTAAAAATCCACATGACACAGAATGCAATGATTAGAATGCAGAGTAAAGAAGTAGGTTTATAAACCAAAAGAATAGAAAATACACTTACATAAGCAAAGCAAATTTTACAGGATATGCAAACCATCACTAATAGATAGAACAAAAAGAAATAATTCAAACACTAAAGAAGCGCACTTTTGTAATTCAGAACAAAAAACTTTGAATAAAGAAGAGAAGTAGTTTTGCATCTTAACAAAACAACTATGATGGGCTATCCAAAACATGTCCTTCTTTACACCCATATGCCACATTGTGGTAATGTCTCAAAGTGGAACTGTCGGATTTTGGATAAGAAACTCCAAATGTCAGACAAAGAAGGAAAGTACTCTACCATCTATCATCTTTTTTGTTCTGAAAGAATGTGTCCTCACCATTTCTCGATAAACCACCAAAAAGAGACACTCCTATTCATCCTTCCACAGAAAAGATAAAATCTTCGAGAACCACCTTTGTGACAACCCTGAATAAGTTTGAAATCCCGAACTACCACTCCAAACTAGCGTGCTCTCATGAATTTATGTTCTTCAAAGCTCCTTTCACTCTTAGAGAGTGAATGTAATCATGCCCTTCCAAGAACACAAAGATAAAACTAAAAAACGGGGAAGAGCACCTTTTCAAATTTTGTTTTTCTTCAGCATGGTATAGTTTTGAGTTACTAATTTATGAACTTTTGACTTTCAAGTTTAACTTATAGTAAAATGAGCCTATGTTCTCATGACATAACTGGGCCAGAGATACCCTACCAACATCTAAGGGCTCAAAGTAACACAACAAGAAGTGCCAACATAACGGCTCTGCATTAGGATATACATTATTTGGTCATTATTTGCAAATATTGTTCGGATCAAACTTTAGTTGTTTTTAGGAATAACGTTGACTTTTTAAAATAATGAATTGAGCTTTTGGATATGAGGCATTATTCTGGAATAGGTGTTTGGATAGTAAATAAAGCAAATATTATTCAGGAATATGTGTTTGGATACGAACATAGTTCCAGAATAGTGAGAATAAGTGTTTAGATACGAGCTATTGTTCTAGAAAAATGAATAGTCATTTGAATACAGGATATTACTTCAGAGTACTGTGGCTAAGAGACATTTCATGTATTCAACTGACTGAAGTGTGGAAAAACAAAAACAAAAACTTTATGGGGAACGAGTAATTATTTGCAAATTATCTCTAGAACTGTATAACTCATCCCCTCTCTCATCCACGTTTTCAATATTATAACAAACTCGTCCCCTCTCCTCATCCTCGTTTAGAATATTCTGACAAATTACATTAGAATTTGGATCCTAAAACCGAGGATGTTGACAAGTTGGCAATTATATATTAGCAAAGTACAAGGGAGGGAGTATAAATGGCAATGAAGTGGCAAGTAGAACTTTGAACGCATCGGATGCAATTCCATAGTTCGGACGTCCAAACTCCGAAAGTCAACAACTTAATAACACTTGCAGACTGACCATAGAATGGAGCAGATACTCAGACGCAATCATGGAGTTCAAACACTCGAATTCCATGACTACTGAAAATGTGGCAATTCCACCTCACCATGCAACACCTTGAATTCGTAATAAACGCCTGTGTTACCTGGACTCGCCCTTCAACCACAGCGCACCCATGTCGACATGACACGACACAGTTGCCGTGTGGGATACAACAGGAGTATTTGATTAACATCGGATGGGTTCTTGACGGATCGGAGAAGAAGATCGACTTCACTGTTCCGTCAGTTGCTAGCTCGACATTGACAATTTGTTTCTATGGAGAGACAGGAGAGGGGAAGGGGAGAAGTACCGCTGATCTGTTCTGCAGTTGGTGGCCATTTACTGATATGCTTGAGGAAGAAGAAGAAGATGTGAAGCTTAAGGGACAGTGACTGTGATTTAAGATAGAGATAGGATAACAACTCTTTTGTAAATTGCAACCGAACCCCTGTATTTTTACTTTTCTTTCCCTTTTAATGTAACTTAAACTTTTTGCAATTTTACACATTTTGTAATATTAATGTGGCCCTCATAATTGGCAAATTACATTTCTGACCTTCTTGGGACAAATTTCTTCCCAATATCATTTCTTTTAGAAGATTTTATTTTATTTATCATAAACTACCCTGCCAAAATAATTGTTCTAAGAAAAAAGCAAAACATTTATGTAAATACATAAGGGCACAATGTGTTTTGTGACGTATCCCCGTCCTGCAACCAACTCTTTTGACGTGTCCTCCTATTAGATTTATGAAAATTCATGAATCCGACCCCTAGACACGTACCCATATCCAACACCCGCACCTGAGTTCGGTAACATTATAGATAAATGCTTATCCATAATCTCAGCGTCCAAACATCGTTTTCTCAACTTCAGATTAGAGATGAATAATGCAAATAATTATTGCTGTCATGATTAATGCAATTTCAAAATCTAGTGCACATAACCAGAAGTTCAAACATCAGATCAATAGTGCAAATAAAAAGTAAAAAGGGAAAATTATATTTTTGAATAGTGAAAATAATGTATGAATAGTCCAAAAGTATCAAATAAAGTATAAATAATGCAAATAATGAATAGCGCTAATAATGGATAATGCAAAAAATGATGTGCAAGTAAATACGAGAAATAAGATGAGTGAGGAAAAAAGTGAACAGCACAAGTATTGCATAGTGCAAATTTACTGCCAATAGTGAATAGAAATATTTTGAGAAAATAAATAGGAAAAGTAATGAATAGTGCAAATAATTGCCAAATAACCAAACACATCTAGGCATTGACCAAATATTATTTGCAAATAATGTATCCAACAGGAGCCAATATATCATTTGCAGATAATAAAAAACGAAGACAGTTCTTGTAAATCTAATCCCCTCAAAAACAAAATCTGGCCATCACGAGACAACAAAAATATCTATTATATTCAATTAGTCATACCCTATATTCATAAATTGTCCCCAGCTAAGAACAATACAAAATTCCTTTCAGTTGAATTGCTAATGCTTTTTATGAATATGAATGGGTGGTTTTTGCAGCTGGAAAGCCGCCTTGAAAACCCTCCCTGCACCAAACCACTTCCTTGATATCCCCAATGTAATCAATTCAACAATCATATTTCCAGAACTACTTTTAGCTACAATGTCAATACAAAATTTTAGTTCCAAGTGTAACAAGATTAAATAATGTTCAAAGCTCTTTCTTCAAACCTATCTTTGAGATATTGGAGAGAGCACGAAACATCATGCATATTGAAGCAATGTCCTAAAATATTAGAAATAATTCTAATAGAAGCTTTATAACTGAATCTAAATAAAAAATTTAAAAACACAAACTTGCTGCGTGTAGATCATATATCAAATGATATAAACACATCCATCAAATTTATTTAGGTATGCCATAAAGGAGGAGGGCTTGATAGAGTGACATTTTCCCTCTTTCATGTAGGTAGGAGGAAATTTTGCCCCTATTTCCCCAGTTTACATCTGCGGCATCATGGAAAGGCATCCACCCCCACCCATTTCCTTCCTTAGAGGTTTCTTATTGATGTATTTTTCATCCCTTTAGAGTTCCTAGCTTCTTACTTTTTTGAAATATTATCTACATAATAGTCAATCTGGAGGAAAATTAGCCCAATTAGTCCCCAATCAATAAGAAGCCAATTTTCAGAACCTTGCTTTTGCAGATATTCTGGCATATTAATTAGTGAAATTTTAGATCATCAGATCCATCTTAGCTAGTGGATTCTTTAACAATAACCACAATTTAAAAATATCAAAATCCAAATCCTGAAAATAATATAATTAGATCACACCTTAAAATGAAAACATCAACTTAGGGTAAAACCAAGTCTGGAGCAACTAATCCACATATTCACTGAAAGCATATCTCAGCAATGCTTTCCATAGGATGCGGAATATGATTTTGGTCCGCAGAAGAAAAAGGTAACTTGAAAGTTTTGAATTCTAAGACAAAGAAACTAATTCATGTGTTAACATGCAAATGTAGGATGCATCATGTGATTCCACTGCCACATGATAGTTCAACTTAAAATGAAAATTGCATTACCACCCTTAATTTGTCAGAAGCAAAATGATAAGTATAAAAGTCATCTATGGCTAAAAGTGATCACCAAAATAAAAATAAAAATAAAAATCATTAAAGCTTCCCTCACGGATTATATTTCATTCCACACTTCATTAGTTATATACATGAAACTATATGCTCACTTACGTGTGTTGATGAAGAAAGTAGCGAACATAGTCTGAAATAATTTGGGTATCTGCTGCCTGAAAAAGGAAGATTCAAAGCAAGTAAATCCAAAAACAAACACCAATAGTCAATAGTATATAAAAGAACAGACTGTGAAACTTATTGTTCTCAATAACATTATCTTTTGGTTCACCTATAGGCATTCTAGGCATTTTTTCTTCTAGTTTCCTGGATTTATCTCAAATTGGAATCAAAAAATACGCGAAGAAAAGAGCAATAAAGATTGACAAAATGATGTTTTCAATGTGTAAGTCCAGTTTTAAAAGATTGAATTGTCACTGGTTAAGACATTTAGAGGAGCTTCTGTTCAAAGTAGAAGAGAATAGGAAAGATTAGAATATCAGGTTTGTAGCATAGAAAAGTAGCAGGTGTAAGAAAAGAGATAAGCAGCAGTAATGCAAGCATGCAATTCACCCGTATTGCCCTGACCATCACAAGAACACTCAAGTAAGGCGCCCAATGGCACCATAAAAGCAGCAATACTACATGGACACCCATCTATAGCAGTTCAAAAGACCTAAGTCTATTGGAGCTCAGGTATGTTCAATCTTGGCTGATTTGTGGAGGAATGAGCGATATTCAGCTTGGATTCTACACTTTTTTATGTGCATAAGCTCTAAATAAATCCAAGTGAAGCTCTTTTCCGTTCAAGATCATGTACAAACTTTCTTTTAGCAGCTATTTGAAATCTTAAGCTTGTAACTAAATAGCCTAATCTTAGATTAAGAGAATCCAAGAATTTACAATCATTTGGTATTAAGTAATACAAGAAAAAATAAAAACACAATAAAGTAAACTCAATATCTTATCTACCAATTTACCATCTGAACCGAGAATGTGACCAACCAAAGTTCCATTTTATCTCATGTTCTTTTCTTCCCTTGATTTCATTTGTTCTTCTCTTTAGGCTAGACCAGAGAAAGTACTCCTACAATAACCATTTTAGTAGAAAGTGCTTTACGTATTTCATCTTCTTATAAAAAGAAGACAAACGACAGCAAAGCTCAGTTGCACTCTGTAAGCCTATAGTAGATGATGCATACAGCTGCTTTACTAAAATAAGCAAGTACTTCAATAAGGCTTATGATAATAATCAACAATAACTTTATCCTTCACATCCCTACCCTCTCAATTCAAAATCACAAAACCAACACATAATTTTAAAGGTAAACAGTTAACAAATTTTGAAACTCAAACTTTAAACCCAGCAAATCTATACCCACAATTATTTATTGCTTAAAAATCCAAAACACCAGAGAGAATAAACACAAATAAGAGATAGAGAGAGAAGTTTTCAGTACCGATCCAGAACGGCACAAGTAGACGTTATCAGTCAACTTAGTGATCTTATCAGATGCCCTATTCGCCACATACATTCCTACAGCAAAATTATTAATTAAACTCCTTCCAAGGCTGAATTTCTTGCACAAAATTTATCAACAGAATTAACAAGAAATTAAAATTGAGGGCTGAAAAAGGAACTCGGGAAATTTTACCGGTGCTGGTGCGGGAGTCGGCACCGAGTACCACGCCGCCGTTGTATGTAACGCCGATTATCGTGGTCCCTGTAGAGAGGGATGCGTTGCCGAGAGATCGCCTGAGCTTGGATCCATCGTATCGATAATGGGGAAGAGCAGGATTTCTTGAGCTTCACTTTAGATTTAGAACTTTCAATTCTACCCAAAGGAAACAAAGAAAAAAATAAAAAATTAATCAACTGCAGAGGTCCTCGTATAGTTTGGGGTAAATTACACTCGGGCCTCCTGAACTTATACGTCAGTTATAATTTGCCTTTTTCAAGTTTTTCCAGTTTTATGGATAAAAAATATTTAAATAGATCCGATCTTTGACTCACCTTTAGATCGGATTAGAATTAAATTTTAAAAAAATTTGCTTACGTCACCTGATATCATAAATTCTTTGAAATATAATCTACACCACAAGATCTACAAGTGAAGTAAAAAATCGGATCTATCAAAGTATTTGCCTTTATCAATAGCACATGATGTCAATTTGAGAGTTTGACACACAAACATGCCCCGACTAATACTTTTTTTTTCCCCCTAAAATTTCAACTTCTTTCTCTATCGGGTTTAGGATGAATTTCAAATGTTATGTTTGCACATATGTAGTTCCACTAAATCCAAAGGTGAAAAAATTTCTACACCAACAGTGTAAAAAACAAGTATACACCTAAATAGTAGGGATGGCAAGGGGTTGTGTTAGGATCTTATCATGTCGAATCCTTATTGGTTTCATGTTAGAAAACCTAAACGTAGATAGGACACATTAAGTATTCATGTCTTTTTGTATCATGTCGTGACCCGCTTATTAACAGTTTGACCTAACTTAACCTATTAACCCGTTTAATTTTTTACACTAATACAAAGGTTACTTAGTTTGTCCCAAATAACACGATAACTCACAATTATCATGTTAATCATTTACTCGAATGACACATAATGCTATTAAAGGATGTATTATCGTGTCAAATTTCATAAATGCCTCAATTAATTAACGAGTCGTTCAGGTTACTCAATATCCTAATGGGTTAACAGATCGTATCGAATTATCTGATAAGATAATGGGTTACAGGTCAACCCAGAACTGGGTTGACACTATGCACAAAGAAATTTCAAATCTGCAGAAGTAACATGACAAGAAAATAACAACAAATATAATTTATTTATATTAGAAAAGAACAAGTCACAATCTCTTAGGATCTCTTAAGATTATTCTCTTCAATTGTTGATTTGAAGGCCGCAAGACTTGATTTGAAATTTGATATGATGAACATACCTGAATACCAATAGACTTATATTGACTTGATAGAGGGCTGTAATGTTATCTTCAACTTTGATGTGAGGGCTTGACAACTTAGCACGAACATTGACCTGTCAAGGGTACACATCTTGATCTTAAACGTTGACTTGTCAAGGACTTGATAGCTTGGTCTCAAACGTTGATTCGATCAAGAGTTTGACAGTTTGATCTCAAATAGAGTTTTGACTTCTTCAAACCTTAACTTGTGGAAGGTTTGAAGAACTTGTTAGAAGACTTCACGTCTTGATATGTTGAAGACTTGAAGAACTTAAAGAATTTTGAGTTAGCTCTTGCGCTTCCAAGAATGTGTGTTATGTGTTGTATGTCTAGGGATGACTCTCTGTTTAATGTAGGATGGGAGAGGTTAGAGTGATTTGACATAATCCTTCTCCTAATTTTTCTCCTAACAAAAATGAAATATAAAATAATTACACTACTTATGTATTCTATTTATTCCTTAAAGAGATAAAATTATAAGAGAATTAGTCTCCTTAAAATATTATTTCATAAAGTAATACAAATACATAAAGAACTTAATTACCTATTATACTATTCCTTTATTTATTTATTATTTTTTAAATAAAGTGACAAATAAGTTATACATCTCTATTGCTTAGTGTAATTTAATTAGGATACACTCCAAAATGATAATGTAGGAATTTTTGTTGGACTAAAAAATTTTTGCCTACAAATGCCTTCTCAAGACATGTTCACGAATGTAGTCTCTTATACATGATCTAAATGAGTATTGAAATAGAAACTTGTCCATCCATTTGCATAGACGTTCATCCAAAGAAATCTGACAATAGAAGTTTATTTTTTCATATAGTGTGACTGAATTTGGAGTTAGCTTCTAAGCTACCTAAGTACCTTTTTTGGGATCAAGTCAGACGCAATTCATTCCAATATATGAGACAGTTTAAACTCGTATCAAGAAGCATTAGGTTTGATATATGTAGACAGTTTATTCTCATATCAAGGAGTCTTGAATATGAACATGCAGACAATTTATTCTTCTATCAAGGAGTCTTAGATTTGATATATGTAGATAGTTTATTCTCGTGTTAAGGAATCTTAAATTTGAGCTATGTAGATTCTTTATTCTCATTTCAAGGAGCATATGACATGGATGTGGAAACAGTTTGTTCTCATGTGAAGATGCATATGTAAAAAGTTTATACTCATATCAAGGAGTATTTCATATCAGCAATTGAATATTTGTAGAAGTATTTTAACTTGTGTCAAGGAGTTATCTTGACAGTTAGGCTCATATTAAGGAGCATACTCCTAAATCATTCATATAGGAATGTCTCCTTCCTAGGTGGATGAATAATTTTGGTACTTGAGAAAATTTGCATGGTTGATGATGGTTGATTGATTGAAACTTCCTTTCTCTTCTTCAAGTAATGGAATTTTACTTCTCAAACTTATGATTTCATGATTTTATCCTTGAAGACAAAACACTTTTGGATTGGATGCCAAATTAAACAATGATATTTGCAGTAATTTGGGTTATCAACATGCTCGACTTCTTTAAGTCGTTTCATCTCAGGCAAGTCTATAAGATTTGCTTCTAAAACACATTGAATATGTATGGTACATCGAAGTCAAAAAACAAATACACCTTGTCTTGCATTTCATTAAAAGTTGCTCATTTTCTTGCATTGTCTTGTGGGTGGTTCAGCTTTTCATCCATCTTTCTTGAAATCTTGATATGTTAAATGCTAGTTATCATTGACTTTTCGAAGATGCCTATCATGTGTTTGTTGAATAGGTGGACCTTGATTCCTGCAAGTAGAGTTAATACTCAACTCCATCCCTAGGTAAGAGTGGACAATTCATTAAAAGATTTGAGAAGTATCCCTTGTAGAATATAACTTAGGTCCCAATGCATGCCTTGAATACATATCTCTATGGAAAAACTTTTAGATAGTCGATCTTTGTAATTTAGACTAAGATATCTCCACCTATCGATGTGGTCAATGATGGGTTCATTTTTCCATTGACGAGTTGAAGTCAATTCTACCATGCTAACCACACGACGTTTGCTATAGAAGTGATAAAAAAAATCTTCTTTAAGTTGATTCCAACTATTGATAGAGTTAGACTTGAGGTTGGTGTACTAATTGAATGTAATCCCCTTTAATGATCAAACGAATTGCTTGACGAGAATAACACCATCAGTTCCAGCATTGTTGGAAGTTTCAACAAAGTGCACCACGCCCTGCTTGGGATTTTATTTGTCATCAAAGTATTGGAGTTTTGGTGGTTTATAACTTACAGGCATCCTCATATTATTGATTCTTTTGATTATAAGGCTTTGTGTAAGTGAGCAGAATTTCTTGCCCCTTCATATTTTTTCTTTGATCGCGCCTTTAACGAACTCTTTTAATTGATCAACATCAATAATCCCACCATGAGAAATTTGAATCTTCATCATCTTTATTTGTGATTTTGAAGACTCCACCTTCATCATGGCTCACAGGTTATTTGGAATCTACTCGACTTGTCTCTTTGTTACCACAATTTTGATTGATAAATTGAGCAATTTTAATATCTTGATATTGAATATTCTTTGCAAGTCCTTTAACTGACATTGGTCAATTAGGAAGTTGTCTTTTAAGATACGTTGATTGAATTATTATGACTTCTGCAACATCATAATCGTTTGAGTTGTAGGAATTTGTTGAATCTGTAAAGATGTTGTTACCACATGAATCATCACGAGGAGTCGTAGTAGACGCCTTAGACATAATGGTTACATGAGCACTTGTTCAACCATAGAAGAGTCGTCCTTCTTTGCCTCCAAAACAACGTGCTGAATTTATTTGCCCTTGTTAAAGAAGAAGATATGCTTTCTTGTGCAGGCTAGTCAATGATTTTTGGAAATCGTGTCTTCATGTCTTGATGAGCAAAATTAACTGTCAACTCCATGTTTTGAGGCAATTTTTATGGCAACTGATTTTGAATCGTCAACTTGCAAGTGAAAAATCTTTTGAATTATCGCCTTTAGGAGCCATGAATGAAGTTTGAGGATGAACTTGGTGAAGAGAAGAGATAGGAGGCATAGATGGTTTCACTGGGCATGTCAAAAATTTGTAAACACAAATTTTGACTTAATTTAATAAGAACGAAGAATTGGGCAAAGATTGTACTCCTTTTTCTGATTATCAGTACAATCTTTGTTTACAGTTGCCCAACTTTAAGGAATAAATTAGAATACATAAGTAGCTAAATCTTATAGGAATAGTTAATCCAAGTAGTTAGAGAGCTTTGATGTCAAAATCTCGATTAATTCAATCCACCGGTAGGTTTGATACACATTAAGCTCTTTGTTTGTGACTTGGAAGTTTTTTCTTCAATTAAAAGATTTTGTATCATTTAAATGAAAGGAAAAGACAATCCAAAACTATTCATGGCACCTAACATGCGATTTCCTATACTGAATTTCTATGCTAATAAAATAAGTAAAACTGTCAAGCCATAATACCTGTCTCTTATACACATCTAGAATTGTATAGCTTTTTGATTAAATTGTGTTTTTCACAATTAATGTATTTTTAGAAGGATGTTGTTTAGCTAAAACATATTTTCCTCTTTTAAAAGAAAGGAAAACACAATTTAGATATTTTTAAGAGGATGTTCTACAATTAGAAGATTTTTGATCTTTTAAAAGATGGGAAAACACAAATTATGTGTATCTTAAGACAGCATTAATGCACTCCATCTGAAAGATATACATGTTATCTTTTAAAGAAGAGAAAACACAAGTTAATGTATTTTTAGAAGGAAGATGCTTAGAAAACTTTTTGTAGGATATCTATAGATTTTGTTTTTGGTTAGTGTATTTTTGAAGGGTAAACGCCTCTATTTATAGGTGAATCATGGACTTTTTGGATGAGTCCAAACTTCTTTTGACCAATAAGGATTCACCATACCACAAAGACACAATATTTATCTCAATTCAGATGTAGGATAACTAATTAATTACCTATGAGATTCGTCTTTGCAATTAAACATGAATTGTAATTCTTTTTTGTTGGCCCAAAAGTAACTTAAGAGGGGATGAATTAGGTTGTTGAAAACTAATTGCAACTTTTGATCAATAAAAATTTAAAGTAAGATAGATGTAATGAAACTAATGATCAAAGCAATAAATGCACAAATAAGAATAAATAAAAGACAGTTATTGAGATTTAGAAAGATCAAACCAAACTCCAAAGTTTCATAAGTTTGGAGTACAATTCCATTACTTTGTACCTCTTCAATGTAGGTGAGACAAAAATCTTTTGTATACCAAGGAGGATCACTCTTGCTCACACTAATTATCTTTAGTTGGGCCAAGGGTTTTACACACAACTTCACTTTTGTACAATAGTTATCTCTCTACTCTTTACACTTGAAGATCAATCACATTCACACTTTGTAATTTCACTAATACAATACTGTTGAAAGCCTATTTTCACTCAAATAGCTTTGTAGATACTTGTATTCAATACAAAAGTTATTTTTCATAAATTCGTATTGGTTAGTATTTATAGATGTAATAAAAGAGTTTCCAACCACCTTCCAACGGTTAAATAAATAATGCTGAGAAACTAGCCGTTATAGG
The DNA here is from genome assembly GCA_025175665.1 of Cinchona pubescens. Classification (NCBI taxonomy): domain Eukaryota; kingdom Viridiplantae; phylum Streptophyta; class Magnoliopsida; order Gentianales; family Rubiaceae; genus Cinchona; species Cinchona pubescens. The sequence continues at coordinate 172,980 of JANKKI010000393.1, read as the reverse complement.
ATTCGGATCGATAGCTGTCTTTTTGACATCTAGATGTGAACATCTGAGACAGGCCCTTGTTAACTCCTCAGAATCCTTACTCTTTGTCTAATCATTCGAATAATGTACTGTGTTTGAGACATTCTGTTTGGACAAATTCCTGCTTTCGAGAAAATTGGTCCCGTTCGGACTCTCTTTTGCATCTGAAACTCCTTATTTTTGGATGATATACAACTCCTCTAAATCATTCTTCTTTTTGGATCGTTTCTCGCATTTCTACTTTCTGGTGGGCAAATCATCATCCGTAGCTTCATTATTGTGCATGCTGGCTTCTTGAGTATCACGGCTAGCTTCTTGAAGGATCATCTATTTAGTTTTCAACCTCTTTAATTTCCTAAAGGTTGGGCACTGAAATTTGGCCATTTGGTTCTAAGGTTGGTGATAAGGGTACACAATTGTGAAAGAGAGGGGTCAGAAGTGGATATTTGTGAAGGATGGGTCAGTAGAGATGTGGATGAAGAGGGTTGAGGAGAAATAGGATGATGAAGTGCTTTTCTGGAACTCGAGGCATGATCTTTTGATTTTTCTACTTCATATTCAGCTTTAGTGATCATTTTTTATTAAAAAATACAATCCTTTTCGCTCAATATAAGTTTTATTAAAATATGGGAGATATTGGTTTTTCCCAGTGAAAGGAATATCAAAGTGATTAAAAACTTTTGTTAAAAACTTTCTATATGGGATGTTCTGTCTAGTATCAGTCAAGAACAATTCCCATAAGGAGCAAAACAAGTACCCAAAATCAAGTTTGATCCCTTTAAAAACACAATAAAACAAATAAAGCTGCATTTTTTCTACATTTTTGAGTTTACTTACTATTCCTGTCAGTTTACGGTGTTAGATGTGTAACTAACGTATATAGAGCTCAGGACTCATTAATGTAGTTTTGGCTTCCGAGACCCATTTGAAATTAACATGAAAAATTTGTTTGACTTCATCGACATCAAATTGAGTGTCAATAGTAGGCCATTTATCTAGAGAAAAGAAGTATGAAATTTTATCAGGAATAGTAACATCACATTCAAAAATCAAGTTAAAAATGTTAGACTTAAACTCAGTGTTAATGTGATTCACACATGAAACTAAGGTTTGAATGGTTGAACCTTTGCAAAGATTTGCGGCGAATTGTAAAACCATATCATGATATACAGATAAATCAATGTGAATTAAATTCCCCCATTTTGTTTTTCAAACACTCTTTAATGAAAGATAGATTCAATTCGTCAAACATGCCTTGAGAAACTAGACGTTGATTTACTTAAAGAGATGTATATCTTTCAGATGCTTTTGCATTAATGAATTTGGGTAGAGCTATGATGAGATTGGGAGTGGGTGGAGGATTTGTTGATGTTTGTCCTTGTGTTGGCAATTTCCATTTCGATTTCTTCCTTAGGGTGCCCGTTGAAGATTCCCTACGCGATCGAACCATCTCGAAGTCAAGATAAGGTCTAGAGATTTAGGGAATGAAAGTGAAATGATCTCAAAAAATTGTGATGAAGGAAGTGTTAAAATGGTAGAAATGGGGTTAATCAAAGGTACATAAGAGATGAGAAGAAGATTTATTGAAGCAATTTTTTAGTAGAGTGAGAGAATTTAAGATTGAAATTACCTCTTTTTCGCTAGAGCTAGGGTTCGAGGGTCAGGTATCGTCTGAACTGTCTCTCTAATCCCTCAAACTCTCTGGAAAATCACTCGGATGTGCAAACGCACGTCCGATCTCAGATGAATGGACGACCGAAATTGTTGCCCAAGCGTCCGAGAGGCTGTCTGGCAGTTGTGATCGTCTAGTAGATTTTCCAGAGAGTTTGAGGGATTAGAGAGACAGTTCAGACGAAAGTGATCATTTGATACCAAAAGTTCAAAAGACAAATAGTTCGGACAGATATGTTTGTCTGAGACCACAGAGTGCTTAGGACGCACATTTGCGTCTAAAAACAAGAAATTCACATAATTTTAAAATTAGTAATACCCAAACAAGTTCTAAAATATTCAAAATGATCCAAAGGTAAAGCTTTAATAAAAATGTCTGCCAATTGATCTTTAGTGCAAACAAATTCAACACAAATTTCCTTTTTGCAAACCAGATCTCTTATGAAATGGTGCTTGACAACAATATATTTTGTTCTAGAATGCTGAATAAGATTTTTTGTGAGATTGATTGTACTAATATTATCATATCTAATGAGCACACAATCAAAAATAACACCAAAATCTTTTAAACTATGTTTCATCCAAAGAAGTTGAGCGCAACAATTATCCACGGCAATATACTCGACTTCCGCTGTAGACAAAAAAATAGCACTTTATTTCTTATTAAACCAAGATACCAAGCAATTACCCAAAAAATGACACATATCACTAGTATTTTTTCTATCAATTTTATAACTGACAAAGTCGGCATCCGAGTAACTAATTAAATTAAAGCTAGTGGAATTAGGATACAGTAAGCCATAGTTCAATGTCCTTTTTAAGTATCTAAAAATTCTTTTAACGGCAATTAGGTATGATTCCTTAGGATAAGATTGAAATCTAGTACATAAATAAACGGCAAACATAATATCCAATCTACTGACTGTTAAATAAAGTAAGCTATCATAATTGTATGGTATTTTTCATCAATACTATTACCTTCTTCATATTTGTCAAGCTTGGTTGAGGTGCACATTGGCGTTCAAACTTGTTTGCAATTCTCCATTCCAAAGCGCTTGAGTAACTCTTTTGTATACTTGATTTGTGTAATGAAGGTTCCTTTCTTTGTTTGGTGACTTTGAAATCCAAGGAAGAATTGTAACTCTCCCATTATACTCATTTCAAATTCCTTTGGGCATCAAACATGAGAATTCCTTGAACAAAATTTCATTTGTGGCTCCAAAAATGATGTCATCAACATAAATTTGAATAACTAACAAAACATTATGACTATTTTTGGTGAAAAGAGTAGTATCAACAATTCCCCTTTTAAAACCATTTTCAATCAAGAAACCACTTAATCTTTCATACCAACATCTATGAGCTTGTTTCAAATCATACAAAGCCTTTAATAATTTAAAAACATGATTTGGAAAATCTTTATTTTCAAAACCCGGAGGTTGTTCAACAAAAACTTCTTGATCAATAAAACCATTTAAAAATGCACTTTTCACATCCATTTGAAATAATTTGGAATTGACGAAGCATGCATATGCAAGAAACACACGGATGAATTCTAATCGATCAACGGGTACGAAGGTCTCATCAAAGTCAATTCCTTCTTCTTGTGCGTAACCTTTCACAACTAATCTAGCTTTATTTCTAACTATTTCAATGAGTTAAGGTGAAACTTTATTTCAAAAAACCCATTTAGTTCCTAACGGATAATTTGAGGGCCTTTCACTAAAGTCCACACATTGATGTGTTTTTGCCAAGTGAAGGAGATTTTCCTTCCAAACTAAATCATGATTAGAGCTCCAAGATAATGATGTGCAATTCTATTACAATGAGTATTCATCTCTTTGGTAGCTAATTCTAATGAACAAAAAGCAAACACATCCTTCAATTCAAGTAAATCCTCTAGAGTGGTGCTAAACCGTAAATCATCTAGAATAGTGCTAAACTAAAATGCATGATGATGCTTGAGCATCCCTTACCTATTTCTTTGATCATGGAAAATTTGGTGGCCTTTGCCTCTTTAATATGCTGATCTCCATCTTTTTCCTTTCCTTTATAGCCCTAGCCTTGATCACATGTTGGTTCCTAAAACAAGTTACATCTCAATCCCAATTTTGCCACTCCTTGGAATATATTTTACTACAATATTAATATGGATGGCCTCCTCAAATCATGCATCTGTCGTAGACAAGTTAGGGGATTGTGAATAACTAGAACATATTTGTCTCTCGTTCCTAGATCCATCCTATATAGTACTTATACCAAACTCAAACCAATCCCTTCATTCCTGATCAAGTTTTTTCACAAAATTTCTACTTTCACCTTAGAATTGGAAGTTATTTCATTGCTTCTATAATTTAAGATGGATATTAATGCTCAAGACAAAATGGTCCTTCTTATTAGGCCTCTTCTTGGCCTCAATAATCTCTTCAGACCACTTAAACAGTGTAAGGAATGGTGTAGCGATCATCTTCAGATGTCGAATAACTTAGACAGTTCTAGATAGATTAGGATGGCTTGAACTACAAGTTACTTTTTCTAATAGAAATTTCTCTTTACTTTCATCTTAGATCTTCTTTAAATTTCTTGTCAAGTTTAAATTTTGATTAGATAATCATAGTTGGTTCTTCGCAAGCCTCGCGTAGATATAATTTTTATTTGCTTTCTTGTCCAATTTAAATAAATTTCTTCAACTTTCAAATTAGGGTTCCTAACTAAATTCGGGCGAGTGTTAAAAATGCTTAAATTTAAGAATTTTCAATTTTTAGCTTTAATTTCTAGTTAAATCTTAGTGAGCTTTCTTAATTTGAATAAAAAAATCCACAATAATTAAATTTCTAATTTAACTCTTTCTAGAAAATAATTTATAACTATATCTTTTAATATTCAAAAATTATCTTTTGTAGTCTTTTTAGTTGATTGATTCACTTGTTCTAAATTTTAGTCTTAAATTGATTAAATTAGGTTAGAATTAAAATTATAATTTTCGTTAGAATAATTCTATCATCTACCAATTGATTTTGCCTAACTACACAAACGCCCTTAAACCTTGGTAATTGCAATCGACAATCCTTGTAGGAACGATCCCTACTTCTCCTTTGCTACTAGTTGACAACCGTATACTTGCAGGATGCCATCTAATTAGTAGTAGGATTTAGGTGTTTAATTGAATTATAACTAGATGTGTTAAAGAGGCATCATTTATACCAAGGTCTTCCCACTTTCAACCTTTAAAACTACCGTATAAAGTGCTTTAATTTGCTCATAACCTTAATTTTCCGCACAACTCTCCAAGCTTTTGGGTTTAAGTTAGTGTAGTTTCTTCCCTAATACCACTAGCCTGTATGTTTGCTGTTTAGCTTATACACTACGCTCTAGCTGTAGGGTTAGTCTGTCTCTTATACACATCTTTCTAATCCAACTTACTCTTACAATTGTTTTGAAAAGTATCTTAAATAGTACAAGGTATGGTATCCTCTTATCTGACCAAATGTTAATACTTCTTCCATTCCCAACCTTCTTGCACACTCTTTTTTGAAGGACACTTCTTGTACTAATGATAAGCTCATAATTGTGTTATATTTATGTGTCATTTATTGCATTTTTTGTATTGTAAGCAAGATTTGAGTTATTAATGAGGTTAAATAACTTATTCTTAGATTCAGGTACTAGAAGGAAAAAGTGCTGAAAGGATAAAAAAGATGGGAAGAAATTCCAAAGACGAATTTTGTGCAAATATGGAGCGAATTTGGATACTGTTTCGTTTTCTAAGTGTGACTTTCTGGTCTAAGCTTCGATTGATTTTATTCAAGATATGTTGGAAAGCTAAGAAAGAGAGCTAAAAGTTTCATGTTTCACACTTTTCAAATTCCAAGAGTATCAATGTCAAAATCGAAGCCGAAAGTGAAACACGGGATTTGGGCTTCGTGCACATGTGTGACCATCAAGCCGCACACATGCGCGATTTTCGAGAGCAAAGTTCAAGAATACAAAGAAATGCACATGCGCGAGGAATAGGGAGTGCACGTGCATGCGACTCAATAGGATTACATGATTTTTAATTTTTGACAGATTTTTTCGTCCGGTTAAACTCTTTTTCAGCCGATTTCACGTTCTTGTCCTAAGATAGAGACTGTAACTCTAATATTTACTATAAATAACCCATGTAGGGTGAATAGAAGGGATGAAACTCTTTTCTTTAGTTCTTATTGTGAGTTAAAAAATTATTGTGTCTTCTTCGTAGCACTTAGTGTCTAAAACCTTTTTCTTGTTTGAGGGAATTCAAGCCATCAATGGTTCTATTAAGTTGTGAGACTTCCGTACCTGAATCTATTCATTTTTTATATCAAGTATTAATTATTTTCTAATTTTATGATTGCTCTTTTAATTTGTTATTCCTGTAGAATAGTGAGTTATTAGAATTAATCTATAGCTAGATTGTTTTAATCATGTGTGTTCAATTGAATCTATGAAGAGAATCAACTAAATTTAATAATGGCTTGATTAGCATTATTGAATTTAGAGAAAATAATCAACTAATTGACATAACCATGTGTATTTATGTTTGATTAGTCTAATTGCTCTTGTTTGTTTTAATTCTTTTATTAATTAATCTTTGGCTATGTGTCTAGATTAATTTAATAGTTAGGTTAATTGGATCGCATGTGAAAGAAATTAACTTAGGAAAAGAAATAATTATAACTATTTTGAATTAGAATTCGGGTTAATTCTTCAATTAAAACTTGGTATAAAATTTGAATTATCTTATAGTGTCGATGATCAATTGGTAGAATTTTCATGGTGGATATGACTGGAACCAAGATCTTTCTTTTATACAACTCTCTTTAATATTAGAGACAGCTTTAGATTTTAGTCCAATGGGACTACTCCACATGAACTGTCTCTTATACACATTATAGAAGTTGTGTATTATACATCAGCAACTAAATATCAATCAATAGAGAGAGAAGTCACTTCTATCACATTTGCACAATAAGAGACGACCAAAATTTTGGTACCGTTGCTTGGGAACGGTTAGATTGTATTTTTGAATTCATTAATTTAAATTTAATGTTCAAATTTCTATTAGAAATGTCCACTAATTGTGTATTCCAATACATCTCATCTGCTAGACAAGTTGAATTCTAATTTGATCCAAAAACCAGAGAATGCGACACAAATTAGGGAAGGAGTTAAGGGATAGATAGCTAGGGAAAGATCAAATTTTCAACTTAATTTTTGCTGAAAAATAGGAGGAACAAGGAGAAACGAGCATGGCGCAAAGAACTCTTCAAGAACTGGTTGCGCCTACTTTAAATCAACAACCTCTTTGCATTACATATCTTGAGTTAGATGCAAAAGTTACTTTTGAATTAAAATCTGAACTAATAATTTATTGCCTTCTTTTCATGGATTGGAAGGTGAGGATCCGAACAAGCATATTAAGGAGTTTCATGTAATTTGTACAAGTATGAGACCACCACTGGGGTCTCTAAAGAGCACATTAAGTTGAAGGCATTACCTGTCTCTTATACACATCTAGATGTGTATAAGAGACAGACGTCAGAGCAGCATGTAACTCTAGTATTCTAGAGTTATTCTACTCTAAATTCTAACATTTTGATAGTATAAATCCCGAATTTTGAGTAATTAAATGTAGGTTGAAGTTAATTCCTTTCATATGCATTTATATTTTTGTTCTTGTTAAATATGTTAAGTTTTTATTAAAAATTTAGCTTAATTAATTGTTTAATTATGTTAATTTTGTACAGGTCAAATTTAGAAGTTGGAAGCTGGATTAAACAAGCTCTAGGGACCAAAGTTCTAATTATCTGAATAGGGGCAATTTTGTAATAGTCCAGGAACCAGTTTCTAATTTTGCCTTGTACTATTTAAGATACTTTTCAAAACAATTGTAAGAGTAAGTTGGATTAGAATTAGATAGTTAGTAAGTGTTAGGATAGTTTAGGATATCTTGAACCTCAAGCTTCTTCTTTGATAGAAATTTCTCTTTAATTGTCTTTGAGATCTAGTTTTCATTTCTTAACAAGTTTAAATTTTGACTAGATAGTTATAAGTGACAGGCATTTAGTTTCAAGTCCATATAATTTTTACTTAAGGAGCATGAATTTGGCAGTTGCTTGGTGAAATCTTTTACTTGCAATCTAGGTTTTCATAGAAAAATTAGGGTTCTTGCTTTTTTCTTGCTATCTAGTTAAAAATCCTTAATTCCTTGCATTAATTTCTAGTAAATCTTAGTGGGCTTTCTTTATTTTTACCAAAATCCAAAAAATATTTTGATTACAAGTTTAAGAGCAAGTCAATTTCTAGTTTAGAATTGGTATTTTCTTGAATAAATGGTGATTTTAATGGGTTAATTTACTTGCTCTTTAAATTTTAGTTCTATTTTAATTAGTTTATATTAGAATTAAGTGCTTTCTTTACTTGCTTTTACTAGAGTAGACTAAGTAGTTTCTCAATGTCGAAATTATTTAGTTCACTTATTTGCTTTAGTGGATAATCTAGTTTGAAATTAGGTTTTAATTATTTGCATTGAATTATGATTTTGAGTAGAGTAATTTCACCATCCATTGTTTGATCTCGCTTAACTATATAAATATTCGTAAAACTTGGTAATTGCCTTGAACAATCTAGTGAGAACGATACCCAGGTCGTATAGTATACCAAGTCCTTATACTTGCGATCTCTCTCTTATACACAGTCTTAGATGTGTATATAGAGACATTACTCTTTTGCAGTGTTTTGGATGTTCTTCCTCCATTCTTAGGACTAGACAAGTTTTTGGCGCCATTGCTAACCCGATCGTCCTTGATTTTTGGCAATATCAAGGAATGCTATACGGGTCGTGTAGATTATGCACTTTTGTTTAATTTAGTTGTTAATTTTGTGTATTTTTATGTTTGTTGGATATCTTGCGGAAGTGACTTGGAATTTCTATTGACTATTTGCCTTGGTTGTGTTGTAGTGCAATGTACGAGGTGATCAAGGGCCATTCATTTGCTTAGACAAGGAAAGGGAAAGAGACCCAAGGAAATCTGGAGGTTTAGAAAGGTACAACAAGAGAAAGAAATGATAGAAATGGCAAATGCTAATGCTCATCAAAGGAATTTGAACATGGAAAATGAAGAAGAAGAGGTTGTTGGAAATAATAGAATAGGTGGCTATGGAATGGAAATGACATGAATTGGAATGGAAGGCCATTAAGGGAATATGCCTTGCCGAATTTTGATGAAGCGAACTCGAGTATTGGACGGATACTCGTGCAAGCTGGCAACTTTGAGATTAAGCCCGCATTAATCCAAATGCTCCAAGCTTATGCCATGTTCGAGGGTCTCACAGTCCCAATGAAGATCCCTATACACACCTCTTGAATTTTGAAGAAGTTTTGGACACTTTCAAGTTTAATGGAGTACATCCGAATTGTGTGCGAATGAGATTGTTTCCGTTCTCTCTTCGGGATAGGGCAAAGTCATGGTTGCAATCCCACACCCAAGGAACATTTACTACTTGGAATCAACTTGCTCAAGAGTTCTTGGCAAAGCACTTTCCACCTGCAAGATCCCAAATTGAGGAATGAAATCACCTTCTTTAAGCAAGACATTGGTGAAAGCTTAGGAGAAGCTTGGGAGTGGTTCAAGGAGTTGCTAAGGAAATGTCCTGATCATGCGATTCCTTTGTGGCTTGAAATCCAAACTTTCTATAATGGTTTGACTCAAGAGACCAAATCCATAGTGGATGCCTCTGCCAATGGATCTATCTCATACAAGACTCTAGAGGAAGCTCAAGAGTTGCTTAATAGGATGGCATACAATCACTATTATCATGGACCGATGACCTGCATCGGCAACTCAACACCAAGCTAATCAAGCCAATGTCAATAGTGGAGTGTTGAATTTGAACATGCAAGATGATCTTTTCGCACAACAAAGTATGCTCATGAGTGTGATGAATAACGTTGCAAAGGTGACAGAAAACTTGGGAAACCAAGTAGTGTAAATGCCATGTCTTCTTCTCCACCCAACCAAGCATGGTATGTGATTTTTGTGGAAGCGGTCATGCTAATGGACAATGTGAGATGCCTTATGGGTCAAATGAACATTGTCAATTATGTGTCTAATCAATCATCATTCCCAACCACCCAGGCCTCATTTTCAATAAGCAAACTTTCACCAACCTATTATCACATACTATATGTGTTTAAGAAAGAATGGTCTCGATATGCATGAATATTCTCTTAGGACAACTTCTTGATATAAAGAGACTTGGTGAGGTTGAATAATGAGAGACCTTTAGGGATGCTCCCAAGTAATACTATTCCAATCCCAAGGAATAATGCAAGGCCATCACCCTTAGGAGTGGTAAAGAGTTGGAAGAAAGGGTTGGGAAAATTGTGTTGAGAAAGTGGAAAAAAGAAGGAGTTGAGGATGAAGAGGAAGAAAAAGGGAAATCTTCAAATGGGCAAGACAAAATAATGAATGAGTCTATTAAGCTCAAATCACCAAGCAATGAAGGCAAGGATCCGAAGCATCATGAGCTGAAATATATTAATGTGCCATTTCCTCAAAGGCTAAAGGATGAAGAAAAAGCAAAGAAGTTTCTTAAGATTTTCAATAGGCTTGAAATTAACATTCCATTCATGGAGGCACTTGAGAACATGCCCACCTATGCCAAATTCATGAAACAAGTTGGACGATCTCCCAAAAGGTAAAGTTTTATGGAGTACTAAAAGGACTATGGTTTGCCACCAAAGCACAAGGACCCCGGTTTATTTTCTATACCTTGTGAGATTGGGGGTTTATCATTTGGGAGAGTAGTCTCGATAAATCAGATGCCTTTTACGGTGTTCAAGAAGTTAAATGGAGGACAATTGAAGCCAACAAGTATCTCATTGCAACTTGTGGACTGAAGCATAAAGTTTCCAAAAGGGATCATTGAATATGTGATTGTGAAAATTGACAAACTCTACCTTTTAGCCGATTTCATTGTGCTTGAAATGGAAGAGGATGAAAAGATGCCAATCATTCTTGGAAGACCTTTTCTTGCTACTGGCCGTGCACTTATTGATGTTCAAGAAGGGAAGTTAATTCCGAATAAATGATGAAATTGTTACATTCAATGTTTTTAGTTCATTAAAGATTCCTTCAATTTTTGAAGATGCCATGAATATAAATGTGGTAGATGACTTAATTGATGATTGTTGTAGGAATGCAATGGAGAATTTCTCAATGGAGGAAGAAGTCTTATTCTAGATGCAAAAGAAGGATGAGACCTTATTGCAAAAGAAGGATGAGGAGAATCAAGAAAAAGGTAAATGGGGGTCTCCGACCAACCCCCGACTTGGAACTTAAACCTCTTCCTACTCACCTAATGTATGCATATCTTGGTGAAAATGAAACATACCCGTGATTGTGAATGCATCTTTAACAAGTGAGCAACTTGATAGATTGATTGTGGTGCTTAAAATGCATAAAGATGCCATTGCTTGGTCCATTGATGATATTAATGAAATTAGTCCTTCTATATGCATGCATAAAATCTTGTTGAATGATGGAAATAAACTGGTAAGGCAACCTCAAAGGAGATTGAATCCTGCATTAAAAGAGGTCGTGAGGAAGGAGGTTTTCAAACGTTTGAAAGTCGGTATTATTTATGCTATTAGCGATAGTGAGTGGGTTAGTCCCCAGTTGTTGAACCCCAGTTGTGATAATTATGTTTTGATGATGACCAAATCATACTAATGATTTGCAATCAAGTGCTGCAGAAAATCAGGATAATTCAAATGCAAGGGAGCGTCTGAAAGAAAGGTGTTCGGACGCAAGAGAGCGTCCGACAGAGAAGAATCTGAAGCAGCCTCGGATGTAAGAGAACATCCAAAACACAACCAAAAGTTGTAGGACGCACACGACCATCCGAAGAGAAGAGCTCAAAATAAAGAAGTTTCTGTCAAAGCTGTCGGATGCATACAACCGTCCAAAGCACTGTTCATATTGTTATCGGATGCATCATCGGACGCAGAGGCTTTACATCGAACGTCCGAAAGGTCCAACGGCTAGTTCATTCGGACGCACATCCACAGCATCGGCCGTCCAAAAGACCAAACGGCTAGTTTCTCAGGCAAGAAAAAATAGCCGTTAGAGAACTGTTGGAAGCAATTTCTGGGCTTCTATAAATACCCCCTTGTCTGTAATTGTAAAATATAGAGAGTAGAACTACTGCATTTAATTCAAACACTTGTAAGAGCTATTTGGGAAGAAATAGAGTAAAATATTGTACCGGGTTGTATTGGTTTGGGTAGTGTGGTTCTCTTGGCTCGACTAGAGAGAATTAGTGTGAGCAAGAGTAGACTAGTGAGTAATCTTCAAGTGTAAGAGTTGAGGGATAACAAGTGCACAAGAGTGAGGTTGTATTGTAAGACGTTTTCCCTTCCTCTTCATGCTTTTGTTGGTGCAAATCTAGCCTACTTTGTATACAAGAATTATTGCCTCACCTTCTTTCTAAAGGCATTACTAGTGGACATACTCCAAGCTTGAGAAGCTTGGAGGTTTGGTTTGATACTCTCTATCGCAAACCTCTAAATGTGTTCTGTGAGCTTCAATTATTGAATATCTTTTGTATTCATTTGTCCTTAAGTGTTTATTTGTTGCATAAAGTTTGCATTTCTCAATAAACACATTTAAAGGTTTGTTTTTTGAAATAACCTAATTCACCCCCTCTTAGGTTGCTCTTTGGGGCCAAAGAAAGAACATCTTTTCTCAGTTTGGCGGAAAGTATTAGTGATAGGGGCTTTAACTTAAAAAATTCACATTTTGAGGCCTTGATGACAAAATATGGTCTCTTATACACATCTAGATTGTATAAGAGACATTCCCAAACATCTGGTCAAGTTGAGGTTTCAAATCGAGAATTGAAGAGGATCTTAGAAAAGATGGTGAATAAGGCTGGGAAGGATTGAGCACTTAAACTAGATGACACATTGTGGGCTTATCGAATGGCTTTTTAAACAACCATTAGTATGTCACCATATCGTATTGTGTATGGAAAAGCATATCACTTCCCGGTGGAACTTGAGCATAGAGCATATTAGGCACATAAGATGTGTATGAATTTTAAATTGAAGATCGCATATGAAAAGAGGATGCAGATAAGAATATCCCTGGATCCTTATACTTTTCAAGAAGCAATTTTTGACACTAATCAAAGACTGTCTCTTATACACATCTAGATGTGTATAAGAGAGTTGCAAACTCTTTATCATTATAGTGGTGTAAATAAAAGGGAAAGAGGTAGGCTTTCAAGGTTAATAGTCATCAGCTCAAACCCTACCTTGGAGTAATCCTTGAAAGCGGACGAAAGATCGTCCAACTTGTGCAATAATGAAGCTGTACCATAGTCAAGCTAGTGACTATAAAAGAGCACTTCTTGGGAGGCAACCCAAGTCTTTGATTTAATTATTATTGTGTTCTTTAGGGTGTGATTTTTCATTAGTTTGATTTTGAGTAAATTAGTTGAATTAGGTTAGAATTTTGGTTAAAAATCTAAGTTTTATTTAGTTGAATAAATGGTGCTAAGGAATGAATGAATTTGTCATCCTAACTTATTAATTTTGTGTTTGTAGGTTGTCCTTGCAAATGGATAAAAGTGATGAAGAATTGAGCAATCTTGGCTAAGTGTAAAAATTACACTTTGCGAAATTGAGTCGAGATTGCGATTTCAAATTCTGGAGGGCATAATGGTCATTTGGTTGAGATCACGATCTCGATTTGAGATTGCGATCTCAAGTCCAAACTTCTGCAAAGCCAAATTTTGCACCGAATCGAGATCGCGATCTCAAATTACAACGTGGGAGCAATTGAACAGTGTTCTTGGCAAAATATTTCCCAACTTCCCAAACTCCAAATAGCTAGAAAAAATTTTTTGGATCAGTCAGTTCAATGACGAGTCCTTATACGAGCATGGGAATGCTTTTAAGAAACTTTGTGCAAGTTGTCCTCATCATCAAATTAGCGACTCCTTGTTAATTCAATACTTTTACAAAGGTTTGTTGGCAAATGAAAGGAACATGATCAACGCCGCTAGTGGAGGGGTATTAGATAATTTGACTATTGATGCTACTCGTGAGTTCATATCAAACATGGCAGCATGTTCTTAAAAGTTCAGAATGCAACACGAACAACCTCTTAAGCGTGTTAAAGAGGTGAGGTAAATGTTTCATCTTTAGAACAACAAATTGCCAATCTAACTTCTTTTGTATGTCAATTTGCTTTAGGAACTGCACAAACTGTGCACCCTATGGAATTTTTTCGAACAAGGGACATTCGACAAACATGTGTCCTACGTTACAAGACGAGTCTCAGAAGCAGGTAAATACCACAGGAGGATTTCTAGGGCAACAACGAGTAAATCATGATTCCTATTCTAACACGTATAATCCTAGGTGGAGCGATCATCCTAATCTGAGATATGAGAATCTGGCACAGCAACATTCTCAACAAAATCGGTAGAATTTCCAACCTTATAGTCCTCCATTTGCTCAAAAACAACAAGGTAATCCGGTTGCTCAATTTGGTAAGTCATTAGAGGAAATGCTAAATTCTTTAACTGCTAGATGTGTATAAGAAATGGAGGACTATAAGGTTGGCAATATCCAACAATTGCAGTTGAGAATGTTGCTGTGCCAGATTGCAATATAGGCTTAGGATGTGCACCAACTCTGGCAAGTCTAGTTCTGTCTCTTATACACATCTAGATGTGTATAAGAGACAGTTGCGATAATTGTTGAAGAGTGTCAAAGACATTGAGGTGCAGTGAAAATGGTCCCCGAAAGTGTTGAGGTCAAGAAAAGGAGATTGAAGTTGAAAAAGTGGTTGTGCAGGGCATGTGTAAAGGCAACAAAGGTAAAGGGGAAAGTAAGTACATGACCAGAATACAAACTTGAGCCACCATTCCCCGAAGCATTACAGGAATTTGTCAGAGAGGACCCTAACCGAGAATTATATGAAACTTTCCGCAAATGCGAGGTAAACATTCCATTGTTAGATGCTATTAAACAAATACCTAGATATGCTAAGTTTTTGAAGGAATTGTGCACACACAAAAGAAAGAAAAAGGAGAAGAAAGTTTAGAAGGTAGAGGTTGAGAGAAATGTATCGTCCATCATTCAAAAATTGCTTCTTGAAAAGTATAAGGATCCAGGTATATTCTCTGTTCCTTGTAAGATAGGCAATACACAATTCAAAAATGCTATGTTAGACTTAGGTGCATCTATTAATTTTATGCCATATTCTATTTATGATGCATTGAAAATTGGACCGTTGATAAGATTGGCATAGTAATTCACTAACCGATAGATCTTTAGTCTATCCTAAGGGAATAGTTAATTCAAGTGGGAAGCTTGGTTTTCTAGCTCCTTATAATGTCAAAGAAATAGAACAAGGTGAGTCTACTCCACCAATTTTATTAGGAAGACCATTCTTAGCTACTTCTCATACTAAGATAAATATTATTAATGGCACTCTTAGCATGGAGTTTGGTGATTCAAGTGTTAAATTTAGTATTTACGATGATGTAGGATTTTCGGACTATACTAAACATCTTTCTTTTCGTTAATGGTAAAGAAAGATAGCATTACTAACCTCTTCTGCTCCTTCGGGAAGGAAGTGAACCGCGAAGAAGATCTTGAGGAAAAATAATAACTTGTTACTTGGTACTAATTTGCACTACAATCGGTGGTAGAACTGGGAAATTCTTCCAAGTTGCAATGGATTAGTAATGCAGGTTCTAACACTTTACCACTAATGAAAAGTTGATGCTATCTGTTGTGTAGGGAACATGGTCGCCTTAAATACTTGTTTTTGAAAGATAAGGAAAAAGTGATCATCTCGAGTCAACTTAACAAACTGCAAGAAGAGAAACTTGTTGAAGTTGTGAAGGAGCAGAAGAGGTTAAATCTATCTTTCTTTAGATTAACGAAAAGAAAGATTTTAAGATTCCTTCATACTGAAGTTTCGTGAGAGTAAAACAGCATCAAGTTGAGCTAATGACAATAAACAAAGGTGCTCCATGGGAGCCAACCCATGTCCATTTGCATTTTATTCCATTCATTTATCTATTTTTGAAGACTTAATTTTGTTATTTTGCTTTTAGGGTTTTCATACTATAATTGTGTATTTAGAGTTGGAAATCAACTTAATTAATAAGTTGACCCAAGAAAATAGCTCGTTATATGGTGTTTGGGTTGTTTAGGAATAAAAATGTTATGCTTGGAAGGGTATTTTTAAGCCCATGCACACCATTTGGTGTGCATATGCGCAAAAACCAATGACAAAATTTTACAGTTTGCTCCACACGCATATGTGCACTATAAGCCTCACTCTTGTGCACGATGCCAAACCCAGCAATCGAGCATTCTGCCTTTGGCGCACATGCGCGCAAAATAGGCAGCGCATGTGCGTGCCACTCTTTAAAAGAGCAAAACCCTTATTTTGCAAACATAACTCACGGCCACCTCCTCGTCTTCTCCCAACCCCCTTCCAATCCCTTTCAACCCCTATTATTCTCAACTACTTCCCAACATCAAGTCACTCCAAATTCATCAAAGTCACATAAAAAACCTTTCTTTTTCACAAGAAGAACTCAATTAAGGTATGAATTTCTTAGGCTTTTCTTATATTTTTCCTTTTTGGGTTTTAATTTAAGTGATTAGACATTTTATCTAATTGATTTAATTGATGATTTTTCAGGATTTTAATTTACAAATCACATTCATGATTTTAATTTAAAAATCACATTCATGATTTTTTTCATGCTTCAACTAATTTAATTTGTTATGGATTGAACTTCTAATGTGTGATTTGAGTGATTTATGTATGGATTATTGATGAGGGAATGATTGAATGTTCTTTATATGTACAAAAATTCGTTCTTTATCTATGCATGCTATGTGTTTGATGAATTGTCTCAATGTATAAAGATGTTAAAACACAAGGCATTGGTGCATGAATTTAATTCCTAGAACGATGATTATGTCTTATGATTTATTCTTATTTGATTATATTGCATAAGAATGTTCTAGGAATGTGTATTGACCATAGTTTTGGGCACTACTTTGTTGAACTACATCTTAGCGTTCTCGGGCTTATGAGTTGGGGATTGTAATTTTGTATAAGCGTAGGGTGTTGGAATCTTTATTTGGGTTGCCATGATTTTTACTTTAAAATTTTATAGGTTATAGCAAGAACATGTAAGAAAGCAGCTATGGGCAAAATGCCGAGCATCTTTCTTAAGCGCTCTCCAACGTGAATGTGAACATGAAAGTATACTTGAGGAGATAGTAGAGCCGCAATTTCTAAACACAGCAGGCCGAAACAAATATGAGAAAGATATATCACAGTTGCCTGTGATCAATGAAAGAGGTATTCAAGTGCCCTTGGCAGGGATACCCGAGATCAAATTGACCATTTGCAACTGTGCGGTTGGAATCACTTTAAGTCGACGCCCAAAGTCTTCACTACCGTGGTGCATGAATTCTATACAAACTTAAGCTATTACGGTGACACTAGGGTGTATGTTCGGGAAGCAAGTGGACATCCCTGCTAATGAGATTAACACTCAATTGACCTTCAAAAGAGTTACGCATTGATGGGATGCACCTCACTGTCTTGACACTCTTCAACACAATTGTACTAACTTGATCTTAAGGACAGTTGACAATCGTGTTGAGAATTCAAAACTAATAATCTCATTAGCAGGGATGAGAATATGAGATTCGTCTGCACTTGCTACCCTTAAACCGGTTTAGTTTGTATAGGGTACGTTTATTTGTCCATGTCCCTTCCCGGTCAGACATCTCACCCATGTCACTCTAGAGCGGGCCAAACTCCTCTACTGTACTGCTTCAGAGAAATCCATTAATGTGGGTCAACTCATCCATCAGCAAATATGCTATTCTGCCACCAAACAGCAGTCAGGCTTATGGTTTCCCAATCTAATCACTGCTTTGTGTCTTAAGAGCGGCTTGGTGATTGATCCAACAGAAGAGAAGTTGAAGCCTGGGAAGCTAATTGCTATGGATATTGCGAGGGCTCCAATTAGGCACACTCATTAGCAAGTGGGGAACGATGTCGACTCTGAGGACGAGGCCGAGTCATGGCGTACCCAAGAGAAGATTCTGGAGCAAATTCTAGAAGAATAGTAGCGCATGTGGCAGAGGTTTGACAATTACATTTAGTATCAACATGCTTGGTAGCAAACCATGGAAGCTTTCCAATTGGCCAGGAAGCGGGAAGAGGACTCTTTAACATTCCCATTGCTCCCTCCCTTCTGCAGATTTGGCTTCATGCTCCTTGAGCATATGAGCACCTTTGTTTATAATGTCTTAGGGTCATTTTGATAATTTTCTTGTCTTTGAGTTGATTTCTCAGACATTTTAGTTGTTTTTATTTCATTAGACATTTTAGCTAGATTAATTTTACCTATAATTTTCGTAGTTGTATTTTTCTTTATTTTTGTGGTGTATTCCCTTAAAGGATTAAATTTTTTCCTTTAAAGATTGTACACATCTAGATGTGTACTTAGACTTATTTAGGATAGACTAAAGATCTTTTGTATTGTAGTGTTGCCCAAACTTCAATTCACATATAAGGGATATTTATAGCGGGGTACTACTCCAAACACGAATCACATCTAGAGAAACTTTTCTGTTTCACACTTTATGCTTTTATTTTTGCATTGAGGACAATGCTTGTTTTTTAGTGTGGGGTGGGATTTATTTGGATTTATAAGTTGTTTGGTGTATTTTGCTTAGATTTGTTGCAATGTTTTGACTTTTCTTTTTATATGATAGCATTTGAAAATTTTTGAAAAATTTCTATATGGATTAGTTGCAAAATTTATGAAATTTTTTGCTTAACATCTTGGTCCATTTTTCCGCATAATAACCCTTTAATTGAATCATTCATGAGTGAGTAGTCGGTGTCAATAAGAGACATCCATGATTTTTAAGAATTTTGAGCAAAAATTAATTAATTAATAAGTGCTCAAAATTCTTAAAAATCATGGATGGCTTATTTCACCTACCCTTATTGAACCTAATGATTTCTTTTAATTTTCTATGCCAAATTGTCCCTTGAAAAACTTTATTGCGCACATTATTTGTTAAGGGAATCATTAGGGTGGAAGAGCTATTAGATTGGGTGGTGATAGGCCTACCTATATATATCAAGAACTTACATTATTATTTTTTTCAATTCAAATTTTTTAGTACCCCATTTTACTCCAGTGTCTATCATCGTATCCGTAGCTGTCTCTTATACACATCTAGATGTGTATAAGAGATATGTTGTGGGTAGTGTCTATCACTAGTACATGTACCGTATGGGGACATAAAAATAAAAAATATGATGAATAAATGTCCGAAGGAATGTTGGCATATTTGGCCAAGTCGAAGAAGGGGGACTTCTTTGCTTATTATTTGTTTGGAATTTTTCATGGATGTGGTTACTGGCAAGTATATGGTTGTGGATGTATGATTTTTCATATAAGAAACTAAGTTTATGGGATGAGTGTATTACTTTAAAGTTCTTGTTCTTATTTTTATATTCTTTCCTTCTTTGATTAGCCAATACCCTAACCTACGTTATAAGCTAAAAAGTCCTACCTAATTTAAATTGAAACGGTTGTCTAGATTAGTAGAAAGGTATCAGAAGAGTGAGCTACCCTGTCTTTATAAAAATTTATAGGGGTTGCATGATTTAGATCTAAGTGTTTCAAATATAAGTTTTTGAATGGCTTCACACATACATACGAATCTCATATTCTGGTTTTTATTAGTATTTGAACTCTTAGGTTCTTAGACTACTCCAAATGATGGATTAACTTTTGGTTATTTATGTGGATATTGTTGGAATATGTTGGGTAAAAATATATTCTTAATTTTTAATTTTATGTTTGCTCGAGGACGATCAAAGGCTAAGTTTGGGGGTAAATTGATAAGCTTATAATTGTACTATATTTTTATGTGTCATTTACCGCATTTTTGTGTATTGTAAGCAAGATTTGAGTTGTTTATTGAGTTTGATTTGGCTATTCTTAGTTTTATTCAGTTTGATTTGGCTATTCTTAGTTTTTATAGGGTTGAAGTGAAAAAAGGCTGAATAGGATAAAAAAGATGGGAAGAAATTCCAAGGACGAATTGTTGTGCAAATATGGAGCCAACTCGGCCGTTTCATTTTCAAGGCGCAACTTTCTGGTCCAAGATTTGATTATTTGATTCTAGATGCGTTGAAAAGCTAAGAGAGAGAGAGCTACAACTTTTGTGTTTTACACTTTTTCAAATTCCATGAGCATCAAGTCAAAATTGAAGTTGAAGGTGAAGCACAGAATTAGGGCTTCGCACACATGCGCGACCATCAAGCCGCACACACACGCGATTACTTGAGAGCAAAGTGCGAGAATCTAATGTTCGCGCACATGCGCGGGGAATAGGGCACGCACGTGCGCGCGACTTACTAGGGTTACATGATTTTTAATTTTTGGTAGATTCTTCATCCGATTAGACTCTCTAGAGTCGATTTCACGTTCTTATCCTTGGATAGGGATTGTAACCCTAATATTCACTATAAATAACCATGTAGGGTGAACAAAAGGGATGACACTCTTTTCTTTAGTTCTTATCATGAGTTTTCAGCAGAAAATGATTGTGTGTTCTTCCATGGAACTTAGTGCCTAAAACCCTTTTCTTGGTTGAGAGAATTGAAGACATGGATGGCTCTATTAAGTTGTGAGACTTTACTTGAATCTATTCATTTTTATATCAAGTATTGATTATTTTTCTGCATTAATTTTATGATTGTTCTTTTAATTTGCTATTGTTGTAGAATAGTGAGTTATTAGAATTAATCTTCATCTAGATTATTTTAGCCGCGTGTGTTCAATAATGTGAAGCAACTAAGTTTAATAATTGCTCAATTAGCTCGCACTTTGCTGAAACAGAAAAAAATTCTTAGATGCTCAATCACATGCATTTGTCTCTTATAAGTCTAAGTGTTCTTGTATAAGAGAATGCTTCAATATTAATCAATCATTTGACGCAGTGTAACAGATTAATATGTGTATTAGGGTTAATTGGATAGCATATTGAAAATTAATTAACTTAGGGAAAGAAATAACATTGGACTTTGAAATAGAATTCGGGTTAATTATTCAATTAGTGCTTGGTATGAAAATTAAATTACCTTATGGTGTGGATTATACACATCTTTTATTTAGGTGTTTATTTTAAATTTCAATTTTTATAATGACAAAAACAACACCATCCCCAATGAATAGGACAATTGACACTAGCACACTTTTCAATTTATTTAATGATGAAAATAATAGTCTTACCACTCACGCATGTTCACAAGAACTAAAATAATACTAGAAGGCATGAAAGCACATTTGGTTATTTAAACATGCAACTAGGCAATGATTTTAAATAACGATTGGACAATCAAAAAACTTATAGAGAAGATGGACAAAATAACAACCAAGTGAAAGTGAATGTGGCAAATTAAGCACAAATTTAACTATGGTTCCACCTTTAATCATGGAATCCATCAACAATAAGTACAACACCAAATAAGGCCATGTAATGAACAATTTCAAGTAAATCATGTAAATGCTATAGCAATTAAGTTCATGAGTCTTAGAGATTGAATTTCCATCAACAACCAATCATGAAGACACTAAGGAAGGGTGCTTGGGACTTCACGGAGTTCAAACAATCAGAGAAAACAAAAAACACATATGAGGTTAACGAGGTTTAACACAACAAATGGGTTATCTAAATACCCAACTCATCCCCCAAACTTAGTTTCTCACACAATTAGTTTCACAAGGCATTCAACCATAAAGAGTACTTCCAATTCATCATGTCAAGAATTCACATGAATTGCTCAAAATAAGCTCAAAACACTTATCAAACCGAATGGTAAAACTAAGTTTATGTTCAACTAATACGTCATAAATCTATCACAAGTCACAAGTCATATATTGCCATTAACATTAGCATCAATAACCAAATTTGTCCAAGAAAGTCAAAAATTTCTTTGCCAATCAACTAAACAATAAACTAAACTAATCACAAGGCTACAAGCCTTTATTAACCCACCGAGTTCTTAAACTAAAGCATAAATACTAAATAAAGCATAAATAAAAGAAGAGTTTAAGAAAATAATCCTTTAGTAACACCAAGGAGGCTTGCCAAGAATGTCGAAATCCTTGGTGAACTTGTACCATTTTTTAGCTCCCTCCGAAGTCCCCAAGGATATGTTGAATTTTGCCATATGTAGTTGATGCATTTTCGGTACCCTCTAGGAAGTACCCCTCCTCTCCGACTCCTTGAGCCAGCTTTTTTTCAACAAACACTCCATAGGGCACTTCCTTGTACATGAAGGTTATGAGATTGGAGCATTTGCCTGGTTCTTCTTTGTTGGACATGCTTAATGACACAACCATATCACATTGGTTTTTAAGGTGCCCATTGCCTTCTTCATTTTATGGGTGTGTTGGAGCATCTTGGTCTTCCCAACCCAACATCCTTTTGAGTTCAAAAAATTGGTCTTGTATTCTCTTCATGGGAGTGGTTTGATTCTCCATGAAGGTCATCATCATCCACTCCAATTTTTTCTCATTTTTTTCTTGGTCTTCTTTGGTTGGTGTAGTGTCACACATGATGTAAGGAGAATCGATTTTTGTGAAGTGTGTTCCAAAGGATTCTTCATAATTAAATTGAGCATACTCACAACCTACGAACTCAATTGATCCTCCATGATGACCCCAAGCTTGCATTTGTCCATCGGTGTAGGTGAATTTTGGTTGACTTCACCGATAGTCATAATCTTTGTGTTCGTTGGGTTCATGAAAGTCTTTGAATAGTTTTCACCACCGTTTTTGCTATTTCATTTAGTACAGTTTGAAGGTGTTGTAGATGGCTATTTGATTGCCCCATGATGGCCATCATCAATCTCTCCAAACATGCATTCTCCTCTTCTCTGGTTGTTGGTGGTTGGATGTAGTCCTAACTATGGTACTCATAGGAATTCCCTTGAATTTAAAACTTCATGATTATATGTAGGCTCTATAAGTGTAGAAAAATGGTAAAGATAATCTTGATAGATTGAAAAGAAATTTGGATGCTAGACCATCCCATTTGGTAATCATACGGGTAGAAGGAGTAATCAAAAGAAATATGCTCATTGTCTTACCTCCATTACCATAGGAATGGTAATTTCTTTACTATTATCATTCCAATTACAGTATTCCTTACATATTCTTGACAAGTAGAAACTAGAAACAACAAAAACAAGAACAAGACTGAAAACACAAACAAGAAAAGACAGAAAAGTTTACACTACTAACTAGTTTAAACTATCAAGTGAAAATCCTTTTGAATTTTTTAAAATAAGACAATTCAACTAACAAAATATAAAACCTTTTGGATTTTGAAAATAAGGGACACAACTACACAAAAATGAATAATCTTTTTGGGTTTTCAAGTAGGTGAGACAACTACACAAGATAAATAAACTTCAAACTAGTATTCTAACCAAATTCTATTAATATTAACAATCTTTCCCTGGCATTTTTGTCAAAAACTTGTTGCGTCTAAAGAGACACAAATATCTAGTTATAAAATAAACACCTAAATAAACTAACTTTAACTAGATCTTTCTCATCTATATGGTGTCAAATAGTAATTAGGGAAAGTAGTGATCGTTCCTACGAGGAATGGTGTTCAAATACTGTTTAGGAATTCTTTAAAAAGGTAGTTTAACTAAAAATGCATTAACAACTAAGTGAAATGAGTAACAAAGAAGGTTAAAGTTTATGCTAGCCAATTTTTTGGGTGGTGGTTAATTAAGCTAATCAAGTGATCCTATGTGCCGAATTAGAGGTTGATTTCAATTGTAACCTAATCTCAATCTCTTAGCAATTTGGTCTAGTAGTCTAATTAACCTAAGTAAGAATCCCTGTTGGCACTTAAGCTAATCAAACTTGATTAATTACTCATGAAATTCAAGCAACCAACTAGGTGAATTAGTCAATCAAAATCTAATTCTCACACTAGTCCAACATTAATATTGCTCTAGAATAGAGGTTCAATTCCCATATTCTCTTAGTTAACCCAAATTTACTAGTGGAGTGATCAATGCCCCTAATTAACCCTTAAACCCACTAATGTTGTATAATTAGTTCATTTTACCGCCTAATCAACCTATTAACCTCTACCTATATGAAATTAATTTCACTAAACCCTAACACCTATGCTAAATTAGAACATATCTAAAGACATTAAAGCAAATAAAAGCATGGAAAAGCAATTAAATGAATTAAACATTAATGTCTAGAAAACTAGTCTAGATAATTAAAGGATTGAAAGCTAGGTAGATTAAAGCAATGAATGAAAACAAGAAAGATTAAATAAATGCATAAAAGTGGATTAAACATAAAGAAAATCTTACAATGTTGTAGAACAAAGGTACAGAAATAGGGGATAGTCTAGGATTAACAATAGAAGAAGAAGAAAAATTCCCCCCCAAATGGGGAGGAGAAAAGAAAAAAAAACAAGGTTGTGGAGGCTCATTTCAGCCCCAAAAGATATTTTTATAGTAGGGTTAGGAGTTGAGGATGAAAGGACACAAATGCCCTTGAAAAAGGCTTAAAATGACCAAAATCACAGCTCTGCCTTCTAGTTGTGTCTCTTATACACATCTAGATGTGTCTAATAGACATCTATCAAGTATATAAAATCCCCATCCGACATCCGATTGATGCGCCGTTTTTCAACCGAGCCCTAACACATAGGAGAACATAATTAGTTATAATGAAAATTAAAATGACTCCTAAACATTTAAACAAAATTCTCACTAAAAGAGACAAAAAACAAAATATGAATAAAAACCTAACTCCTAACAAAATTAGGTTAAAGATAATACACCAATTCTAAATACAAGAACCTAATAAAATATGATAATTAACACCTAAATAAGTACTAAAATACTTACTAAAACATTCTAACACATAAAAGTATAAATAGACAAAAACACACATTAAAAGACTAAGAATGTTTGAAACTAAAAGAAAAACTATTAAATTCAGATTACATATAACTCTAGTTTCTAGATTTATCAGTTAGGCCCCTCTCAAAGAAGGGGGAACCAGGTGCCTCACATTGGAGGGATGGCCTGCCCTTTCATTGATAGGGGTCGACTCTGTGGCCCTCTCTCTCGAGGTGGTTAGCCAAGCCTCTCACCTCGAGAACCTCGAGGGGGCACATGGTTTTGCCTCTCTTGGGACCAGCTACCCAAATATTCAATGGTATAATACACTTCTATACAAAGTATGTTGGACTTGATTTAACCATTGGGTGATGAGTTATTGTCATTGGCGAGTATTTTCATCCTTCTGGAAAATCTGGATGTACTACCACATTTGTGGAATCTATTATGAAAAGTCAGGGTAACATACCAACTGGTGTTTCCTCGCATTCTATACCCAAGCAACTCAAAAGGTTTCCTCATGATAACATGAAGTCATCTATGACTTTGTTGGCTAAATATTTAGAAAAAATGTAGGCGAATACCTCATAAGAAAGGATTAAACTATAAGAATGTTGCTAGAGAGGAACTACACTGGAGGTTATTCCTAACTCCATGCATTATGTTGATCTTTAGGGGTTAAGGAATAAGTATGCCATTCTCTAGGAATTCCATCCGCTAAATCTCGGACCTAATTTTATGCCTTGTTGGCTTATTGACAGCATTTTGAAACTTAATCCTATCTATAGGATCACCGCTATGAGTTTGAGGTTTCCTCTTTACCCATTTATTATGGAGGTGTTATCTTACTATTAGTCGGGACTAAGGAAAATTATTTTGAACTTTTGGAAGTCAATATTTATCATCCATTGCAAGTCAGGGATTCTATCCATCCATGAACTTGTTCAAACTATTTTTAGGATGACCCATATGCTCAGGCGTATGAATTGTGGATAGGGACTGTGCTTCAATGCAACACTATACAAACTCAGAGATAGTTTTTTTTTGTTTTAAATTTACAAGAGATGTGTTAGAAATACTTAGCACTCCTACTAAAGGGTCAGGATTGTGCTATGGAGCATGAAAAGCTTACAATCATCTATTCTAGAAGCAAACATTATAGGGAAAAATGTTATAACTCTTATAGTTGTCTCTTATATGACTTATTTTCCTTGATATTTCTAGCTTTACAAAGAATTAATATTATAAGATGTTCATTTTGCTAAGACAGAGGATCTCTTCTAGCATGTGAGAGAAGTTGTTGCTTTGATGAAAGTAGAGAATATCAAGAGAAGATGAGTGGAGACTACAACAAAGAAAAAGGGCTTTGTCGACCAATGGTGGGAACACCAAGGATAGCTCATTTGGTCTGGTAAGAAGATTGCTTGACTTTCCTTCATCTAGATGTGTATAAGAGACAGGGTACATACTTACCTTTGAGGCAAAATCATCTCACTCATTTATTGTTGGTATTAAGAGTGATCCCAAAGGTAAGTATGTACCTGATAGGCCACTTTGGAATGATTGTCTACTTCAAAGTTAGTCTACTTGTGAGTAGTTGGTGTGTGCCTGTTTGGTTCACAAGTTTAGGACAATTGTTGTTAAAGACAGAGAAAGAAGATCTAGTTTTGATAGGGTACTTCCACTTAGTCAATTTGATTATTTGTCAATATTGCTCTTTTATGCTTTTGACTTGTATTTATGATCACAAGTTCTTCTTTTTAGGCACGTGTGTATTACAACACACTGGTGCTTGCTTACCATCAAAATGAGAGAATTGTCCTGAGGTCAAATGATAATATCTAATTTGCAGAAGTCAAGTTGTGAGGGCCCAATCCGGTTTGGCTAGGGGGAACAAGCACTCCAATAACAATATCCGTGAGCTAGAGCTAAAAATGAAAGACTTGGAGGGTTAGGTGATTTGATATACTGAATTTGCTCTTAAAGCTTCCTAACTCTTGAAATGACTCAAGTTTCTTTGAGCAAGGTGAAGTTGAGCAAAGATTCTTAAATTAGAAGAGAAAACCGAGTGAGTTACATTCAGGAGCTTAGAATAGGGATTCTACTTGCACTAAGGAAAAGAACCCTTACAAATATTATTAGGTTGTTTGCTATTTTTTTAAAATTTTGTTTATAAATAATTTATCTTTGGCATTGGACCTGGCTAGTAGACCTGTATGATGGGTGGATTATGTAGGTGTTATAGGACATTTTAGGCCGTTAGTTTGGGCCTATATTTGCATTTGTACAAGCTTCTCTCATTTTTTTTTGAAGGTATATTTACCATGTATTTGCTTTTATTTTCTAATTATGTTCTCCTATGTTATGTCTGTATCTTATACATGCCCTTCCTTAGTGGGTATAAGAGACTGCTAAGCCTCTAGAGGATAACTTGTAGACATGTGTTTGATATAATCCCTGCTAGATATAGGGTAGCGTTACCTACAGAGAGATGTATGAAATCTATATTGTTTAGATGCTCTTGCCACTGTGTATAAGTTGTAGGTATTGCATATTTTACAATCCACTAGATCCACTCCTTTCAAGGAGAACCCAAAGAAGGCTTCTAGCAAATAAAGTTCATATGGGGCATTTGGCAAAGTGAAAGTGATCCATTACTTAGGAGAATCTTTGCAAACAATTCGAAAGTAATGGATATTCCAATACTTGAAAATTTTTACCACAACAATATTTTCCTCCCAAAAGCACTAGTTGATGGTATTAGTTTATAAGTATCTGCTAGTGGACATAAATAACTAGGTTTTAGGTGTTTTGACTTTATTTTTGTCAAAGTGCTATTTGGCAAATATAGTAACTTGATAGTTTTGAGATACTCCCAGATGTTTTTGAGATTCTTGAAGTCGTAGATGCGATACTATTCTCCTACTAGCTAGCAAGAGCTAGAATTTTTCTTATTCAATATATTATTAGTGATATAAAACTGTATTCATGCTAATTAGCAAGAGTTAGGATTTTTAGATATAGAGTTATCCCCTTGTTTACTAGTAAGAGTTAGGAATAGATGTGATAAGATTACCATCCTCTCATAATTTATCTAGATGTGTATAAGAGACAGGAAAGTTTTAGGACATCTTGCAAGATGTGTATAAGAGAAATACACATCTGGCCTGTATAAGAGATAGTCTCTTATACACATCTAGATGAAAATCTTATACACATCTAGATGTGTATAAGAGACAGCCATTGTGCTATGGAGCATGAAAAGCTTACAAACAGGTACAAAAAGTCCTAACTCTTTCTATCAAATAGTGAGTTTGTATAGTGTGGCATTGAAGCACATGTCCCTACCTCTTTATCTTCTAAAATAATTAGAGACTTTTGGATTGGTGATATGCATGGTGATATTCAACTCCTTAGAGGAACTATAGATGACAGTTTTGTGAGGTTTTTCCTCCATCATTCTCTTTAGACTTAGTATATGGGAGGAATTTCTTTCTCCTAGAGTGAGGATATAGGTAGTCAGGACATAGGGGCATTGAATTGCAAAGAGATGTAGATAGCTCACTAAGGTGTTAAGCTTTTCGTGTATGCGTAGAAGAGATCCTCTGTTTTCCAATGAGTTATTAGTAGTGAGATTTTTTTTGATGTCCAAGTATTGTAGATGTAAGGAGACTAACTAGTCCTTGTGGTATTTTGACGAATATAATGAGCGTAAAGCTCCATGAGGTTTTGTGCCCTGAAGCGTCTTCTTCTTGTATATCGTATGGGGTTTTCTGAATGATCTTATAACGATGCTTTGGTTCTAAAAGAATAAAGGATGAAATGTCTCAACACTATAAGGGTGAGTTAAGATGGAAGGAAATGGAAGGAAGAGAAGAGAAAAGGAGGGAAAGTTGAAGTTTTTAGGTTGTTTGGGAGTTTTAATAGAGGGATAAAATTTTTAAAAAAAACTTTAATGGAAGGAAAAGTTAAACTACTCTACAATTAATTATGAAATGACATATTTGTCCTTCAAACATAATACTAAAATATCAAAAGAAGAGGCGTTTTAGTAAAATACTAACATTAATGAAATTTTCCTTCCAAATCTCCCAAACAACTTGAAGGAAACTTCTCTCCCCTTTCTTTCTCTTCTCACGTTAAAAATCCAGGTTCTATATAGGAAATTATTGAGGATTATACCAACTAGGAAGCAAGTGCACCTGGATAATTCACTATGAAAGCTGCAATGATGATCATGAGAACCTGAATCTGATACAAAGTGGTGCAAATTGTTATGGGGAAAAAACCAGATTCCAATTTTCTTTTGTTGCTTGGTGGCTTTATAAAAGGCGACTTTGGCAGAAATGACAAACTATAAACTGGGATTTAGCATTGAATCTCCATTATATAAAGAAATGGAACTTAAGTCAATTTCAGGTTGTAGACATTTGTAAATTCTCATTCATTCCTAAAATTCACAATAAAATTTGCCTCTAACCATAGAAAAGGGGTTCACCACTTTCTTGGTTAATTCCCAGAATTCATGTAAAGAGATCTCTATTCTTCTTTGCATCATAGACTTAGATCTGTCTCTACTATCCACGAATAAAAACAAAGCAAGCACAAAAATCCAAGAAAAAACATAAATTACTTGGAGATTAAAGCAAACAAAATAGCATATTTAAAACCAAAGTGCATTGTAAAATATCAATACCTACAACTGTCACTCCTGGCAAGATCCTGTCTCTTATACACATCTCCAATATGTTTATGCATAGAGAGAGCCAATATGTTTTCCATAATTACTAAGGGAACTTCTTGTCGTCGAAGGGGAAAAAGAGAGAGAGGGTGGGAAAATAGAAGAAAGGGTGAAGTGTTGATGAAAAAGAAGAAGAAGAATGCAATTTTGCAAATTCCACTTTGGTCTCAAATATTTTCGACGATTCCGTCAAATATTTGTAAGAGTTCTTTTCCTTAGTGCCTATGAACTTTACTTTTTGAAATAATACACATGGCACTATAAGTTTTGTAAAAGTATTAAATAGAATTTATGTTATAATTTGAACTAAATTAAGTAGTCAGACTACTTTATTTCACTGATTTGGACCTTTTTTTAATATTAATAAATTGAAATCATTGGCGTATTATTTAAAAATAATATTTGGTCACACTTTTGTGCTATTCATAAATAAAGTTGACTTTTAATAGTGAAATACTTGTTTTTATATGAAATAATATTTTGCAATAGCCATTCAAATAATAATTAGTGATTAACACTTCAAGATTTCAAATCTATTAATACTATCTCTTAACTAGAATATTTTGATGTCTCTTATACACATTTAGATGTGTATATTATTGACAGGATATTCAAGCACGATTTTTAATGTCCTTTGCAACCGAATTAAAAAAATGGCCATTACAAGAAGTATGTTAATGGCGAAGTAATTCAATCCAAACATGGAAACTTAAAAAGTGTTCAGATTCCAAAATAATAATATAATAGTGTGCAACCATCCGAACAAACTCATTATACATATTATAAATAAAGTAGGACATTAAATAGGTAAAAATAGGACTGTCAATAGGGAAGTGTCAGCGCAAACTTGTTCTGATCGACCTGCTAAAATCCAAACCTATTATGAGAATAGAGAATAGGTTAGGCCGAATTTTATTATTGACTTCAAAGTTTAAGAGGTTTGGAGGTGAGTTTGGGCTTTGTGCTAAACCCGCTTAAGCTCCCGAATAGCATATATTTTTATGTGTGTAATATCTTTTACATATTTGTGTAACATACTTTTTCAAATATTATGTGTATGTATGAATATTAATACTTAAAATCACTCAATATGTAGTTATAGATATATGATAATTTGTTAAACGATAATATTGTGTTATCTAATGTATATTTATTTTTATCATTCAACTTATCATTCAATAATATAGAAATTTTTAACTCATTTTATTCGAATGAGTATATAGTATATGATTGTATAAAAATAGTGTAAAATATTATATTTTTAAAGCATATAAAATTATGATAATTTGCTTGGTTAGTAAATAAATTATATGAATTGAAGCACAAAATAATAAAAACATAAGCGAGCTCGAGGTGGCCGAATTTGGGTCAAAATCTATTTAATTAAGAGCTGAACTTGGGCCTAATATTTGTGAGTTTTGGTGAGCTGATCTTGGGTCTTAAGTTTTAGTTTTTAAATGGATTGAATTTGAGCTTATCACGTTTGGCTAACAAAGCCTAACTAATGGCTTTTGTATGCATATCTTCTCCTTGTCTGGCTGATGAAGGACAGCCAACGACAAGGAACAGTGTGAAAACAAAAGGCTATATAGTGTAGTAGGTTCATTCTCACTTCTATAGTAATAAATAAATGTATGGATGTTGAGGCTGATGCTCTCTACTCCACTAAATGTCCAAATTTGTGTTGTGTATATACTAATCAAATAAGTTTATTGAAGATTAGAAGGGACCAAAGTATAAGCGGAACAAAAGTGCTGCCTAAAAAGCTCCTCGCACGCCTACCATTTAACATTGTGCCGCATGGACAAACTCCAATCTTACCTATGCTATGCAACGTGATCAATCTTGATTATTTGTAGTTTAGCAAGCTCACATACAGCTGCCAAAAAATCCCAATGAGAATGTGTATGTTACTGCTTATCCTTGTTGCTCTCGGAATTGAGACTAAGACTTAATTCCTTTAGCTCCTGATACAATCAGCCCATCTTGTTCAACCAATTGAAAAAAAATCAGTCAAATTTCAATCCCTATTGAACTCCCACACAAGGAACCGAAGCACATTGACCCCACACAAAAACAAAGTGGCCATATAACAAACTTCAGACTACGAACGTCCCATTCCACGTCCGTTGTATAAAAATGAGCACGACACATTGACGTACTTGCCAATTTTTCGGCTGCGAAGGTAACTTTTTAAAATTTCTTCTTTCCTGACTCAATACATAAGCCATCTTAAAAGAATATAGCACCCCTTTTCTATGGTATTATTATTACGATAAGAACAACTTACCAACCAATAAGTCCATCTACAGCTGTCTTGAACACGAAGCACATACGGCTTTTTTCCTATTAACAAATAAATTACTTTAACTTTTTCCCAATTATGAAGCTCATATTGTCCTCTATGATATTTTAAATATGCATTTCAATGAATTATCCAATTAGCCGTCTAACTTTGCCCAAGAAAATTGATAACTGTTTGCAGCCAAAGAACACAACGAAACCAACAACTAATAAAATACATTAATTGGGAATTATAAACCTTCCTCACAAGATTCTTTGTATTCATCATTATTGGTAAGTTGTTCAGAAACATATAAGAATACGATTATGTAGACAAGCCTTAAGTGTCTTTAAATCCAAGTAAGTATGCTTTAAATTGTTAATTTTTTTATGCAAAACATATTGGTCTCCATATAAAATATCTATCTCTTATACACATCTAGATTTGACTTATATCACACATCTCCTTCAAAAATATGTAATCTTTAGGCCCCAATTAAGCCCACATATAAAAACCTCAATTGTCTTTCACTTTACTAATTATTTAGGAAAATACTTGTTCCAATCCCTTGCCTATGCAACAAGTTTTTATGCATAAGACAGAGGCAGACCAATATATTGTTGCATAAAACTTTGGAAACTTACAACTTGAAAATGCAAAAAAAAATTGAAAGAAAAACAAATAAAATTCTAACAAATTAGAAGATGCTAGAATTCAACATCTTAACTACAAAGCCAGTGGTATTTTTTTAAACAAGAAAACCAAATCATAAACAAATAATACTAACAGAGTAAACAATATCACTATTAGAATATTAATCTATGCTGTGTTCAATTGTAAAAAAATTATGCACTCCGTCATTTGCAGTTGTAAGCACTAAATTTTGGAGAATTAAATTTGCATGTATTCTAGTTACATGAATCTTTAAAATTGATCGTCTGATAATATATAAGTAGTATGCGTTTATTTTGAAGTACAAAAAAATTGGTTTCAACACCCAAAAAATTCCATACAGAAATGCATAATTCCCTATATGAACTACTTCCAAAACCAAATTTTAAAATGCAGAGCACGAATCACAAAGCTATTGTGTGTGTATTCTTAGTTGCTTCTTTTCCTATACAGCCCACGTTGTGCACTCTCTAAGAAACAAGGCAATAATATTTAATTTAGTCCACATCTGTCATCACTGGTAAGTTTACATTGTATAAGTGGTATGGCTTTCCTATTCTTGCATCACAACTTAAGGCTTCAAGCATGGTATGTCCAAAAAATTTTACCATTTGCAAAAGTGAATCTACTTTTCCATATAAAGACAGAAAATATTCACATCAATTATGAGATTTTACATGGCTCACTGTATAAGAATAGTTCATGTAATAAAATGAGTTAAAATTTTAACCTCCACGTAAATAGAAATACTCCACCAATCTTTGTCCCTAGTTATGCTCACATACCATATCTAGAACAAAGACAATGTATGCCATTTCTAAGGATATGTATAAAGTTAATTTGATTGGATATTATTTGTTATGTGCGATTACCTGAATTCTTTTTTAATAAACTTTCGTTGACTAAAGAATAGGTATTTTACTAACATCCATACATTTATTTATTACTATAGAAGTGAGAATGAACCTAAGTTCACTATATCTGTAATTATACATTGTAAATATGAATAAGGACTAGTTCTAATCTTCAATAATAGCATATTATGGCTAGTATATACACCATGTATTTATATAAGTGTAATTAATGCTGTAGTGGACTATTTTCAGTGTTTAAGTCTTAATTGGTCGCACAAATTAACTTAGGACCTATTTTTTTGTGTGATTATGTGATTTAGGTTTTATATAACCTAGGATAGGGTTAACTTAGTTCTATACAAGCAAACAAACCTAAACAACTAATCAGGAATAGTTATAACTTAAGTTTCTTAAATTTTGGTAGAATTGAAATAAATGGTTTCAACTAAATCAAGTATAATCTGGTTTGAAAGAGTTGGAGATTTGTAAATTAATATATGCTTGGTTTGTGCTTTTTTTATAAAGCTTTTTAGGAGCTGAATCCTATACGTATGAGTACTCATGAATTTAGGGCCTATTAGTTTAGACCAATTAAGACTTGTACACTGAAAATAGTCCACTACAGCATTAATTACACTTATAAGATGTGTATAAGAGACAGCTACTAGTCAGCTAGTCAATATGGATAGGAATGCATGATGTTTTA
Source organism: Cinchona pubescens (assembly GCA_025175665.1). NCBI lineage: Eukaryota > Viridiplantae > Streptophyta > Magnoliopsida > Gentianales > Rubiaceae > Cinchona > Cinchona pubescens. The sequence goes on along the minus strand of JANKKI010000393.1, from coordinate 138,980 downwards.
TAAAACTTTGTTGGGTCATGTTTTTACACTTATGTATCTGTTAATACATCTAATGTCTATAGCTTAGTTTAAGATTATTCTATATGTCTCAAGCTAATTAGGATGCATTAAGCTTAAAGTCTAAATTTCTTATTATAACTTTTTTAATTCAAATGCCAAAGACTTGTTGTATTGATTATCAAAAGTCAAAATGTACAAATTGAGCAACGCTCAACATTAGGATCCCAAACAAGCAAAGTTCTAATTATACTGTGTATATAGAACATAACTTAAAACTAAGGTGACAAGCCAGGGTCTTAGCCTGTCTATTACAATTTAGACAAATTTAGACAAAAGAACACCAATCTAAAGTATCAAAATAAAACTAAATTTGTTTTCCAAAAGAGTTACAATCGTAACATCTTCACAATTGCTATTTTGAAAGTTTTGAATAATGTCTAAGGGTGTAAATGAGTCGAATCGAGTACAAATAGTGCCTTACTTGAACTCATCTCGAAATTTTTTTTGATACTCGAGCTCGAACGAGCTTCAAAATTTGAGTTCGAGCTCGAGCTCAAAAATTTGACATAGATCGAGCTCGATTCGAGCTTGCTCGTAAATAAGTAAAACGAGCTCAAACTCGAGTAGTTTGACTTTTTCATAGGTAAAAGATGTAATTTTTCTAAAAAGTATGGACATTTTAGTAATTTTATATATAATAAAAAAAATTATATAATGCTAGAAAAGCTCAATGAGCAGTTGAGCATATTATACATATGCTCGAGATCACAGGCTGTCTCTTAGATCTCTTTGCTAAACCACTATTATAGTGTTTTATGGGTTGCTTCTTTGTGTAGGGAGGTTTAGGTTCCTATATTCCAGCCACTCCTCTTGAGCCTTTTCCATCAAAGTCCCAAAGTCACACCTATTGTTGTTGAATATGCCCTTGTTTCTATTTTTTCATAATTGCCAAAGAATTCTTTGGCAATTATGAAAAAACAGAAACAAGTTGAGGTTGTTGACTATAATCATTTACAATAGTGGTATGACTGTCTCTTATACACATCTAGATGTGTATAAGAGACAGCTTCAGTGTTTAATTTTATGCTTGCATGAAATTCCAGTGAACTTCAAAGGACAACTTGTTGATGTTCCCGTCTGGCTTCCTCTATGATTAGGATTATGTCTTTTACAAATTCTTCTTTTTTTTTTTTTTGAGCTTTTATAGATAGATTCAACAATGTACAACTGGTTTTGGATTCATTCTGACACAAGTATATACACTGTCTCTTATACACATCTACTCTTGCTCCTAGTCATTGAAACAGAATTTGGGTAATCTTTAGGAGAGCTAGACTAAATAACTACTTAAGCAAGCTTGTGTTCCAGTCATTTCTACTAATAAGCTGGTTTACTTTCTCAATATTACAATGTAATTATGTATCATATATGCTGGAGCTGTTTTCCCCCATTCCCAACCAACCACCCAAATTATCATTCCACATATTAATTGTTTTACACATTCTTATCCTTGTTCTAAGAGACAGGAAGTTCTTCTGACACTACATATACTCTTCCAAAACCAAGAAGCACTACTAGGTAAAGAAGCATAAAAATACTAGACCTAGGAAAGTATTAAGCTTTGAGCACTTTAGATACTAGGAGATTTGAGTGGGTAATGATCCTCCAAATGTGTTTGGCTAGTAAAGGATCATTGAAGGCATGTATATCTCTCAAACCCAAACACCCCCTTTCTTTGATTTATGTCATTTTATCACAACTCAACTAGTGAATCTTATTTTCATCCTCTCTGACACACAACCAAAATTTAGCAAGGATACAATTAATTTCCTCACAAAGGCTCTTAGGAAGTTTGAAACAAGACTGGCATAGCTAAAGTAATTGACTTCAATAGCACCTCTTTACCAGCCATGCTAAGTAATACGTCAGTTTCCAACCCCTCACTCTATTAGCCACTCTCTCTTTAATGTATCAAAAAATTTGTCTCTTAGGTTTGGTAACCACCATAGGTAGACATAAATAGCTCCCCTGAGTGACTTCTCTTACATCCTGGCGTAAAAGACAGTTAGTTAAATGTCCTTTTAACCTCATCATTTGTATTCTTGCTGAAAAAATAGAGGACTTTTCGTTGACTAGGTGACTAGTAGCACTTCATCTTTTGATAATCCTCATGATTTTACTATCCTTCTCACTATTGGCTCTACTGAAGATCACAAAATCATCTGCATAAAAAAGTTGGGAAACCTAAGAGACAAATTCTTACATAATTTCAAGCCAGTGATATCTTTCCTCTTACAAGCTTGATTAAGCACGTATTACTTAGCATGGCTGGTAGATGTGTATAAGAGACAGGTTTATGTCATCATCAGTTGTAAGGTTNTAAATAAAATTTAGACGAGCAAGCTCGAATGCATCTCTAATTATACTGTCAAATCTGTCTCTTATACACATCTAGATGTGTATAAGAGACAGCCATTAAGACATTTCTTAATGGATTACTTTAAGAGATAGATTAAATGCTTTTGCTAACTAAACGAGGTTAAAGGAAAAGAAAAGAAAGGCATTTCATGAGAGCTTGAATCTAACAAAGCTTGAAGTATCAAAGTTCTTGTTTTAACACATCTAGATGTGTAAAAGAGACAGACATTGCAAACTTTTGTGATTTTTATGTGATGTTCGGGTGATTAAATTAAGCACATAATGTGTTAGTTTATTTTGAACTATTTGAATACGATTCATTTGCATATATAAAACTACTTGCACTTGTGTTATACCCAGTTGTGTACTTTATCACATCGGAGGTATTTGGGACTATGATATGTATAGGTTTGATAAACCCGAACTAGTAACATATTTGATTTAAACGGTCAACCTACCATGACTATGAAACCCAAGCACTTTGAACGGGATGATCGCTAGTGTTTGGACATTTGATTTTATATCGGTACTCTTGAGTTTTCCAATCTGTTGTAGCCACTTGGTACTAAGATTTATTGCTGGAGATTTATTAATGCCAAGGTATTATCCACATTAAAGATTTGAGAGTTGAACATAGGAGTTCTCTTTGTTCACCAAGAGAATAAAGAGAACTCCTATGTTCAACTTCATATGGCTTATATTTGAGGCCGACTGTATCCATCCCGATGTGAATTTTATTTTGCTCTACATGTGTGCACTTTATTATTATTTTTTTCTTTAGATGCACACATCTAGATGTGTATAAGAGACAGTAGTAAAATTTGTCCCATTAAACATGGGACCGCCTTGTGATTTGGCTGATATTCTCGTTATCCCCTTATGATTTTTAAACTACAATCTAACCCTTGTGGTTTGGATTTTTTACAAAGTAGATGGAAAGGTAAAAAAACTAACAATTTTGTGAAAAATAAAAGGATGGACCCCTAAGAATAACACCTCTCTACCATCCAAAAAATTCCTCCGACAAAAGAAAGGAGTTGTGTTTTATATTAAAATACATAACTAACCTTGATTAAAGGCTTTAAATGACTAAAATAATCATTCAAATTAAAAAAAATTTAACCTTCTAACTGTCACTTAGTAATATTTAACGGTTTCTTTACCCCGAAACCAATGATAATGTGAGTGCATAATTCTATTCTTTATATGATTGACAATCCAAAGTATAATGATTAAACCTATATATTTAGGCCAACTACAAGTATAGACCTAAGATAACTATAAATGTAGGATACAAGTAAGATAAACATGAAGTACAAGATTTGTACATGTTAACATCCCCTCTCAAACTTAAGATGGAAAAGTTGATAACAACTTGAGTTTCTCACAAGTGTATGAAAATTGTTTTGGAAAAGGAACACCCATGTCATGAAAAAACCATCGCAACCAAAGTAGTTTAGATGTAGTATTAGCAAGAGTACGGTACTCAGATTCTAAACTAGAATGAGAAATAACAGACTGCTTCTTACTACGCCAGGAAGTAAGAGAATCACCAATTGCTGTCTCTTATTCATTGGAACGACGATTAGGATCTCCAGCCCATAACTCCATGAGGATGATAATGGAACGTGTAATCCATGAGAGATTGTGACTTTTACATATCTCAAAATTCGTAAGATAGAAGCAAAATGGGTAGAATATGGAGAAGACGTGAACTAACATCACTAGATGTACAACCTAAGCTATATCTTATGGTCGAGTAACAATTAGATAGACAAGACTATTAACTAACTGTCAATATTGTGTTGGATCTGTGAGAAGTTTCCCATCAGTAAAACGCAACTTGACATTTGTTTCAAGTGAAATATCGATAGTTCGAGCATCCGTGATCCCCGCACGGGAAAGAAGATCTGAGACATATTTGGCTTGGGACAAATAATAGTCTGTAGAAGACTTCGAGACTTCCAAACCAAGAAAATAACAAAGTGATCCCAAATCCTTTATTTCGAACAGTGTGCTGAGGAATTCTTTCAAGTGTTGAATGCCTGATATCATTGCCTCTGATGATCATACAGTCATCTACATAAAGAAGATCTAGATTATTGTACTAGACGAAGACATCTTAATGAACAAGATTAGATCATATACTTCTTGTATGAAACCTGATGTTATAAGAGACTTATTTTGATAATGACATCAACATCTATGAACCACTTAGCATCGTTGGCGATGTTAAGTACCTACACAATCACGCATTGCACCGACCCGAACTGTATTTATTGCTCTTATAAATAGGAGCTTTTATAACCTGTAAAAATCATCTAATACATAGAATACAAGTCTAGAAGAAAGTAATTTGAAGTGCAAATTGACTTTAGAGCCTTGTTGTATTAGTGTGAAATTGTGAGTGAAATTCAACATTGAGTGGAGTGATAATCTTGTATAAAAAGTTGTAAGTGAGATTCTTGGCTCAACTAAAAGAGTTTTAGTGTGAGCAAGAACTTCCCAACTTTGTAAAGATTGTTGGCTCACCAAGTGTGTGAAGCATTCAAATTTGATACAAAAAGCTTGCTGGTTTGGAAGTAGTTCTTTTTGTTCCAATTTGATTCTCATCACAAATTTTATTTTTCAGAAATTTCAGTTTTGGCAAGCCTCTTACTGATTTCATCTTAAAAATATCAATATCTCTTAAAGTAATTTTAAGAAACCTAATTCACCCCTCTTAAGTTGCTTTGGGACCAACAATTGGTATCGTAGCTGGTCTCATTGCTTAAACTGTTGAGAAAAGAACTATGGCAACCAACAATGCTTTGTTTTTGAAGGCCAATCTATTACTAGGCCTCCCATGATGTGTATAAGAGACAGGGTTTATGAGAGCGAGTAGTTACCCCCTCTGCAATCTATTGACATTGAAGAGACAGCCTTTAGTCAATACCTGTGTCTTCATCTTCACACAAATTCTTTGAGATAACACCATTAGAAGAAGAGAAAAGACGAGATTGAGCTCATCCACTAGTAGTGGATCTGACCCATTCATGCTCTATCCAAAGAATGGGATGCCAAAACAATTGCCATAGAGGAAGCTAAGAATTTAAATTTAATGCCTATTGAATCACTAATCAATTCTCTTACATCTTATGAACTTAAGCTAAAGGCCAAGGTTGTGGATGATGAAGAAGCAAGGCCAAGAAGGGGCATTGCTCTAAAGACCTCTCAAGAGGAAGATGAAAACATAGCTCTCAGCTCCATCAATCTAGAAGATGAAGATCTTGATGAAGGAGATCTTGCACTCATCACCAAAGGATTTCTCAAACATTACATCAACAAACGAAGGATGAGAAGAGGAGGAGCTGCAAACACAAATAATTTCAAAGGGAAGTCAAGACTTGAGCTAAGGAAGCAAAATGATAAATGCTTTGAGTGCGGTCAACTCGGGCATTTTGCAAATGAATGTCTCTTCTTGCATTAGTTGTGGAAGAAAACCAAGATTCAACAACTTTCAAATCACTTGGGATTATTGCAACTCCGAGCCATTGAAGAAGAAATGGAGTCGGCACAAATGGCCTTTATGGCTATTGGAGACAATGAGGTAAATTCTAACTAGACTCCAATGATGAAAATGATGAAGATGATCTTGAAGCTTTCATTTTGAAATTGCATGATAGCTTAAAAGAATCATATGCTAGAAATAAGGAGTGTGTAAAAAAGTCAAATGCTTTATTGAATGCTAACTCTAAACTTGTAAATGAAAACAATAGGCTATCACAAGAAAATTGTGATTTGAAGAAAAGAATGCATGAGAGATCAAAGGTCAAGGAAGAACAAGCCTCCTTGAAGAAAAGAATGGATGATTTAAATAAATTCTTATTCTTCCATGAAAGATTTTGATCTAGCTCTCAACGCTTCTGTGCTGTGATCTTATAAACATTTCCGAGCTTGCTAGATGAGATTACTATACATTGTAAAAATCTTCACACTTCTTTGATATGCTCACAAAAGATTGTGTATAAGAGACAGACACATGCTTGGACATACTAAAAATATGTGTTATGTCAAGAAAATGAAAACTTGGAATAGTTGCATGGATAGTAAGCAATTAACTAACACTCATGGACCCAAAAAGACATGGGTACCAAAAGTTATCAATTGATTTATTGTGTAGGTACTTAACATCGCCAACGATGCTAAGTGGTTCATAGATAGTGGATGTTCAAGGCACATGACGGGTGATGCCTCTCTCTGAGAGCTCACAAACCTTACATCCAAAAACAGTGGAAAAGTCACTTTTGGTGACAACAACAAAGCAAAATCAATCGGCATTGGTGATGTAGGTAAACATGGTGAAACCTTGATTAAGAATGTACTTCTTGTTGATAATTTAAACTATAATCTATTAGATGTTTTGACCTAGTTCGGACGGTTCTGTGCCTGTCTCTTCAAGCATGAATGCCTTATACTTGACAAAAATCATGTTGTTTTGTTCAAAGGCACTAGGCACAATGACGTTTATGTGATTTATCTTGATAAAATTAGCAATAGCAATGTAAAATGTCTTACCGCTTCTATAGATGATCCTTGGCTTTGGCATAGAAGACTTTGTCATTTTAATATGGATTTGATTGAAAAAATCTCAATGAAATGATGTTTAATTCTAATCTGAACTCATAAACCTTTAGAATTGTTGCATTTGACTTATTTGGACCCACTCTATATGCTGTTCTTATAAAGGTGACAGCAAATATCATTGAGCACAACAATTTCCATCAGTAATGTATTATTTTAAAAATCAAAGAAAACCTTGGAAAATTTGACAAAATCGGATGAAGGAATTTTTCCTAGGATATTCTAGTGACCACAATTCCTGTCTCTTATACAATAGAAGAACTCTTTTAATTGAAGAAGTTGTGCATATTACATTTAGATGAATCTAATGGTGTTATCTCAAAGGCTGCTTTGAGTAAGCCATTGCATGGGTTATTGCTATGAAAGATGAACTTAGTCAATTTGAGAAAATAATGTATGGACCTTAGTTGAAAGACCTTCTTCTCATCCCGTTATTGGTACTAAATGGGTGTTTAGAAACAAATTAAATGACAAAGGTGAGATCATAAGAAACAAAGCTAGACTTGTTGCAAAAGGTTACGCTCAAGAAGAAGGCATTGACTTTGATGAAACCTTTGCACCCGTGGCTAGATTAGAATCCATCCGTATGTTTCTTGCATTTGCATGTTTTAATAATTTAAAATTATTTCAAATGGACGTCAAAAGTGCTTTTTTAAATGGTTTTATTGACCAAGAAGTTTTTGTCGAACAACCTCCGGGATTTGAAAATAAGAATCTTCCAAATTATGTTTTCAAACTTTCCAAAGCTTTATATGGTTTGAAACAAGCTCCAAGAGCTTGGTATGAAAGATTAAGTGGATTCTTGTTAGAAAATGGTTTCAAAAGAGGTATTGTTGACACCACACTTCCTTTTACAAAAACAGATTTAAAAGGATTGTTAATTGTTCAAATTTATGTTGATGATATTATTTTTGGAGCAACTAATGAAAGTTTGTGCAAGGATTTTTCACAACTAATGCAAGAAGAATTTGAGATGAGCATGATGGGCAAGTTGCAATTTTTCCTCGGTTCAAACTATCCATGCAACTTTCGTTCCAAGTTTTTCATTTTCATCTTGACATAACACATAATCTTACCTCATCCATCTCATATGTGTTATATTGTGAAGACTTTATTTTGTTTCCCTGTTTCTTATCAAACAAAATTCCATTTCTCTTTCTACTATCTAGAAGCAGAATAGATTGCTACTGGAAACAAGTATGTTTCATCCATTCAACTAGCACAACAAACGGTCTAAAGAGTCTTATTCGTGAGAGTTTACTATCTGACGCTCCTGATCGTCCGAAAGCATGTGTTCCTCTCTGACGCTATATCGTCCGAAACAATATTCCATTTTTCCTTAAACTCTCAAATTTTCCGACGACTAGCTCTCGTCCGAAAGAAACTTCGACGCACTAGCTCATTTTCGGCCGTCCGCTCTGCTTTCTGACGCTGGTTTGACGCAGCCAACGTTCCGTCCGAACGAATGTGCCCTGTTCTATTAAAACCATCCAAATTCCCTTCGACTTACCTCCCCAGAAAACCCTCAATTTTTTCCCTTTCCTACCAAATCAAAATTCACACTCTCACCCAAAATTGATTAAAGAATCATATCTACCCATAATCCTTAGCCACTAAATAGATGTGTATTTCTCCCTTTCACCATCCAAATTCCCCAAACCTCACAAATCCTCAATTTCTTTTAACTTTCTTTTCTTCCATAAACAATGGTGAAATTACGTGGCGGTTCCTCTTCGCGATTCGAGTAGAAAACCAAAGGAAAAGCTCCTGCTCGAGGAGAATCATCCGCAACTCCTCAAGTTTCCACCACTCCGGCTGTCGTCTCAAATTCATCGATGCCAAGGCATCGGAGCGACACTTGATTTTTAAAATAAAGCATTTGCAACCAAAAACTTTGAGGATAGCTCACAGACGGATTTTTTACAAAAAATGAGTTCATAAGGAGTTTTATTTTACAAATTTTTCATAAAATGCTTCTTTTTCACATCTCTTTTGTTTATCAACGATTGGTGCTTCAACATCTGTATCTTATAACATTGCGTCATAAGGTACTTCTAGCTTATATCGTGATAAATTCAAATCCCGGAGGTCTGTCTCTTATACACATAACTTGATGGTTGTTGATATCCTGTCTCTTAGTACACATCTAGATGTGTATAAGAGACAGGGTATCCTTGAGCACTCAAGTCGGTTCCTTTCAACGACGACGCATTTAATCGTAAGCTCCGACGACTTGAGACTCACAAACCATTATCCAAAAGGCTCTCTCGGCCTCGGCATGTCCTGCTGCCAATTTCATAATTCACTTCGGTCCAAAACATCCACCGGAGTCATCTCCTCGGTGATGAACCCGAAGATGAACCCCGGACGAAGACGTGACAGACGCACAAGGAGAAGCAAATGAGCGATGATCAAGAAGACGATGACGATGAAGAAGACGATGAAGATATTGACGACACTTTTGAGTTTATCATGCAACGCCGCATCGGGAGGTAGTGACACTGCAGAAGATGTTCCATCTAAGCGCCAAAAGAAAGAGAAACGCTCCAAAAAGAAAACGAAAAATGACTCCCATTAATTTCTTCTGCTTTGTTATTTTCAGCTACTCTTTTAGCATTGAATATGTATTTTTCTTAAAACCTTCATGAATGTACTAAACTTCTTTCAATTCAAATTTAGTTGTAATCACAGCTCAACATATACAGCATGATTACAAGATGTCTGCAATCTTATGAAGCAAATCGTTTAGCAACTCCTGTCTCTTATACACATCTAGAAAGTAATACAACTTATAAATTAAAGGGTAAGCAGATGTGTATAAGAGAATGACTTTGATAACTAGTCCTACTCACGAAAAATCATCTAATACATTGGGAGCGATCTAGTCTAGAAGAAAGTAATCTGAAGTGCAAATTGATTTTAGAGCCTTGTTGTATTAGTGTGAAATTGTGAGTGTAATTCAACATTGAGTGGATAATCAATACTTGTATAAAAGTGTGGCCCTAAGGATATGTGTGGTAGTACTCTAAAGAGTTTTAGTGTGAGCAAGAACTTCCCACTTTGTAAAGATCTAGATGTGTATAAGAGACAGACTTCCAAGCTAGCAAGCTTGAAGTATCAAATTTGAATGCTAGTTCTTTTGTTCAATTTATTCTCTCTTTAATTTCTTGTTCTATGATATTATTATAACTGATCTGAAGGTTCTGTCGGACGATATTGTGCTCATCTCTTATTTCTTCTAGATGTTATAAGAGTTCTAGATGTTATACACAGGTATTAGGCTGTCTCTTATACACATCTAGATGTGTATAAGAGACAAAGATATGTACATGTTAATGAGTTTATCTGTAAAGGCAACGATGAAATTCAAAATCCATTTTTGTGAGAAATTTCCCAAAAGGAATATTTCTTCGAAAATAGTTTAGAAAAAGTCACCATAACGTAGAAAAAAGAGACAAATATGAGAGACATAAAATGACCTGTCTCTTATACACATCTAGATAAAGGCTTATTGAAGGACGAGGAATCCTGTGACTCCGTCCGGGATGGCCAGCATTTAAGTTGAGTTACTATAAGTCCAAATCCCTATAACCACTGTATAAGAGACAGGTTTACTGCGGATTGTTTTGTCACCCTTTTCGTTTGATATTTGTATAAGAGACAGGGGTGTGTCGGTGCGCCGGGACACAAAAAATACATCACACTATAAAATAAACACATCCTATCTTAAGATGTGTATAAGTTGATGCCAGAATTCCCTTTGTTCGGTTATCCATTCTAGAAAATGGATAGGGAATTCTGCATCAAGATTGTGTCTTAAGATACATCTTCTTTGATATGTATTCAGTAATTTTGTTTAACTACTGTTTGAATTTTAGATTTTTTTAAAAATTTAATTATTATTAATTAATTAATTATTAATTAAAATAATTAATTGGTTAAAAAATTTAATTAAAAAAGTTCAGCGCGTGAAACGATACCTGTAATCACAGTACATGATCCTGGCACAACAGCGACAATCAATGACACACATTTGTTTGCTTGGCCCTTTTTTCTGCGTTTTTCATATTTTTCACCAAAAATTTCAGATCTGGCCATACTCCCACATGACAAGGAATGGTCTTTGACCATTTACTCAATCCAATTCATTAAAAGCACAAAAATCAGTCTAAAAGGGTGGGGGAAATTTTTTTAAGAGAATTTTCTTAAGCCAAAAATATCTGCAAGTGACCAACTTTGAGCCAAAATTCCATACGATCCGAGAGGAATTAGACTGAACTCAAAGAAGAAAAATTGTAGAGGGTTCTGGGGCTAAAACTTATCTTTGTAAATATTAAGCAAAATCGTCCATTTGGAGTTCGACGTGGTAGAAAAGGCTTGGTCAGAGGATTAGAAAAATTTCTAAGTCTGGAAAATTTCGGATAACCAAATTTGACCAAGATTTCAAGCGATGGAGGAGGAACTGAGTAAACTCAAAGAATTAAAGTTATAGAGGGTTCCTGGGCTACAACTTTTATTTTCAAATCAGAAGAAAAATCGTTAAACTGGTGGGTCAAAGCGTGGTGGAAAAGGCTAGTAGCCACAAAAAATCTGTGAAAAAAAAGGAAAAGAAAATTTTATTTCCATTTTACTCCTCCAGATTTTAGTTTTTTGCATTTTAGCAGAAATATTTTCTTAAATTACATTAGGCCCTTCTGATAGGCGGCTTGATCCACGTCATCGATGCGTGGCACCAGTTACGGCGATTGCGTGCGCCACGCATCATCATAGTGCGCGCCGGCCTTGTGCGTGCGTGTCGGTCATCGTGTCATGGCCCAATGCGTGGTATGGCGGCAGTCTATGGCGCGGCGCCAGATGCGCCACGCGTCATCAATGCGTGCCCCACATGTATCTTGATGGCCAACGTCATCGATGACGTGGCATTTTAAAAAAATCCAAAATTTCGAAAATTTTTATTTGCTTTTGGCCTCAGATTTCGGTTTTGCATTTTTATCCCTCAAATATTTTTAAAATTACATTTAGGCCCTAAGGACTTTATGTGTATATTAGACATTACTTTCTCTTCAAATTTCTTCCAAATCTACATGTTTTATGTCAATAACCACCAAGTTTTAATACTTTGATTTTCTGTTTGGCATTTTAATACGTTTTAATTACCCTTTGATTGTGAAATTACTGTTTTGCCCTTATGAGTATTTAATTGTAAATAGACTTTGATCTTTGCACATTTTTTATTAATTGATTTTGTGATGATTGGTGCTTTATTTTAATGTTTATTGGTCTCATTATAATATTTATGCCTTATCTGCCGTTTTCTACCGTGGTAGTCTATTTACCTGTCTCTTATACACATCTAGATGTGTATAAGAGACAGGCTTTAGCCATTCATGGTGATTGATTTGAATTTCCCTCGGCACCCACTTTACCCGGCATTGGACCGGTTGCGTGATTTTATCGCGTTTCCCTTTTCAATTCCCGTGCATGATAAATGACTATTTTGCCCCCTTGGGAGTTAAAGGGCACTACAAGCTCAATGTGTGCGACTTTTAATTGGACCCGGGCTAAATCTACCTGTCAATGTTAATATTTACCATTTATTTTCGTTTCCTCATTAACATGTACATATTTTATTACTTTTAAACTATCTCAAAGCACATTATGCTACAAAGCCGGCAATAATGAATACTAAAATTGAAAAGGGAAACGCGATAAAATCACGCAACCGGTCCAATGCCGGGTAAAGTGGGTGCCGAGGGAATTCAAATCAATCCCAAACCTTCCCATTTTAAATCCTGGCGACTCAGGTCTTGTTTTCCCTAGTTTAGATTGTTTTTATACAATTCATAGTCGCATTGAAGGCCCGTTATGTAATAGTAAATAGGTGATTCATTTAAATTTGTAATAGTAAGTAGGTAATTTATGTTTGTAAATTGTAAGTAAAATTTTTGCATTCAATCACCTATTTCACGAGCACCACACGTGGCGGCGGTGCGGTCCCACCGGTGCCGGCCAGACCTCGGTAGGGCGCGATAAAAGGGGACAGCTCATTTAATGTTTAGATACCCCTGTCTCTTATACACATCAATCCGATGAAATGAGTTAAACAAAATTACTGAATATAAGGCATAGAACTAATGCAATACTCGATGCGCACATCATAATCAGTAATCACTTAGTAATTCATATTCACCAATCAAAATTCGAGAAGTAGTAAAGCTCTGGTAGTAAGGATTTGATAACAAGACAAGTCTTCTTGTATACTTCAATCACACAAAGCATTTCTATAAGCATGTGTATGGTAAAGTTTAGGTGTTCACAATTACAATTACAGTCACAATCACTATCACAATCAATCTTGCCTTACTGTAAGCTTTCTAATTAATATACCTTTTTATAAGACTTTGGTAATAGTGACAAGTAAGACCCTTCTGTAAGGTTTAGTTTGTAGGAGACTATAGGGAATTTTCGTGGGCACAATAACAATCATGATCAATCACACTCAGATAACATTTCATGAAAATTCAACTCATAAACAATTAATGGATCACTTCATCATTTATGTGTAGCATAGAACTTTCAGATTGAAGGGACATACTACAACAAGGCAAATCAGACAAATTAATCCATCACTGTCTCTAATACACATGCATAGATGAGTATAAAATCCTCTAATTCATACTCACATTTCTCTAGTTGGAAGACTTTGGGTTACTTGTATAATTACAGCATACCACTTACATAACTATTGATTCTTACCTTGGTTAAGTGATATCTAAACTGCAAGGAATTGAATTCTTGTCTCTTATACACATCTAGATGTGTATAAGAGACAGCCCATAAATATTAAATCCAACACTACTTCTGGATGCCACGTTGTCCTCTACATGATTTTTTGTAAGGGATACCATAAGAGACCTTGTTCAACAAATAACTTATAAGACAACACCTACGAAAATGGCGATCACTAGTGCAATGTTCTATAACCCTATGTGCTCGATCATGTATGCTCTTTTGAGTGATTAGCATTTTAAATCATCACTCTATGCTCAATGAACCAGATTTAAACATGCGAAGCCAAACACTTATAACGACAGGCATAAGGCTTAGCCCAATGTAATCACAGAAAGTTACAAAAAACAGCCCTGTCGCTGACTGTTCGGCGCGTGAACAGTACCTTTCTGTCTCTTATACACATCTATTGGCTTCGCTTGTTTAGATTCGTTCTGCATATAAGAAAAATTTTCTGAAATTAGAAATTTTTCTAAGAAAATGCTCTAAGTTATTTTCTTCCTATTTTGGAACCTTAACTTCACTTGGCAAAAACCTTACTTCCTTAACCTAAATCCATGGGAAGGTAATACCACACATTAGAGCAGGTCTAGGGGGTACAATAAAGGTTCAAGAAGCAAGAAAAGACAAGAAGAAAAGTTTGGATGATTAAGCTAACTGGTTCACATGAACAACTAGTAAGTGAATATGAATAAGCTAGCTAGTCACTCCAACAAATCCACAAAGCAAGTCACTTTGATGATAAAAAATCACTCCAAATGCTTATGAACCAAGTTTTAAAACTTGTATAAACAAGTTGTGAAAATCCTAACACAGTGAAAGTATGACTAAACAACAAAATTCTAGGCTTATAAGATGTGGAACAAGTAAAATTCGCCCAAGTATCCAGCCCTAAATAACTATGCACCCCAAATCTCATGTTTAAGAAGTGTTTTTACAAACAAATCAAGACTGGACAAAGTAAAGAATAATTTGGCAAGAAGAATTAATTATTAACGATAATATTTAAGCACTTATGATTCTAGAAATGGACCATGAAACCTAACTCAAGAAATGTTCTTAGGAATCACCAATAACTTACCTAGCTAGCTAAAATATTGGATTTGAAATGCTTATAAACCTTCAATTCAACTCAATTAACCTATTTGTCGACTAATTTGAAAAGAGAGAAAGAGAAGTCTGAGAGAGTTTGAAAAAGTATTTTACTTTAGTAAGACTGAAATGAAGATAATTGAACTACCTTCTTAATAAGTAAAGTTAAATTTTAAAAAATTATACTTTAGTCCCTCAACTTTAATCTTATCTCACTTGTTACCCCAAATCTAGAATGAAAACTAGAAAGGGTATAAAGGTCATTGGACAACAAGAATGTTTTGGAATTTCAAATTGATGAAAAATGTGCTCAGTGCTAATAGATTGAGACAGCACTACTACTAATAGAATCTGCTAGTAGAATCATCTAATGAGTAATGAAAGACGTCGTTATTTAAAATTAATGTATTAGTGGTTTTATCAAATAGGGGTTGAAATACACTTTTGTGTCATATAAGAGTAAAGTGTAACTAACCTTAAAATTATAAAAGTGTATTTTAATAAATTTGTGTCATTTTGACTAATGGTTGACTTTGACCGTTAGTAAAGGTTATATGTACATAAATTTTTTATATGGGACAAATTGAGACACTTTCACAGGACAAAGTGTAATTAATCCAATAATTTTACATTTTAAAACTAAGCACATAAATTTGATTAATAAATTATTCGATAATTAGCTTTACTTAAGTTACATAACTGGTTCTAGAAGTGTATAAGAGACAGGTTGAAGAAAAATAGTGGATGAAAGAAAATACACATCTAGATGTGTATAAAGAGACAGGTTACCGCTGATTCCCACCGCCACTTATTTCCAACAAAAATAAAAATGAAAAGGGTAAAATACAAACACCCCCCTTCAACTATACTTGGGTTCTAAGTTGGTCCTTAGACTCTCAATTGTGTCAAATTGCCTCCTTAGAGTATTGATATGCACAAAATCCAAAATACCGTTAACAGAGCCGTCCAAATTTTGAGTGAAAAATTCACATATTTATCACAGGATCATTAAAATGACATTTTAACCCTCAACTTTTTAATTTAAGGAGACATAGTAAAACACATAATACCACTCCTGTTTTACTCCCAAGTCCCAAGACATCTCCAGCGAGGAAAATTTGTTTGGGCAGTTTCTATGGAATAGTATCGTGGATCTCTTGGTCACAAATTTCCATATCACTGTGTAATAAGAGACTATAGTGTCCTACAAGCTAAAGAAGAGTGGATGCATGCCATTTGAAGACCAAAATATCCAGGTCATTTCAGACTTACAGAAAGCTCATTGGATGAATAACAGAGAGAAGAAAACTCATCTAATCATATTCATAGTACAAAACCTTGGCTTTTTTCTTGGTCTTCCCTCCTCACGGGAATGAAATAAAGCAGCCACGTCTACATTACACAACTAGACTAGACTACATTTTTTGAGCATTGAGGAATTTTACAAGCAAAGGAAACAAAAAAGGTTAAGGAGAAATTTTCTGTGCCTCAGAAATGTGAACATGTTATCCAGGCATCAGGAGGAGTTAATGAATGTTGTGCAAATAATTTGGAGTTGCTAATGAAAGCATTAATGACTTAAGACTGAAAAATCAACAAGTTTGAGGCTCTCAAAAAGCTCACTGAAAAATTATTTTAACATCCATGAGCATTTTCATATGGAAAATTTTGATTTGAAGATGGAAGTAAGAAATCGACAATTGAAGAGAAAGATTGGATGTTGATTTTTTTTTGTTGGTTGCTGGCATTGTAACTTTAGCTAATTGATTCATAATGGAATTGGTGAAAGAAATTAGCACATATATCAGCCATAAGCAGCAGTGTGAATTGACAGAAGTAGTGTTGGATTTAATATTTATGGGTTTGTGTTGAATATAAAAGATTATCAATTGAATGTTTATGATATTCTGGAATTAACAATGTTGTTTTTTCTGCATTTTGTACACATCTAGATGTGTATAAGAGACAGGTTTAAGATTTCTGAAGTTAGTTATTAAGATTTCTGAAGCTGTCTCTTATACACATCTAGATGTGTATAAGAGACAGTTATTTGGACTGAAACCTTATCATCATCGTTCTCTTTGTGACAAATAGACACTGTGTATAAAGACAGCTAATGAAACAAAGAAAGCAATCTTATTACATATCTACCTGAAAACGAAAAATAGACATAATTGCCTGTGTCTTATTTACCACTAGAAGTCATACGTGCAATTAATCTATATGTCCTGAGAGCAGTTCTGAAATATCAATAAGCAGTAGATTTTTATGGTCCAGCTTCACAATTAGTTTGATTTTGATTGATTGTTGTCTGAGATGCGTGAGATGAGATATTTGGAGTAAGGATAGCAGAATTTTGTTGAGAAGTGCTCCCAAATGTCCTTCGTGAGCCTTGACTGAGAAATATGTCACCGAATCTGGTTGCGCTCCTAACTAGTTGAACATGAGTACATGCTTGACCTTGAGAATTAACTGCTGATTGTCCAACCTAAGACATGTACATTTAAGTAGCATCATGTTGTTAACAACAAATAATACTCTTAATACAAAATGAAAATTCATCGATTTTGCTTACAGTAGAGAATGTTATATTGCTTCTAGTTCTTGCATCTTTGTAAGACATTGCTCTTCCTCTACCCATGATAGTAGAAATATGTTCCCCACTGAAAGTTTCACCATTTTGACCCAAGGGATTGCCATGTCCACTTAGAAATGATCCCCTTCCTCTTCCTCTCCTATTGCCTCGACCTCTTATTTTTTTTACACCAACTACCTCCATGATTCATACTTTCCTTTGTATTTGGAGCAGATCCTCTTCCACACTATAAAAGTGTATAAATCACTGTTAATTTTTATTTAGTGAGCAAATATTAATAGGTTATAAAGCAGCTAATAGACCTGAAAATTTTGAGCAGTCTTCTTTTGTTTTCTAGGAGCTTCGCATGTCCTAATATTATGGCCATAATTGCCACAATTGCTGCACCTTAACAGCTGAAAGTGTCTCCTAACCAGAGTGTTATTTTCTGGTTCATCTATACCCTTTCTTCTCGCTTGAATTTGGTCTTCCAGTTCAGCTCTTCTCATTTGAGGGGGCATGATAGGGTCATAATCAGTTTGTATCCATTGGCTCTTATCAGCAATCGGCACAATCATATGTTCATATGCTTTCAGATATGTTGTCTTCCAATAATACTCATGCACAAACTCCTCAACTTGATGGTTGGAGCTCGTGATGGCCGCAGATCCGTGTAAGCAAGGTATCCCAGTCATATGCACATTTTCTGCATATAAAGTACTAGAAGCAGATTAAAATTGCTGCTAAATTTTTTGTCCTTGAACCACCTCATATACAGCTTCTCCGGCTAAACTAACCTCACAACATGTAGCAGCAATTTTAATCTCTTCGATATTTTTCTGAATCCTAGGACATATATGCCCATTAGACTTGGAAATCAGGCTTTCTTTTCTTGGTACCTGGACATTAGTTGCCTCCTTATCATTTCCATCATAGTTATACACATTTATCTCTTACTTCCTTATCCCATTGATAAAGGATTCAGAAATGTTATTGCTTATCATATCACATTTTGATCTTGGTGAAAAATGTGATCTTGCCCATGTATAAGGTGGCTCTCTTAATAGCCAATCATGAGCGGATTGATTCAATACTCTAAGAGCATTCATATGTTCTCTATGCTCCTCAAGAGTATAAGCAGAAGCAGATCTCCAAATGAGGTCTTTCAAATCTTTTCCTTGAATAGAAGCTTAAAATTAGCATAAAGATGTCGTAGACAAAATCTATGTTCCACTCCTGGCATGATAGCATTGAAAGTCTCCTTAAGACCCTATCATAGAAATAACAAAATAGTTAACAATATTAAATTGCAAGCACTCAACTGATTTAAGGATACAAAATATATAATTAATAACTCTTTTTTTATGAAGATCCATCCCATTTCTTCAGGCCTACCAATACACTCCAGTAGTAGTTCAATGAACCACATCCAGCTATCTTTGTTTTCAATTTCCACAACTGCAAGTGCTAAAGGATACATTTGATTATTTCCATTTCTACCAACTGCATGCATTAGTTGTCCTCCAAAAGGACCTTTCAAATGGCATGCATCCAAATGTGTAACTGGTCTACACCCGCCTAAAAAACCTTTCTTTTGAGCATCAAACATAACAAACATTCTCTGAAATTGAGCTGCTGAGTATGGCAGTGGCCTTTCAGCCTTAACCCTCGCAACACTACCCAAATTTTGCCTTAAGATCATCTCACAATAGTGGCCCTTACCCTAGAGAATTGTTCTTTGTGATCGCCCTCAATTGCCTCTAATGCTTTTCGTTTTGCTCTATATGATTGTCCTCTTGACATAAACACGCTAAATTCTCTTCTTACACTTCTCTGAATTGCCTTCACATTCCAAGAAGGGTCATCGACCAATTTGTCCATATACTTATTGGCCAACCATGTTGAGGTAGCGCCTCTGATCTTGTACCTCTTGGGATGAACTCTGTGTTCAATCAAACTTTTAATTTGAAAAGTATTACTTCCATGCATCTTTGATGCATAAATTCTCCATGGGCAATCATCCATACAGATGGCCGTGACTCTATCTCCATCATTCTTAACATATTTGAAATCAAAGCCATTATTTATGGAGTTCTCTCTAAGTGCTGCTCTTAACACTGTAGCATTTTGAAACACCATCCCTAACAACAAAATAGGATTGGTCATATCTTTTTCTTCATTGAAAACTGGGAACTCAACCACATTTTCATCATCCATAGAGCCCCTAGGTGTTTTTAGCTCTCCCTCATCATCTGAAATGTTATTTACTATCATTGCAACATTTGACGTTCCTTCCCCATTTAATATAGGCTTCGAAGGACCAGCACCGTGCGAATAACCAACACTGTGAGAAGGACCAGCACCATGAGCAAATGATCCAGCATAAATGTCATCTTCTACTAGCTGAAATTGCCATAAGAATTGCCACTTGAGCTATCACCAGAGTTGGTCAATGAATCATTATCATTTGATGATGTTTTATCACTTTCACAACCTTCACTTAAAATATTAAATTCATAATCTGAAGATTCAAAGAATGAATTTGCACCAATTGGAATTCCTTTCAATACTTCTTCAACTTCATTGATATTCACATCGTACATGTTAGTCTCATCATCCCCATGATTGAAGTCTATTGCAGCTTCTACATGTTCAATATTATATGATGTTTTACAAATCGACATGTCTTAGGTTGGACAATCAGCAGTTAATTCGTAAAGGACGCTTCCAATTTGTCTCGGACGTCCGAAACCCCAACGGCTACTTTTTGTGCATTATTATTTAGCCGTTAGGAAGTAGTTGCAATCACTATTTACTGCTCTTATAAATAACTACTTTGACATTAAGTAAAATCATCTAATACATTGAATACAACCCTTAGAGAAAAGCAATTTGAGTACAAATTGGTTATAGTACTTTGTTGTATTAGTGTGCAGTTGTGAGTGAAATTCAACTTTGAGTGGAGTGATAATCTTGTTTTACGAAAGTGTGGTTGTAAGTAAAATTCTTGGCTCAACTAAAAGAGTTTTAGTGTGAGCAAGAAGTTTCCAACTTTGTAAAGATTATTGGCTCACCAAGTGTGTGAAGCATTCTAGTGATTTAATACTTCAAGCTTGCTAGAAGTGAAGTAGCAGGCTTAGAACTTTGGGTTGATAAAAATGACGAGAGGAGTTTATGAAAGTGCTATATTTGAAAAATCTCAATATTTCGAAAGTATATTTTTAAGAAACCTAATTCACCCCGACTTAGGTTGTTTTGGGACCAACATTATAAGCTGTATTCTCCACTGCATTACCATTGTTAACTTGAACAGGTGCACTATTCATTGTGTCAAACATGAAGAAATGATCCACATATACATCAATTGTTTCACGACCAGCATGCATCGCAAACATGTCTAAAACATCAGTATCACCAAAAATCATTCTCAATCCTCCATTCATGTCAGCATTAGGAATCAAGTGATACAAATTGACAGTTCAAGGAAAAAGATATGCCATTGGACCTATTTGATTATTATTACACAATAATCAAACATGTCCAATAAATAAAGTAACACTAGTAATGGTAGAGTACGAAACAATTGCTTAATGAAAATATTTGACCTTTTATAGTTATTTTACTCACCTTGAGAACATAGTTAACAATATTTGAGACCACATGTAAATCTACGATCATAGTATACACATCTAGAGGACCAAATATACAAAGAAGTTGATTTCGAATTTCATTAAATAAACGCAACATGTTTAAATAACTTGTCAAATATATACCTAATCATAATTTCGTTACAAGTGAATGCTCTGCAATATGATGTTATGACAAATATTTGAAAATTTTCCAATAAATAACTACTTATATGTAGAAACCCATTATGACATATATGAATTACAATCACAGCAGGCCATTTACAAACTAGATATAGTATTGACTAAATCAACAAAATTGACTATATCATAGGGAATCAATACAAATTCCTTTTCGTTTTAATATTCCGAAAATCTATGATAAATGCTTGATCAAACAAACAATAACTTGTGGACAGACATACGGCTTCAGATCTATCATAAAATCTTAAGTAACTTTTATCATGTACACATCTTTTTCACAATAAAATGGCAATCATGCAAAACAATAGATTAAGTTGATAATGCATGTAACTATTACCTTTAATTGGCAGAAAAAAGTTGTTCACTTTGGTTTCTTGTACTGCTGAACTTCAAACACGAGGATGGAGATTCTTCACTTTACTTTCTCAAAAGTAAGCACTCTTGCGACTTATACTTTTCGGGTATGTTTTGTTTTGGGTAGAGATTATCCAGAGTATGCAGTGAGATATTAATGGAGATTATGCTATCGTGGGTTGTCCTACAACAATCCATAACTTTTTTTTGTCCCACCAATTCGAGGGTTAGTTCATAACGTTCCTTTATTCCCGCCAATTCAATCTAAGACATAGTAAGTGTAGTGGGCAAAATGGCCTTTTCATCGGTCTCTAGTTAACGGCGTCAAGAACTTTATGCATTTCCATACTTTAAGGATACAATTTGGCACAATTAGAAATTCAAGGACCTATCTAGAATACAAGTATAATTGAAGGGGGGTGTTTGTGTTTTACCCAGAAGAAAGAGATGGAAAATTGCAGCCACACTCGTATAACATTTGAGTTCTATACTTGTACAAAGTATTACTCAGTCAACCCATCAAACTCTTCAAAAAAATACCGGCTCCTCTCTCGATTTCCCATTTGCTCATCTCATATCTTTTCCAATCATCTTTTACCGAAACCCTAACTCCCTCTTTTCCTTTTCTACAGTAAACTAGTTGAACGACTTGATCCGATCCTGATCTTCGATTCATTTCAACTAAATCGGTTTTTCTGCAATTATTTACTTTTTTGATAAAAAAAAAAAACAAGGAAAATATGCCGAATTTGTACAGTGGAGTATTTTTTTGAGGAAATTTAAATCAGAAAATTGATTATGTTTTCAAGATAGTCCTAATTGGGGACTCCGCCGTCGGAAAGTCGCAGCTGCTTGCTCGATTCTCCAGAAATGAGTTTAGTCTCGATTCGAAGGCCACCATCGGCGTTGAATTTCAGACGCGGACGGTAGTCATCAATCAAAAACGGTCAAAGCTCAGATTTGGGACACTGCCGGCCAAGAAAGGTAGTAGCCAATTTTTTTTTAAATTCATTATTCAGTTCTATTTTTCTTTATGATTTAGCAGAGTTGTTTTTTTATTTTCGATTTTAGGCTTCAAGTATACTGATGTTGATAAAAAAACAATTATTACTTTCTATGAAGTTCTAAGCTGTGATCTGAAATGTTTATGGTCAGTTGTCTAGTCAATTTTGTGCATTCTCGATTGAATGGGTTACTAGTGTTACATGGATCATGGTACAAATTTACTTGGCACGGGCACGAGTGCGTGTACTTGGTATTGGACTTTTCCGTGCATGTTGTATTGGTAGAATCAGTCAGTTTACTATTTTGTCGAAAAAACTTTAAAATTGCTATGTATAAAATTCAAAACTATAGTATTAACTAGTAAACAAAATAATGAAGCATAAATACATAAGAAACAATAGCATAAGTTAACTACATGACTCACAATACAAATTAAAGCAATCAGACAATTTCAAAGAAAGATGAAACATAATCATAAACACTTGCATATTTCAGTGATTCAAATATCTGAGTTCGTTTTTCTTTTTTTTTTAATAATAACATTTTAATTTTAGACTATATCGATCAGTACTTCCTTTGCCTTTAGGGAGTGCTACTTTGAGTATTTTGGATTGCATCTGACCCGCATAAGGGACATGAACAATCTGTGTAACAGTGATAGCAATTTTGAGTATGATGGTGAAGATTTGAAGCTCTACTATTGGATTAGTAATTGGATAAGCTAGCAATTTAGCCTGTCATGGTTTTTCCTGCTTTGTTAAATGGAGCTCTCAGAAAGTGTTTACTGTTTCATTAACAATACTAGGTTGAGTTAACTTATGCTATTGTTTCTTATTTTTTTAAGACAAGCAAAACTATTTGTTGCAAGCCTGTAAGACAGAGAGGAGGGATCTTGTAAATTTGTCAGATTTTGTGAGCTGATTATCTGACTGGGTGAAAAATCATGGTTTGGTACTACTATATATGTCTAAGTTTCAGGTTAGGAGTTGGTACAGAAAGAGATAGTTAATGGTACTTTCACTCTGATTGCATAGTGTTGATTTTGAACTTGTGGGTATTAGATCATGTGAAAGCAGGTAATTGATGCGACTTGTGGAAGACTGATTAAGTAGCTTATTTTATATAGTTTTAAGTTATTCCGAGAGTCCATTGTATATGTATTGCCAACTTATATGTGTTTATTTGCGTGAAGGAAGCACATGTTCGTATTAACCTAGTGAAAGAGAAGGAGTTTCCCTAGAGACAAGGTGATTAAGACATGATGCGGAGATGTATATGCCTAGAGCTTGATGTCTTTGGTGACAGCAAGTATTTTCAGAGTAAACATTTCATGTGTGCGCGCGTGTTAACTTGAGGCTAGTTCGATACAATGTTAAAAAATATGAGTTGAATCTCAAAACCAATTGGTAATGAGTGGTGTGGCCCATGAACCTTATTAGTTAGTCCGAGATCTTTAGGCTAATCAATGAGGGATATTTTATATTTGACACTCCCTATCACTTATTGACTTCCCGGGGAATTGATTGATCAGTGTTAGAGAGAGAACCACCCATATATTTGGGTTGAGACTCAGTTTACACAGTTTTACATGCTCGCTGCTAGAGAGAACCAAAGGCACGCGTGGAATGGAAGGGAGAAAGTCTGAGGTTATCTCTGATACCATGTTAAAGAATATGAGATTCAATCTCAAAACTAATTGACAATGAGTAGTGTGGCCCATGAACATTATTAATTAGTTGAGGATCTTTAGGCTAACCAATGTGAGATGTTTATATATTTAACAAATGCAATCATTTTTATTCTTTGGTAGTTGCCACCACCATATAACCTGTATGTTATACTTAGTTGCTCTGCTTATGTTCTACAAACTTGACCTGCTTTTTCTGGTCAACCATGTTATGCTAGAAAATTTTCAAAAGAAAAATCTTTCTACCATTATAAAGCAGAGGCCGCTCCCTGTCTTCATTAATTCATCAAGGCAGCAAACTGATGTATATCTGTCTTCCTACCCTATGTTTGTGCCCGTGAAATGATTTAGCTATGTTAATTGCTAACTGGTTGTTTGTAGAAGTTAATAGTTCGTATCATGGGTATTTTTTCTGTCTTGCAAGCATAAATGGCTTTTGATGGAAATAACTGGTCATTTTGGAAGATAGTTCTTTGAGATTGAGTAATTGTTTAAAGGAGAAAGATTGCTTATTATAGAACCTGATGGATAAGTTGCTTTTGGGTTCATTTGCAAATTTCAAGGCAAAAGGACTTTTATATCTTTCAAGTGGGTGCAAAAGAATTTGTTGATTAACTATATTTCTTATCTAAAAGATTCCAAATTAAGGTCTTGTTCTGAATTGCTTAATGAAAGCTACAAGTTGCTCTTATTTTTTTGTTCTTTTTTTTTTTGGGATGAAAGAACTTTTGGAAAAGCAGGTACAAAGTTATTTCAGAAATTAGCTTTTAGCTTGTCTAGACATGAAAATAAAAACATGTTTTCACGTTTGTCAACAAAATTTCTTTAAAACATTATTTTCAATTTTATAACAGCTATACAGTAGTTTTCAGTAAGCTGTTAAGAACAAGCCCTAAAATGGACAGTCGACTCAACTAGCTGATGTTGGATTGCCAAAGAAAATACTGAAGAAATATAATAAAAAATTATGTAGGTTGCCAAGTGGCAAAAATTCTAAAAGATTGGTATAAGAGAAGTAATTTGAACCAAAGCAAATGAGCAATGTATGCTGAGAAGACACATCGGAAGTTCATCACAAATTCTTATTGTTGTCTTGGACTACTGGTATCTAATGACTTTTATGTCGACATTGAGCATCTTCTTTTGTGGAACTAAACATAATGATATGATGTTGGGAAGTGTGGGAAATGCTTTTATTTCATCAAGTAGCAACGGAGAGAAAACTGGTTCAATGTGCACATTCTATTGAGACTTCTGTTGGACTAATTTAAGTTATGGTCTTGCTTGGTCATTCCATGTTGTATATATTTGTTTGTTAATTAATTTTGTTAAATTTTGTTATTTGTGCTTGGATACTTATAATCCTGACTCTTAGTCAGCCAGAGACGTCGGACTCAAGATCATTAGGAATAATTGTCAAGTCACATAAAATTATTATTGTCTTTATTTAATTCATTGTTTCCTATTTTGACTTCTATCTCTTAAAGCATCAAATAGCTATTAAGGAGAAGCTGGCTAATTTACTGGACTTCGGTTTCTTCTCCTCCTCTCCCTGATGATCTATTTTCACTTCATTTTATCTTCTATTGATGTCAATTTATTAATTCTTCCATGTGGTGACCTCAGATATCGTGCAGTAACAAGTGCATATTACAGAGGTGCAGTGGGGGCAATCGCTGTCATTATGACATAACCAAGCGTCAATCATTTGATCATGTGGCTAGGTGGTTAGAGGAACTAACCATGGGAATAACTGATCAAAATATACACAATGGCCCTGTTAAATTTACAAGTCTGACTCTTATACACATCTTCTCTGTTATACTGTCTCTTATACACATCTAGATGTGTATCAGAGACAGTCTAAATCTTTGTTGATCCAATGAAGGGGCAAGTTCTATAGCTGAATTCATTACAGTTCTAACAGATATATATCGAATTGTCAGCAAGAAGTCTCTTGTTGCCAATGAGGAAGGAGAATCAGAAGGAAAATCCGCTCTTCTCATGGGAACCAAGATAGTTGTCCCCAGCCAGGAGCCTATTTTATCAGGAGGAACAAAATACAGCTGTTGTGGATCTTCATAAGGGATACATTTCACTAGAAGACTCCATCTATAAGGATTATATCCAACTCTCAAGAAACACGCGCACACACATGAAATGTCACACTGTAATACTTGATATTCTAACGATTTAGCATACGTCTGTTTGAACATTCTCAGTTCTCTCTAGCCCCGGGCTGTCTCTTATCACCTCCATTATATATGCAAGTAATCCCCATATTTTCTAGAACTGGCTATGAGATTAATGGTGTTGGTATTGTGTGACCAAATATTGTATTACTATGCATAGTTTGTCGCTTTCTGCTCTGTCAAAATTGAAGCTGAGAACAATATGTACACATGAAAATGAGTGGGTAACACTTGTTACTTTGACTGAACTGAAGCTTAACCAAGTGCAAGTGCATTTATTTTTGTTTGTTGTAAAAAGAGAATGTCCATGTAGGGCTGTAAACGGGTCAAAATTGATAATTTTAGACGTGGATCCGATTAAGAAATCCATATCCAAATTCGGTCTGATTGCCTGACAAGTCTTAAAATTAAGACTAGTCTCCGGATCTGGTCCGGATCCGATTGAGATATACCTGCCTAAAAGATAACAACCTTCAATCCCAATCCATTAAACAATTAAACACAACAACATCATCAATAGCAATAACAATTTCATCATTTCAATTTTGTACATAATTACTCTAAAACATTAAAATAGCATATATGACACAAATAGTTGAATCAATAAGAAATAAAAAGAAGTCAAACTGGAGTTGGCGTTGAAGGCTGTTGATGGCAACAGAATGTGTTGAACGGCTGTTGACGACGATAGGATAGTGTTGCAAGACGAGTGATGGCGACTGATGGCGCTGGACAACGATTATCTACAAAAAAAAAAAAATGGGAGGTGGGAAGAGAGATTGAGATGGAGTGAGAAATGAATGAAGAGACTCAGATGGATGGAAGAGAAGAAGAACAAAAAAGGAAAGCAGATCAAATTGGAGGAGAGAATGACAAGAAAAGATAAGAAGAGAGAAGGAAAAGAAAGGAGACGGCTGATTTTTGTTAAGAAACAATGAAAATTTTACCCTAATGAAATATATATATATATATATATAGATAGATGGTCTGTCAATCGAACTAAGTAAATTCATATCCAATCCGTTTATATAATTTGGAATCGATTTAATCGGATTCAAATAACGGATCTAAATTCAAATCATATATCCGTATAAACACATCAGAATTGGATCAGAACCAGATCTAGACTCGAGGCCTATGTCCTTGTGACCTATGTCAACATTGATTTAGTAGTTGGCAATTATATGAGGAGAGCAATTACTAGAGTTTGTGCATTCATTTACATTTATATTATCAAATGAGTGCAATGAACTAAGAGGGCCAAATTATTTGATTTAGATAATGCATTTCAAAAACATGGCGCCTTTCTTAATCCTTGATAGTTCCACACAGAGCTTGGACTCGATTTTGGCCCTCATGTATAAATCTTGTAGTATGATTAAATTTGAAATATTATTTACATGTACTGATATCAATTACTTCATAAAATTTAATCCAAATCATAAGGTCTAGGTAAAAGACAATATCCTTGTAAGTTTTTCCCTCTAGCCATCATCCATCATCTGTTGTGGTTTTCCTCAATGAAAGCCACTTCCTGGGCCATCATAAAAACCTTAGGTGGACCCAATTTTGAATCTTATATATAAATTTTGTGGTGTGAATTAAATCCCATTACATATTATTTATATCCAGTAATGTTATTTATTGCATAAGATATAAATTCACACACAAGATCTAGGTAAAGATCAAACGATTAAGTTTGTCCATTTTAGGGCTTGTTCTTAACAGCTTACTGAAAACTACTGTATAGCTGCTGTCTCTTATACACATCTAGATGCTGAATTGCATGTTCATTCCATACCATCATTTCCACTAATTAAATACCAAAACCTTCATTCATTATCTTAGATCAGGGGTATTTAATAGAGTAGATTTAATTTGTCCAAATTCTCTTTAATGTCCTTTTCTTTCCTCCTTTCCCCTTTATGTAAGGATTTGGAGCAACACTAAGTGTCCATGGCATGAACATGCAATTCAGAGAGTGGAGTCTAGTAATAAATCTATTGTTTTAGTTTTTATAAACTTTTTTCCGAGTTGTTTAGCTTAGATATGTGCTTCTTTTCTTCTTGTTTTTTGATTTCTAGCCCTTACTAATTTTTCTAAACTCGCATGTCCATTTTTGTGCACTTTACTTGTTTGCCTTTTTGTGGAAGAATTACGAAAACTCTGAATTGCTGTCTATTATTGCACTCTACGATTTAGTAACCAAAAACTATGAGATCATAGATGTGTATAAGTTGAATTACTTAAGCCCAGTCCTTATGGAGGATAGATCTAGCCTAGCTAATTTTTAAAATTTTGACCTGTGGGGAGGAAATAGGGAGTGTGTCCTTGGAGCTGAATCAAGTAAACATCAATACAAAAGAGTATGAAATGGGCTTAATAGGGAAGATAGTAGGGGTAAAAGATTTTTTAAATTATATATGGGGTTACCTAAAAAGTATACCATCCATAAATTGCAAGCTGTCCCTTTTAATTTGTCTTCACAAACAACTCTGACATGGATAATGTCATGGATGGTATACCCTAGGTACTTGATAATCATTTCTAGTGTATTGAGCATTTCAAGATGGGATAGAACAAGATGATACTCAAATTTGTAGTTCCTCTATTTCTAGCTATAGAACTTGCCCCTTCATTGGATCAACAAAGATGTGGGGTAGCTATGGGAAGGGTGTTCAAGAAGGTAAGCCAAGTGATTATTTCTTAAACTAGGGGAAAAGAAGGAAAGCATATCAAAATCCTTGCTGATGTGGAGATAAACAGACCACTATTAAGGGGAATCTCTATCAAACTCATCCGCACACAGAGAGAAGGAGAAAAGTAAAGAGGAAATCTAGCTGAGTGGAAGAATGGGTCAACTAGACAATAATTCAGCTGATCTGACAGAAGGTAGAAGGGTAAACAAACTTCTAGTGGGGAATCCTTTGAATAGAAAGTTTAGGATGACCAAATACAAAGGAACAAGAAGGATTGTTTAGCTTGTTCATACTAAAAAATTGAGATGCTACGAGCCAGAAAAATAATGGTAAATTGGATATGAATTTACTAGTTCTGATTCGTTTAATATATATATCTATCTACTGTCTCTTATACACAGTTGTTAACTGTTAGCTTCTTAGGCAACTTATCTCCTGTCTCTTAATACCTGTCTAGATGGACATCTAGATGTGTATAAGAGACAGACTGTATAGTATGTCAAAAGGAAAAGGACAACAAGAAAGAGAAAGGTAGGATCCTACCTAGAACTGTAAGAGTTCCTCTACTGGATGTTAGTAATATAGAGGGAATTGTCAATGTGAGTGCTTCTTTCTTCCTTCAGCTTAATCTAAATTCATGTGTTATAAGAGACAGCTATCTCTTACCACATCTAAATCCGTTAAAATCATATGATAGAAAAGTTAATGGGAATGAATATAAGTTGAAGTTGGAGAGGACCAACCTCAACTTGTCCTCTACCTTTCTATAAGGGCTATGTGTGGAACTATCAAGGTACTAAGTTTTGAGCATGACGATGTTTATTTCTTTCACTGTAAAAAAAAAAAACAAATATTCTTTGTCCAAAGCAAAAATTTGCAATTCCCGGACCCATGTTTTTTTTTTTTACTTTAATTTAACAAACTTTATCCCAAAATAATGAATTGAATTTGTATAGGCATTTTTGTTGCTGTCTCTTGAAATAAAGGTAGCATGTGTATAAGAGAGGTGTATATGTTCATATGCTAAGTATATTTTTTTGTTTTAGCATCAAGGTTAGACCACATAAATTTAAAAGGTAAACACAATATCCTAAGCCATAAGTTTACCGAAGTACTTGATATCTTGTGTGGATTATATCTTATGCAATAAATAACATATAAAGCAAGAAATCAATATATGTGTTAGTGTGTCTTTGTCCCATTTTGGTTAAACTAATGAGACTTTTATAGTTTTGGTCTTATAAATAGAGACCTAAGGTTTTGGGTTTTGATGTACCAAGCACTAAACATAACAAAGTTTAGTGGGCTATTGGGCCTTTTTGGTCATTAAGTCTTTTGTTTTATTTTGACTTTTTATGCTTTTGTATTATTGCTTTTGTGGCTTAGATATATGAAGAATACTATTGGAGAATTGGCTCTATTTGAAGCAAACCCTCTACATACTTCGGATGATTGAAGGTACATTTATACTCTCACATATTAATAAATTTGATTCCATTGTTATGGATCTAGGAAATATAGATGTGAAAATCGATGATGAGAATCAGGCCCTTATATTATTGTGTTCCCTTCCCTCATTATTTAAGTATTTTGTGATACTATAATTTATGGTAAAGAAATAATCTCATATTGGAAAATTAAATCTACTTTAAAATCTAAGAAAATTCGTAAGGATATAACCGAAGAAATTGGCAAAAATTAGCTTGAAGGCTTGGTTTCTAGAGGTAGATCTAGATTTAAAACTTTTGATAGTAAATCAAAATACAAAAAGGCAAACAAGTAAAGTGCCTGTCTCTTATACACATCTAGATGTGTATAAGAGACAGGCTGCAACGCCTAGATATTGACATGCTTTTTTTCTAGTTGATGATAGTACAAGGTCTAAAAATAAGTGGATTTTGGATTTGGGGTGTTCTTACCACATGTGTCCCAATAGGGATTTATTTTTTACTTATGAATCTTGTAATGGTGGAATTATTTTGATGGGCAATAATGGCATTGGTATGTTGGTAAAGGTATAGTCCAAATTAAAATGCATGACGGTATTGTGCGGACACTCACTAAATCTCAGATACTTGTTCCTGATTTAAAAAACTCTATACACTCACCTTATAGACTCTTGGGTCAAAATAGATGACTGATCTGGAGTTATGAAAGTTTGTAAGGGTACTATTATTATGATGAAAGTTTACTGGTATGCTACTTTGTATATGTTACAGGGATCTACTGTCACAGGTTTTGCAGTAGTCTCTTTATCATCTTTGTTTGATTCTGACATCATCAAATTATAGATATGCTTTTGGGGCACATGAGTAATAAAAGTTTGACTTTGTTGAGAAAAAAAAGGGATTCATTGTGGGTAGAATACCGGGACGATGGATTTTTATTTACATTTTGTCTTTGGGAAGCAAAATAAAGTCAACTTCAGTTCATCATCAATCCACCGAGCTGTCCACAAAGATCAGAACTAATATAAGTTCTGATATTTGTTGACCAGCTGTGTTCCATAGAAGGATGGTGTCAGGTATATGTTAACTTTCATTGATGATTATTTAAGGAAAGTTTGGGTTTATTTTTTGAAACATAAGAATGAAGTTTACCTAACTTTCCTGTAGTGAAAAGTTTAGACTGAGAAACAAACACGTAAATAGATTAAGTGACTTAGAATAGAGAATAATATGGTATTTTGTGAAGGTGAATTTGATGAATTTTGCAAGAAATGAAGGAATTGTTTGGCACTATACAGTTAGAATGATGCTCAACAAAATGGTGGCTGAGCATATGAACATAACTCTTTTGGAGAGGGCACGTTGTATGATCTTTAATGCAGGATTGACAAAGGACATTTAGGAAAAAATGTATTTTTTCTTGGTTATACTTCTAGAGTGAAAGGTTAAAGATTATCGTGTCTTGATTCCAAATTTCCAAAATTTGTGATTAGTAGAGACGTTATATTTGATAAACTGTTTATATTGTCTTCAGAAAAACGAGTCTTCTAATTCTTATGATATAGGTATAGATGATAGTACACAAAAGCAGGTAGAGCTACAAATTAGTAGCTATGGTCCTAGTCAATGTAAAAGTCTTCCAGTCAAAGAAAGTTGGTAAACTGTAAGAGACAGCACTAATAGAGTAGTTTGTTGCAATGAATGAAGAAATTGAGTCTCTCCACAAAAATGAATTTTGGGTTCTTGTGAACCACGTTTGGGTAAGATCTATTGTTGATTACAAATGGGTCTAGTTAAGAAAGAAGGTCGTCCAGAGGTTAAAGATGAAAGGCATAAAGAACGGTTGGTTGCAAAGGGCTATAGTCAAATACATAGTATTGATTTTAATGATATTTTTTCACCCGTGTTCAATCATAAGAACTGCTGCCCTACTCGCCGATGCTGATGAAAAGTGTGATTTCCTAGATCCATAAATATGGATGTCAAGATAGTTTTTCTATATGTGAGCTATGAAAAAGAATATCATATTTGCTTGTTGAAGAAATCCTTGTACGGAGGTTTGATTCGTTTAGTGGTATAAGAGGTTTGATTCCTTTATGTTGGGTCATGGTTCTTCAAGAAGCATGAATGATAGTTGTGTCTACTTCCATAAATTAAATGATGGGTTGTTTCATTTATTTGATGAGTCCTAACCTGAATGGGATTTTGTTACTTGTAAGGCGAGTTTAGCACAATATTTCACTATACCAGAGACTACAAAATGATTTAGGATAGTGCTTCTCCCAAATCTCTTATAACAAATTTAGATGATGTATAATCAAACACATAGATGTGTATAACTTCTCCATTTTTTCTCAAGGTAATGCTTTCGGGTCGGATATGTTGGAGAAGTATAACATGTATCTTCATGCTGTCTCTTATACACATCTAGATGTGTATAAGAGACAGCAATAAAGAGTATTTTGATCGGTTGAGGAAGAAGGTTATGTGGCATGGGTTCCATAACTAGTGTCGTCGAAATGCATAGACATGGCTTTTTCATCATATGCATGATACCTGTCTCTTATACACATCTAGATGTGTATAAGAGACAGTTTCCTAAGAAGGAGCATTTGCAGGCCGTGAAATAGATTCTCAGATACTTAAGAGGTAGTTCAGGCATTTTTTTAGAGTTTGGGAAAACAGTGACACTTCAGTTGGTTTTGTAGATTCAAATTATGCCGAGGATCTTGACAGAAGAAAATCACTTACTGGTTATGTAATTTGTGTTGGCGGTTGTGCAGTCAGTTTAAACAAGTTACTTTATAGCAATTTAACATTGTCTACTACTGGCTCAACATTTTGTAAATGTTAGTTACATGCTTTTACCAATAAAGTCGAACTGTAGTTAAGAGGTTCCAAGCCAGATCAGTCTAAATTATGGTGTTAATATACTTTACTGTGATAGTCAAGCTAATTCATTCCAATTGACTAAAGATCATATTTATCATGGAAGAACAAAGTATATTTGCTGGCCTAAAAGCAACCTAAGAGAGGGGGTGAATTAAGTTATAAAAAACTATTGTAACTTTTGATCAATAAGAACTCAACCTGCTCTTATACAGTGCAATTAATGATCAAATCAAGAGCATCTAAATACTTGAGTCTTTCTTTGGTAAATCTCTTATACAAATCTGAAGATGTGTGTAAGAGACAGGTCCTGTTTCTCAAAGCATCTTCCCCTTGTCAATATAGGTGAGACAATAATCTTTTGTACACGAAGTAGGATCACTCTTTCTAAAACTAATTACCTTTAGTTAAGCCAAGAGTTTTACACACATCTTCACTTTTGTATAATAGTTATCTCTCCACTCTTTACACTTGAAGATCACTCAAACTTATATACATATAATTCCACTATAACAACACTATTGAGAGCCTATTTTCACTAAAATAGCTTTGGTAGATACTTGTATTATATTGTGGAAGTTCTTTTACATAAATTTGGATTGGTTGGTATGTATAAATGTTGTAAAAGAGCTTCCAACCACCTCTGAACGGCTAAATAATTACAACAAGAAACTAGCCGTTATAGGATTCAGATGTCCAAAAACTTTTTATGCGTCCAATGAAGCTTCTGAGCATCATAAACACAGAGGTTGAGATCTATGTTCGGATGGCCAAGGTTGCATATGTTCCTTTGTTCGAAGTTGATTGTTTGTTGAGGTCTTTTAGATTCTCGGACAGTACAGTGTGTCTGGAAGGTCTAATACCTTTAAAATATTGATCTTCCTTCGGATGGTTAGGTGTTTGCGAAAAAATTTCTTTCGGACAATGTTGAGCGTCCTTTGTCAACTCCTTAGAATATTTGATCTCTGTCTACACTATTCGGATGATGTACTGCATCCGAGACATATATTCGGATGAATTCCTACTTGTTTGATTATTACTGATTACTAAAACAAAGCGATTGAAAACTCCTTCTTAGATGATGTTTTCCCTTAATCAAACTACCAAGAAACAATTTCAAACAATACAGTACGGAAGCAAGTGGAAAACCAATATTAACCAAGCATTACAATAATAACAACAAGGCAATCAACCAAAACTCATCAATAAGTTCAACCAAGACAAGCAATCTAAGAGCTAAAATCTATATCATTCATCTTTTTTGATCGTTGCTCGCGTTTTCGCTTTCTGGTGGGCAAATCATCATTTGTAACTTCATTATTGTGCTCATTGACATGTGTTAGATACAATTGAATGAGCAAGAAGACCAATTTTCATCAGCATGGTGCATAAGCGTGTAGGGCAGCAGTGTCTTCAGGATTTGGTGCACCAGTTGGATCTTCTTGGTCTTCTTGCTCAGGGTGTGAATGTTTGGCATCTTCGTTTTCTTCATCATTGCTGTCAGAGGCAGATTCAAAGGTGTATTGCAACTGAATGTTGGTGAATATGCCATTCTTTATGCCTTTCCATCATTTAATGACTGGAAGAGGGCTCTTATACACATCTAGATGTGTCTAAAGACAGCAATCTAGCTGAAATTTGGCCATTTGGTTTGCAAGATTAGTGACAAGAGTGCACAATTGTGAAAGAGAGGGTTCAAAATTGGATATTTGTGAAGGATGGCTCAGTGGAGGTGTGGATTAAGAGGATTGAGTAGGAATAGTGATGAGGAAGTGCTTAGGAACTTGAAGCATGTTCTTTTGAACCCTTTTTCTACTGTTGTGACTTTTTCATAAAAAATGCAAAGAGTTCTTAAGTATCTAGAGCTGTATATTAACAGATCTAGAACATCCCTGTCTCTTATAAAGATTAAATGATATTTGCAAGAGAAAGATAAAAACTTTACTGGAAAAAGGAATTATTTTTCCTGGAATGGTGAGATGTTCGTTAGTTGGTAAAAGCAAGTTTGTAACTAACATATACAAAATGTTGAGCTCAGGATTCAGTAATGTTGTTTTGGCTTCCGAGACTTGTTTGAAATCAACAATAAAAATTTGTTTGACTTCCTCGACATCAAATTGAGTGTCAATAGTAGCCATTTATCCAGAGAAAAAAAGTATGAAATTTCATTAGGATTAGTAACATCACATTTAAAAATCAAGTTAATAGTGTTGGAATTAAACTCAATATTAATGTGATTCACATGTGAAACTAAGGTTCGAATGGTTGAGCCTGTGCAAAGATTCACGGTGAATTGTAAACCTATATCATGATAAACGGGTAAGTCAATGTGAATTAAATTCCCCCATTTTTCTTTTTCAAAATACTCTTTATTGAAAGATAAATTCAATTCATCAAACATGCTTTGAGAAACTAGATATGTATAATAGACAGATTTACTTAAAAAAGATGTATACCTTTTAGACCCCTGCTTTTGCATCAATGAACTTGGATGGAGTTTCATTGTCATGATTTGGACAATTTGTTGATAACCCTGGTTGTGATCATTTGGTAGATTTTCTAGAGAGTTTAGGGATTAGAGAGACAGTGTATAGACGAATATAGAACCGTGTTGTCATTACTTCATTGAGATGATTGTTAAAGACAGAGAACTTTTGGGCGCACATTTGTGTCCAAAAAACACAAAATTCACATAGTTTTAAAATCAGTAATACCCAAACAAGTTCTAAGATATTCAAAACGATCCAAAGGTAAGGCTTTAGTAAAAATGTCAACCCATTAATCTTTTATGCAAATAAATTCAACACAAATTTCCTTTTTGCATACAAGACCTCCTATGAAATAGTGCTTGACATTAATATGTTTTGTTCTAGAATGCTGAATAGGATTTTTTGTGAGATTGACTGCACTAGTATTATTGCATCTAATAGACATACAATAAAAAATAACACCAAAATTTTTTAGAAGTATGTTTCACCCAATTTCTTTGAGTGAAACATTATCTGCAACAACATAAGGGCTTCCGCCATAGACACAATTTGGTAGAGCTTTATTTCTTACTAAATCAAGACACCAAGCAATTACCCAAAAAATAACATAGACCACTAGTACTTTTTCTATCAATTTTACAACCGGTAAAGTCGACATTCAAGTAAGTAATTAAATCAACACTAGTGGATTTAGGATACCATAAGCCATAGCTTAATGTCTCTTTTAAGTATCTAAAAATTCTTTTAACGGCAATTAGGTGTGATTTCTTAGGACAAGAATGAAATTTAGCACATAAACAAATGGCAAACATAATATCCGGTCTACTAGCAGTTAAATAAAGTAAGCTTCCGATCACACCTCTATAGTTTTTTTCATCAACACTATTACTTCTTCATCTTTGTCAAGCTTGGTTGAGGTGCACATTGGCGTTTCAACTTGTTTGCAATCCTCCATTCCAAAGCACTTGAGTAACTCCTTTGTGCACTTGATTTGTGTTATGAAGGTTCCCTCTTTCATATTTGAAACGCCAATGTGCCTCTTAGGTTGCTTTTGGTCTAACATTTGAAACATCCTTTTGTATCAAATATGAGAATTCCTTACACAAACTTTCGTTAGTGGATCCAAAAATGATATCATCAACAAAAATTTGAACAACTAACAAATCATTATGACTAACATTGGATGGAAAAGAGTAGTATCAACAATTCCTCTTTTAAATCTATTTTCAATAAAAAAATCACTTAATCTTTCATACCAAGCTCTAGGAGCTTGTTTCAAACCATACAACACCTTTGACAAATTCAAAATATGATTTGGAAAATCTTTGAAATTCACCTTTATCATTAAGTTTAAAGGGGCACCCATTTTGTTCCTATAACTAGATGAGTTGAGGGTCTTTCAACTAAAGTTTATACATTGTTTTTATCAATTTGAAAGTTCTTCTTTCATGGCAAGAATCCAAGATTCATCTTGTAAAACATCATCCACACGCTTAGGTTCAATATGAGAAAGTAAGGCACAAGCTTGCCTGTCTCTTATACACATCTAATGTGTATAAGAGACTATTCAAAGGTTTATTAGAGCGAGTTTTTACTCCATCGGATGGAGCACCTATTAATTCTTGAGGATGACTCAAGACAAATCTCCATGCTTTTGGAAGATCTTTTGAAGAATCTTCTTTTCTTTCACCTTCTTCATCCAAATGATGAGTATTTGAGTCATTGAATTTCATTGGTCTCTTGATGTTCGTCTTGAATAGTGAGCTTTTCAAGTTTCTTTTACACACCTACATCTTCATCTTCACAAACATCTCTTGAAATAAATAATTAGTTTTAATGCAAATGTAACATGCACAACTTCTTCAATCACAAGAGCTCCTCTATTGTATACTCGGTATGTTTTCTTGTCACTAGAATATCCTAAGAAAATCCATCCCTCCGATTTCTTGGTAAATTTTCCAAGATGCTCTTTAATTTTCAAAATAAAACATTTACAACCAAAAACTTTCAAACAACTCACAAAGGGTTTTTACAAAACAAGAGTTCATAAGAAGTTTTGTTTAAAATAGGCATTAAAAGAACTCAATTCATAGCAAAATAATCCGTGTTAACGTCTTTGGCTAAAAAATATTTTAAAATTACGCTCATATATCATGGTTCTAGCGGCCTATAAGAACAGGATTCTATTTTTCTTTTGAAAGAAATTCTTTTGGAAAAAAAATTTACAAAATTTTGAAAGGTTTCATTTTTGTGAGTCTCAATGGTATGTTCAGACGTATGCTTTTGAATAATCATTGATGAATTACAAAAGCATACTTGCTACCATTGAGTCTAGCTTGTACACATTGGTCCAAATAAATCCAGATATGCAATAATTCTAAAGGCTTTGAAGTAAACACACAATTCGTTGATTTAAAAAAAACTTTAATGTGTATGTTTACCAAATTGGCATGTATCACAAATTTTGTTTTTCTCAAACTTTAATCTAGGCAAACATCTTACCAATGCTTTCTTAGCAAGGTTATCAATCAAATTCATGTTGAAATGACAAAGCCTTCTATTCCAAAGCCAAGGATAGTCTTTAGAAGTAATTAAACACTTTATATTACTACTATCAATGTTATCAAGATAAACCACATAAATATCATTATGCCTTCTACTTTTGAACAAAACAACAAAGTTCTTATGAAGAATTAAACATTCATACTTAGTAAAAACACATACACATACAAATTTCTATCACACAGTTGACTCACACTTAAAAGATTATAGTTCAAATTCTCAACCAAAAGCACATTTTTAATCAAAGTCTCACCATTTTTACCTACATCACCAATGCCAATTGATTTTGCTTTCATGTTATCTCCAAAGGTCTTCTTCCCACTATTTTTGAACGTGAGGTTAGTGAAAAGAGATGCATCACTGGTCATGTGTCTTGAACACCCACTATCAACGAAGCACTTAGCATTCTTGGTGGTGTTCATTACCTACACAAAGAGTTAAGCGATAACTTTTGGTACCCATATTTTCTTGGGTCTATAAGAGTTAGTAAATTGACTTAAAATCTACATGGAATCCACTCTCAAATTTTCATTTCTTTTGACATAACAATTATTTTTCACATGTCCATGTTGTTGGCAATAATTGCAAATAATATTCTTATTTTGTTACAAAGAAGATTTTGATTTTACAAAACATAAACCAATCTTTCTAAAAGTGATCAAAATCTTAGTTGATCAACATATTTATATTTCTTCTTATATCAACTTTTTTCCTTTTTTCTATGAAAGAGTACATCAAGTTCATCCAATCTTTTCTTGAAGGAGGCTTGTTCTTCCTTGATCTTGTTTTCACATGCAATCTTTTTTTCAAATCATCATTTTCTTGTGATAACCTATTACTTTCATTCACAAGTTTGGAGTTACTATTCAACAATGCATTATTTTTTCTAACTAATTTCATTCACAAGTTTGGAGTTACTATTCAATAAGGCATTATTTTTTTCTAACTAACTCCTTATTTCTAGCATATGATTCCTTTAAGCTATCATGCAATTTTATGATAAAAGCTTCAAGATCAACGTATCATCAATTTCTTCACTTGAATCATAAGTAGTTGTTACCTCATAAAATTAAGCATTATTGGTTGGCATAGAGATCTTTACTCAATTGAATTTGAGCAAAAGAAAGAGACCAAGTTCTGATACCAATTGTTAGACCAAAAGCAACCTAAGAGGGGGGCGAATTAGGTTGTAAAAAGTAATTTTGACTTCAAAGATGTTGTATAAGAGTCACAAGTAAAAATAAATAAAAGACAAGTATTGAGATTT
This sequence comes from Cinchona pubescens, assembly GCA_025175665.1. Taxonomy (NCBI): domain Eukaryota; kingdom Viridiplantae; phylum Streptophyta; class Magnoliopsida; order Gentianales; family Rubiaceae; genus Cinchona; species Cinchona pubescens. The sequence goes on along the minus strand of JANKKI010000393.1, from coordinate 99,061 downwards.
AGAAAGATCAAACCAAACTCCCAAGCTTCAAAATGTTGGAGTACAATTCCACTACTTTGTGCCCCTTCAATGTAGGTGAGACAATAATCTTTTGTATACCAATTAGGATCACTCTTGCTTACACTAATTACCTTTAGTTGAGCCAAGAATTTTACACACAATCTCGCTTTTGTATAATAGTTATCTCTCCACTCTTTACACTTGAAGATCACTCACTTTTGCACTTTGTAATTCCACTAATACAACACTATTGAGAGCCTATTTTCACTAAAATAGCTTTAGTAGATACTTGTATTAATTGTGGAAGTTGTTTCTCACAAATTCAGATTGGTTGGCATTTATAGATGTAGTAAAAAGCTTCCAACCACCTCCCAACGGCTAAGTAATTAATGCTGAGAAACTAGCTGTTATAGGATTCAGACATCCGAAAACTTTTTGATGCGTTTGATGAAGCGTATGAATCAGAAACACAGAGGTTGAGATCTACATTCAAACAGTTGAGGTTGTACTATTCCTTCATCCGAAGCTGATTGTTTGTTGCGTTAGATCCTCGGATAGTGCAGTGTGTCCAGAAGGTCTAATGCCTTACAAATATTGGTCTTTGTTCGGGTAGTCAGGTATGTCTGATAGAATTTCTTTCAAACGATGTTGAGCGTCTATTGTCAACTCCTCAAAATCCTTGCTCTCTGTGTAACTATTCAGATGATGTATTCCCTCGATGAATTCTTGCATTTATACACATCTAGATGTGTATAAGAGACAGGTGTAGGACTTTTCTCTTCCTTTGGACATATATAGCATTCAAAAACCCTATTATGTCAAAGTTTGCAAAAGTCCTACACAAATTTACAAACTATTAGATTGTATTTGTCATCATCAAAATCTAGATTGTAGGTCAACAACATACATGTGAAATTTGTATTACTTTATTCGGGATACTATTGCTGAGGGGAAAGTTTTTATTCAAAAGATCAATACTAGAAATAATCCTGTTGACATGTTTGTGAAGCCTTTTCTAGTTTACAGTTCTTGCAATGCTTGGATTGGTTGGTGTTAGTAGTTGGCAATTTTGCCTCGTGGAGCTTTTGTGGAAAAGATAAAGCAATTTTGCTATTTTACTATTTTGTGGGTACGCAATAAGGTGAAGATTTATTAGTGTGGCTTTGTCTAAGATTGGTTAAACTAAGGAGAGTTTTGTAAGCTTGGTCTTATAAATAGATTTCTAAGGTTTTAGACTTTAGAGGACCAAGCACTAAATATAAGAGAGTTTAGTGGATACTTGGGCCTTGTTGGTCATTAAACCTTTTGTCTTATTGTGGCTTTCTTGTGTTTTTGTATTAGTACTTTTGTGAGTTTAGGAGCACTCCCCTAAAACTTTTATATTCTTCTCATATAGTGAAATCTTCTGATTTTAAAGCAAGTTTTTAGATCGAACCACGTAAATCTTGTGTTTCTCTCTTTTGGTTTTCTTTTGTTTTGTTATTATTTGTTTGGGGTTTGCGTCGGAATTTTGTTAATTTATTTCTGTCTCCTTAACAATATGTATATGCTTGTCAAAGATAAAGAGTTTATTATATTGAGAATGCCCATAAGTTGTTGCATAGTTGAATTGACCTCCTATGATGGTATCAGCTGCACTTAATCAATAGTCGTGAAACAATAGCTTTTTGTATAATTATGATTCAAGAACAAAACTTATAAAAACCTAATTACATGCATGTTCAAATTTTACATTAAAAAAATCTTCTAATATCAGGATATTCAATAAATTAGTTTATTCAACTATGCAACAACTTATGGGCATTCTCAATATAATAAACCAATGTAAATAAAACTCAACAATTAGTAAAACAAAACCTATAACTATGTTCGTACCAGGTTGGAAACCAAGAATCTAAGAAAAGAAACTGCATGCGTAATGCTCCAAAGTAGGAATAAGAACTCTACAAACATACATATAGTTCTTATCTATACAATTAACATTTCAAGTTAATTTTTCAAGAAAACACCTAAATATTTCACCATGTGTAGAAGGGAAAAGACTGAATATCTCACTAATACTTACTAAAATCACTATCTTTGCATGCGAATAAACACCAAGATTCCATCTAAACGAAGAACTATTTCTGATCCTAAATAGCACCTAGAGAATAACTAATAAAAGATCAATTGACTAATAAGTGATCAAAAAATAATTTTATCCATGATGAAATTAATCAACAATAAATTCATCTCTAGACCATTTAAAAACCAACTATAACTATACTAATTATAGAGAATAATAAATAAACATTGAAAGAAATAAATAAAAGTTACTAACCCTGAATCGCCTATTAATAGTGGTTCGAACAAATGATCTCTGTAAGGCAACCAAAAAAAATCAAGAATAAAAAGGAATTAGATAAAGAATTAAAAAAATACTCATCTATGTCAAATAAGCTAAAATAGGAGAATAAAAATTAAGAAAAAAAGTAGTAGTTTGCACAAATGATCTATAAGCAACACAAAAAAATGAAAAAAAAAAAAAATCTAGAATTGAAAAAAAAATTTATTCATTCAAATAGCCTGAAACTATAGATCAAAAATTAGGAAAAAAGTAGTAGTATGTAGGACAAATGATCTCTGTAGGCAACCAAGAAAAAAAAAAAGATCAATGATAAAAAAAAGAAATCAATGCGTACTTTCTCAGCATTAAACTTAAGATTCAAATAGGGGGTATCTAGTCTCATGACGTGACGAATTTGTTGTACTTAATTGTATTCGGGTTATAAAATCTCAATCTTAACCCTACTCAATTAATACTCGTGTCATGTCGAGTCTGACCCGTTTATTATTGTGTCGTGTCACGTCTGACCTGTTATAAACCGTTTACAGCTAATACACATTAAATTAACACAATAATATAAATCTAATATAAATAATATTTACTCTTTCAAGATTTTTTACATGAGTATAAAAATTTTCTTGTATCGTTTTAATGTTGTAGTGACCTTAATTACCTAAAATTTTATAGACCTTCTGGACACACTGCACTATCCGAGGACTGTCTCTTATACACATCTAGATGTGTATAAGAGACAGAATGTAAACACACATCTAGATAAAAAAATTATTATGAAAGTTAATTGAAGTTTCAGTATATTATTAGAAATATCTTAGCATATTTTTAAAAGTTATTGTATTATAACACAATAAACATGCCGAACGTGTCAACCAGTTTATTCACGTGTTGATCCATTTATTCTTGTATTGTAAATATGTTGTGTCATAATCGTGTTCGTATTTTGAAACCTTAACCTAACTCATTAAATTTCACTAATTTTGTGTCTAGTTTGTATTGTGTTATCGTGTTGTGTCAAAAATTAATACCCCTAATTCAAGAGAAGTGAGAAAATTGGAAGTGAAAAAACGTGGAACATTCAACCAAGTGCTAGTAGCAAAACAATTCTTGACCACATTTGCCCTCCATTCATAATGTCCAGGTTAAAAATTTGCCTTCCACAAACTCTAAATTGGCAAAAAAGCATAAGATACAATTCACAATTTAGTGTGTTTGACTCCCCTTTTTATATTTTTAAATTAGATTAGATTAATTTTACATAGAATAGATTTAGATTCATAATTTTGTCATTGAATTATGTTAAAGGAAGCTGGAAGGCGGAGCGAGACCAAAGTCTTTTTGTATACTTTTAATCTTTATATTAATTGATTTTGTCTTTTACAATAGTCGTTTTCTTTGGTTTATACAGTATATAGGTACTCGAGATAACATAACATTTAGCTATATGAGAGTTTTGTAAATAACCTGAGTATATCTTTGCTGTCTCTTGACCTACACATCTAGATGTTGTATAAGAGACAGTATACAATTTCTTCACTAGGAAATTGTCCAAAACATATGTTTGTGAGATTCAATTTCTTCACTAGGATTTTGTCCAAATCAAATCTTGGTATTAGAAGATTTTTTTAAAGTAAAATGATTATACACATGTAATAGATGTGTTTCATAAGTCACAGTTTGATGAATATGTGTGTCTTACAATGAAGAGACATTTGAACATTTATAAATAAATTAGCATGTTTGTGGTAGACAAGACATTATTATTATTTCTTCTTCTTCTTAGTTCTCCTACAAAATAAGACAAATTTGTTAAAGGTTTGAATGCTTAGTGGATTAATTTCGTTAGTGTAACTGGTCAATTGGAGTATTACGCATTAGTTTCTTTTCTTAGATTTTTGGTTTCCACACCTGGTTTTTAAATAGTTATAGAGATGTTTTCCTTGAAAAATTAATTTGATCATGGTAATTTATTAATAGATGTGTATTAGAGAAGATCTTGTGGAGTCATTTTCTCGTTGAAAACTCACGGAGTCTCTTATACACATGTATGGTGAGAATAACACCCTGTCTCTTATACACATCTAATGCATTTTTAGACATGTTAAAATTATACTATTGGAAAGAGTATTCAAAAGAATTACTTCTCACTAATTATGCGATAATGGTGTATACATCAATTTTTGAAAAGTATGTCTAAATATTTTTAAATATTTATGAACATATTACTTGTGGCAAAGAAAATATAATTGAATAATTTGGATGCAAGATCAATGAAAAAAAAAAATCAGAAGTAAGAAAATAAATATAATTTAATTATTTTATACATAATTTATTGCATACATGTACTTATAAGATCTATTATGATTTGTTTGACATGTTATATAGAGAATTTTCATTTGAAATGTAGAAGTGCATTCATGAAAATAACATGTTGGATCTAAGAATATAGAATTCACAAGGAATTCTTGAATTGATTTGCTTGTGGTTTTCGGATTAAAGGTTAAAGAAATAAAATGACTCCGGAACGAAAGCTAGCTTATCTAAAAGGATTAAAACGAAACTCCTTATTGAACCAATTAAGGAATATGAGAACCGTAATTATAGAAAATTTTTGGTCGAAGATTCTCTCTGTACAACCTTTATAAAGAAAGATTTTTTAGAAAATATTTGAATGCAAATTGGATTATAGATATTATTGTACCATATGAAGACGACAAATATGTGATAAGAGTTGTGCCTTTTTGTTTTATGAATGGTTTATGTCCTTTTATAAAGTGACACTTATAAAGAGTTGTGGCTTTTAATTAAAAAGTTGTATCCTTAATTAAAAGAAGACAACTAGTGAAGATCCAAAATAAAAAAATAAAAAAATGTGTCATTTCAATTAAAGACACATCAGTAAAGTATATGATTTTATACAAACAAGACACCTTGTTTGAAGTTTGATCTTATAAGAGACATTATTTATCAATTAATAAATTGATATTTATATTTGATGGAGGTATGATAATTTAAAAATATAAGAAATATATACTTATAATTGATTCCACAAAGGTTAAATTATAATAATTGGCTTCTAAAATACAAGCATGGTTATGGAATTATTTCATTGGTGTCTAAACTAATTCCAGAATATCATTGTAATAGGGAATTATACTTTCTAGAGTATATATTCAAGTTTACAATGATAAGTTGAGACACATAATATGAAAAATAGCTATGTAAAAGAATTAACGTTTGATATATAAAGTGATCGGACTATAACTTTTACGAGATCTATTAACAAAATAGATTGATAAATGGCAAAAAAATTTACGCAAGATCTTGTGAACGAAAGGGCATAGGGTTGTCTAAGATCTCATAAAATCATCTAGTGGAATTTCGACTTAAAATTGATACAAATCAAATCTTAAATTGGAATGAGACAAATTACACTATATGTGTGATTGCAAGCACTATAATATATTTGATATCTATCCGGGTAAAGTACTTCGTTACCATAGGTTTGAACGAGGATGAGCAACATAATCTTAATGGACTAATATTCAAATAAAGTGTTAGCTATGAAAACACTTTTGATGATGTTCACCTATGTGAGTGGAAGTGTGGCCACTTCTAGGAGTTTAAGAGTTTTAACTCTTACAACACTTATCAAAGGAATGCAAACACATGGCCAGAATAGTGTCATGGATACTAAATTACTCAAATTATAGAAGTTAGCATGTGAAGTAGATACAACTTGTCAATAAGGATTGTCTGATTCAAAAATTATTACGTCAATCATGCTATTCAGCCTTGTTGAAAATTTGCTTCACTAAATAAAGGTTCAAATCGAAGGATACCTTTACTATGCACTAATTTCCAAATTTGTGAAGGTCATACTATTTTGAAAATGGTGGAGGATTGTTGGAGAATTTTCAAAATAAGAAGAGTTGCAACTTTATATAATTGATAGTTGTGGTGTCTATTCATTTTAATATATGTGCCTATTCACTCATTCATGATTGGATGAATATGTGTATCTTACAATGAAGAGACATTTGAATATCTATAAATACATTAGCATGTATGTGTTAGACAAGACATTATTATTATTTCTTCTTCTTCTTAGTTCTCCTACAAAATAAGACAAATTTGTTAAAGGTTTGAGTGCTTAGTAGATTGATTTCGTTAGTGCAAAATGAAATCGATCACTAAACTTCATTGTATCCTAAATGTTATTTACAAGACTCTTTTATACACCATTATGGTAGAGACACAAATTAAGGTTATTTACAAGACTCTTTTATACACCATTACGGTAGAGACAAATTAAACCTTAAGGAAAGCGACATTGTAACGCGCCTTGAAGCCATCTCTTATTGTATTGATGCAGCTTTGCGCATTTGTATTTTTGTTAATTTTGTTCTAACATAATTAACTCACATAAGTTAGGCAATGGCTCACATAGCCATTTGAGACAATGCTCACAATTTTTTCATTGCAATGTTTCTTCCTCTTTGGTCCACGCCACGGTCCGAGAAGCCTATTGCCACTATAAGAAATAGGAGGCTTTGTAACAACAAGAGTTGTCACTAAAACTCAAAAAGTTGTCACTAACAGTTTTATGTGACAAGAAAAAGCTGTCACGGCCCGTCACTATAGGTCCGTTACTATTGCCTAGGGTGACGACTTTCTTTGTATTATCACAAATATGTGCCAACTTCCAAAGTTGTCACAATGCATAAAGATTTACTGACAACAAAAATTGTCACAAATTGAACAAAAATTGTCACAATAAGACCCTATATTAGTGACAACTTTTAAAAGTCGTCACTAACAGTAACACTGATATTGCTTTCAATTGCATTTCACCCTTTCGTAGGATCTAGATGTGTATAAGAGACAGGTCTATGCTGGATTTATAAAAACACGAACTTATAGCAAATCCAGCAACAAATGTATATTTGTATATCCATTAAAGCAAAACTTCACCAGCTAGTATGACACAATAAACATCCATTAGTAAGCTCAAATGCTCTTATAAGTGCCCAAGAATAATAGCTTGTAATCAATGTACTTTATACATCAAAAGTTTACAAGACAAGATTCCCGTTCCACGAAACAATCACCATAAAAAGAACCAGACATCTAGGAAACTGAGCAGAACCATTCTATTAGGAAACTTGCTGGTTGATGCATTAGGGAAGTCCAAGTTGCAGGTTGAAAAATGGAACTTTTTCACAGAACAAAACCAAATTTAAAGTGCATTGTGCAATCAGTACCAGTTCAGCTATGCATGAGGCGTGTAATCTGTAGTTGATGTATAAGGTACAAAATTTACCGATTTCAGTCAATAACGTCAATCAATTGAGCTCTGAATGTTTATGCTTGGCTATTTATTTCCAAAGCATTAGTCACTCTTATGTCCTATTTGTTAATAAGATTTGAAACTTAGCAGCTTTAGACATGCAAAATGAGTCTTGGGAAACATGTTTAAGAACTTGAAATAATCGTGTCTGCATAATGTATCTTGACGTGATGAAGAGATCTCACTTGCCTAAACCTTCCAAATGCTGCATATGAAACGTCTAGAAGTGGAGGACCACCAATCCTAAAGCATATCACAGGCAGCTTACACGTTTGTCCATTTTTTATCTTCTTTGCGTCCTGTAAAATTAATGTAACGAATTAAGTTGTGTTGCACCAAAACTGTAGTTTAACTCAGGAGCTTTGAGATTCAATTCTTCTTATCTGCAAAAACAGAAGAAAAAGAAACAAATATGAGATATCTTTGGTTTTTGACGAGATACTAACAAAGTTTACATTTGGATCTACTTCATGGAACATTGAAGAGAAAGAAGGTGGCAATTCAAATGTTACAAATTATCATCAAAATGAGTAACCAAAAAAAAAAAAAGGCATCATCATCCTAATTTCTACTATTTAATAAATGTCAGGGATTCAGCCCACTAGCTATCGGAGCTTAAACCATATGCAAATATATATCAAAATAAAAGAAGTGAAATAAATTGATGCTTTCTTTTGTTCTACTACTGTTAGCATGATTGACATTTAAAGTTGAAATCTCCTTTAAGTCCTTGTTCACTTTAAGCAATGGGCAAACACATATAAGTGATACAAAAACAAATAATCAAAATGCTGTTAGACGATAAAATTGAATCGACACCTATTACAATGATATTCTGGAATTAGTTTAGACCTGTCTCTTATACACATCTAGATGTGTATAAGAGACAGGCGGATAATCTAACCTGGGAGTTCTTGTCACGCCCCAAAACGGGACCGTAACACGCCGCTAATGGTACAAAAGCGCAATGTGTACAAACGAACAGAGCAACAAACTTAACCGCAATGTAATAGAACCATCAAACCATTACTTAACTATACCGAATATTTCATTTTACACAAAAATGAATTACAAAATTTCTTCTTAGTACAAAGAGCTACAACAAAAAAAAGTTCATCAATAGTGTATTGATGATTTTGTTTTGTATCTGTCTCAAGAACAGGCAACCCCAGCAACCAAGATTATCCAGTCCTACCTCGGAGAAAATCTAAAATGCGTCAAAAACGAGCACCTAATCAAAAATTATAAATCACGTAAAGTAGAGCATAACTAGCTCAAAATAGATGTGTATAAGAGACAGTCTCGTAACTCAAGATAGGAACTTAAAATGCGATTTGATTTGGCAAAATTAAGAACCATGAGTGATCACTAAATGTCTTGCCATTTAAACGTCAAATGTCCAAAACATAGCCAAAAGATCCAATCATTTCAAAACATAGTATGCTAAACATAGCGAACAAATCCAATACGCTTCAATCCAATTTAATAAAATAGCATGAGTATCTTTTAGGCTCAAAGGTATGACCTACAAGAAATCTAGTAATCTACTACACCTACTAGTCGACCGGGAGGTCAAGTTATCCCATCACAAGACCCCGCATCAAATAGTTCATAACACCATGGCGTCCCATGGATGACTTAGAACCTTCTCCCAAATCAAACATTTCCAAACACATCCAAAATTATATACCTAGGTCACCTATGAGCCAAAACAGTCATAAAATGCTTTCATATGTTTGCAAACATATCAATTGATTAACATAAAAAGCTTGGTCCCGACAGTTCCAAAACTTGGTAAAAGTGCGTTCCCAACATCATACACATTCTAAAATCCATCCAAACATATTTCAAAGTCGTTAAACAAAATACATTTCTTTTTAGGCGATAAGCTAGGCTATCCTCCGCCATATAATTTCTGTCTCCAAGGTACATCTAGGGACCTGGATAAGAGACAGCTTATAGAACATATTCCCCGGACCAACAAGGTTATGGACGGAAAGATTCACCTGAGCAATAGCCGACTGGAAATCTACTTAGCATTCCACAACAATCCATACCCCATAACCACTACAATTAACTCTATTACAACATTAGAGCAACAACCTATGGGTGGAATTCCTCTGCTTACTACCAAACTGAAATTTTTACCGATTAGCCACACGCATGATTCAAACATGCTTCCTATCCAACCCACTACCAAGGAAACACTTAAAATCATCAAAAGATCATTAAAGATCCTTCAAACATAACCAATTATCCAAATTATCCTAGTTGCGCCAAACTTCCGCTTACTTACAAAATGAAGGGAAATCAATTCCACTTGGTTTCAAGTCTCAATTCCTATCCACACTAGACCTTAAAACATTCTTAAAACATCATTATGTGCATAGACATAAGCAAGTCTATGATCACTACTCTAGGTCACATAGGACAAAACCCCAACTCATAATCTTAAAATTTGTAATCTAACCATGGAAAGTGTTAAAATCAACCCCAATCACTTCCCAACCTCCAAAACACTAAAAACAACCCATAACATACATAAATCAAACATATAAGGCTGCAAAGAGGATTTTTCAGCCATAAAGGAAATGGCTTTCTCTGTGGGGAAGATCAGTAGCAGTGAAAAATCTTACCTTCCAAGTGACATCTAGATGTGTATAAGAGAAAGCCTTTTCTCCATTGACAATGGAGAAAAGGAGTTCGGCTGTGCTAGGAAGAAATGAGGAAGAAACAACAAGAAGAAGACTTAAAACTTCCAAAGTTGACCCAAATAGTACTGTTGACCAAATAGTCTCCAAGTTGACTATTTGACCCAAAACTCTAATGTGTTTACTATACATTAACATTATACACTGTCTCTTATGTCACAAGAGATGTGTATAAGAGATTTATTAATTGACTGTTTACCCCTTCGATAGACTATGGTTTTCGCAAATGTGTAGGGGTCTTGTAGGTTTTCTTTCTATTGAAATGCTCACACCCATTTTCCAAGCTTTTATGATATCAACTTGTCTCTACTTATATTTATCTAGATCTTTAGTACTCTCCAGTCTATCTCCATATTATAATTTAAATTCTTTGATATTACTTAAATTATAATATGTAGTAATTTAGAAATTAAAAATTACTCTTAAGTGCAAAGCTCAATTGAAGATTTGGAGATTTATCCAAAATTCAAGTGGTGAAGTGCTCAAGTGGAGTTTAAGTACTCAAGTGTATAAATTGAAATTCAACATTTCAATTTCCAAGTTGGCTTTTCGTACTTTTAATTTATTAATTGTCTTTATAAACTCTCTTATTTTTTTCTTTATTATTGTTTTATTAAATCCTTTTATTTGAAAATTTAGTACCTGGCAACTTTAATTTTCATAATACCACTTTATTTGTTTCTTTATTTAAAATTTTTTTCCATTTACAAGAAAATGGAAGAAGGATCACAAACACCCCACATCTTACTAGATGGTTCAAAAATATTTGTTGATTTAGATGATATAGATAACCAAAACGAACAAGAACCTACTACTAAATTGAAAAGTCTCATTTGGGAATTTTTTGAAAAGGATTAAGAAAATGTGACTGCTACTTATAAATTATGTGTTCCACATGTATCATTTAAGTACAAATAAGAGGGGGGAACCGGAACACTTAATAGGCACATTAGTAAAAAATATAGTGAAGCTCAAGAAAAATAAAGAATGGCTCAAACACAAATTCACACCACACAAGGTATGGTAACGGGTAATTCTTAAATATTTCCGTGAGAAAAAATCAGTCTAACTTATAAATTTAGTAAGTTTCGGGGTTAATTGTGTTTTGTTTTGAGTCAAAGTTCCAATTTAGAACAATACATGCACAAAGTCGTAAGCCCACAATTTAAAATGTTAGTGATATTAAATAATGTATAGGGAAAAGAAAAATGAATTGATTAGGTACTATCGCATTGACTAATTATAAAGTTTCCTTTACTACCGATTCTTAGAAAGCAATCACAAATTGATTATTTGTATCACGCACATTAGACAGGATGTATGTGTAGATTACATAAGAGAAGTTATACACATCTAGATTTTTATAAGAGACAGCATAAACACATAATAAAGTTAAAACTAAGCACACTTGGAAAGCAAGAAATTGATACACATCTAGATGTGTATAAGAGACTTTTGATAATGCCTAAAATAATACTACAAGTATATACTATGTTAAAAGATGTTTTTTAACCTATTTTAGGCGGTGAATTATTTCATAATCGATGTGCATGTCATGTACTTAATATTTCTACTCAAGATGGTATAAGAATTGTTGAAGACATGATTATAGAATTAGAAGCGCTATTTATTTTATCCGTTCATCTATGCTCGTCAACAAGATTTTAAATGACTTTGTTGAGGTTTTGTCTTGAAACCTAAACATTTTCCAATAGATGTACCCACTAGGTAGAATTCTACTAGTCAAATATTATCAAGTGCTTTTGGTTATGAAAATTACTTTCGCATTTCATAACGAGCATATTGGTTCAATTAATGCAACTTATTTGGGCGGAGGATTTTGATCGAGTTAAAACAATGGTAAAAATTTTAAAGTAATTTGAGTATGTTACAAACTTGTTCTCTGCTACTTGTAGATCTTCCTCTCGTGTTGTTTACCCTAAACTAAGTGTTATTAAAGTTGTTTTATTTAATCATACAAGGAATTAGTTTTTTGATGATATGATTAGTGCAATGGAATAAGAACTAATAAGTATTATTTCATATGCTGCTTTGGAAGGTTTAGGCAAGTGAGATGATTCTGTCTCTTATACACATCTTAAATGTTGGTGTGGTTAAAGGATTGGTTAGGGAAGAAAGAAAACAAGGATTAATGATGCAAGATATCGAGAAAATGAAGGTAGTAGTGGTTCACCAAATTGATATGTGTACTATATATCCTGTGCTGTCTCTTATACACATCTAGATGTGTATAAGAGTCTAGGTCTTATACACATCTAGATGTGCATAAGGAGGGGTTTATTAATTTTATTTAAATTCTTATATTAGTTTTATAACTTGTAATGATTTTGAGGTAAGGTTTAATGTTCCCCCTTCTTGTACCTTTAAGATAATATTAATATACATGGTAGGGGTCTATGCTAAACCTCCCAACATCATAAGCTATTTACTATAACTTGTGTATAAGAGACAAAAGTATATCTTCAGTGTAATTAGTGTGTGTAATAAGCTGTCTCTTATACACATCTAGATGTAACTTGTACTCACATAAATACTAATTTGGAATAATAAAGTACTAATAACTAATTTCTGGCTTTAGTCTTTGAATATTAACTAAGAACTTTAGTTTCAAAGATTAAGGTGAATTAGGTTGAATTTGAACTTTATTTATTAATAACTTGGTCTAATATATAGTTACCAATTTGGATTAATAAAGTATTATTATCTAGTAAGTAGTAATTGAACAATTAATAAGTTTAATTGAAGTAATCTCTTATGCCCATCTTTTAAGTTCTTAGCATTAAAATTTGCCATAATAATCTTCACTCTGAGGTTAATTTTTACTTGTTAATAATAAGATAGAGAGCAAGCTCTGATACCAATTGTTGGCCCAAAAGTAACCTAATTAATAGGGTGAATTTAGGTTGCAGAACTTAAATTCGAGAGCTAGCGGTGGGCAAGACATGGGCTAGTTTGTGGGCAGATGTGGGTTAGCTCATGGTCGACTCTCCCATCTAACTAGGGCGATTACGGACCACCCCTTTCGGCTGTCGCCCGCCACAACTCGTTCCGTGACAGGCTATCATGGGTTTGAACCGGTGGGCTTTCGGCCCAGCTCGGCTTGACCCGACCCACCGCCATAATGTTACCATGATTTCAACCCACACTAAATCAAAATTTAGTGATACATTCATTCTTACATACATCATGGTAACATTCATGGAGTGCTCAACTGAAAGGTATCAGAAAAAAATTGGACATGAGATGCTAGAGGAAATATAGGCTGTTCTTTTTTTTTTTTTTTTTTGTATTCCTCTAATGAAATGCCATTTAGAAAGCCCAAGATTCTTTGAGACATGTTGAGCATCAACTTTATACACATCTCATTCCTCTACTCATTATTTGAGTAGCATAATCTAGAGGCTCTTCCTACTAAGCCTTTCTGATGCTCAGAATGTCTAGTTAACTAAGTTTCTAAATTACAAAAGCATTAAGAATACAATTACCTGCATCTTCAACAGAACAGAAAGAAAGGCAATGTAGAAGAGCATATCTAGACCCCCCTGATGTTGCATCTGTAAGATTTGAACAGAAATGCCTATTGCGCGCTTTTGTTCAAGCAAGATTTTGACTGAGGAATTGATTTAAAGAAAACAAAAATGATATTACGGTCCAAGTACATTCATCAAAAACGAAAATAGGCCAATTTTATACTACTAGGCTGATTTGTAGTCTACATCATAAGAGTACGCCAAAAACATATAGTAGATAGTGTAGTTACTAGCATTTAGTTTAACTTTTATCTTAGATTCTAAGTAACCTTATATTTTAGCTTAATTTTTTAGCACTTTGAATTCTAAATTCCTTGTTTAATTTATTGCAATTCTAGAAATTTCTTAGTTTTAATTGTTGGACTTTTATTTAGATTTCTTTAGATATAAAAATTTATAGTTTTCAAGTTCAATTTCTTGCTTTCCAAGTGTGCTTAGTTTTAACTTTATTATGTGTTTATGTTTCTTAATTTAATCATCTGTAGTTAAATACCTTTTGAATTGGGTTAAGTAAATGTAATTTCTACCTATGTTTGTGTTGAACACTAGTTATGATAATCATATTTTGATGATAACCAAATCATATTACCGGTCTGAAAATAAGTGTGTAGGAAAATAGGAAGGTTCAAACGTAAATGATCTTCCAAACACAATCAGGAAAAATAACTAAAATATGAACAACACCTTATGAACAATGAAAAGCGTCGGAAAGAAAGGGGCTCCAATGCAAGGGAACGGCCGAAACATGACCAGACAACACCGAAGAAGAACATACCTTTCAGACGCAGATAACTGTCCAAAGGACAGTGTTTCATATCATCAAAAGACCATCCGAGACAAGGAATCTGAAAGCCAAAAGAATCGGACATTGAAGATCGTCCAAAGAAAGAAGCTCTTAATGAAGAAATTTTTTGTCAAAGCTAAAGGATGCATATGACCGTCCGAGACACTGTTCATAAAGCTGTAGACTCATATGACCATTCGAGACACTGTTCATCAAGATCTAGGATGCATGATTGAACGTCTGAACTACCATTGGAACTCCTAACAACTAATTTTTAACAGCTAGTATTTTGATCGTTGAAACTCAAATTTCAGCACATCTTTCATCTATAAATAGCCCAAGGACATCCAAATGATGTGTGGAACTACTACATTCAATACATATACTTATAGGAGCTATTTTGAGAGAAATAGGTTAAAATATTGTGGGTTGTGTTGGTTTGGGTAGTATAGTTTTCTTTTATAAGGCTCAACTAGAGGGAATTAGTATGACCAAGAGTAGACTAGTGAATAATCTTCAAGTGTAAGAGTGGAGGGATAAAAAGTATACAAAAGTGAGGCTGTAATGTAAAATCCTTTGGCTCAACTAGAGGGACTTAATTGGTGCAAGGGTGAACCTATTTGTGTACAAAAAGGTTATTGCCTCACCTTCTTTGAAGAGGCACTACTAGTGGATGTATTCCAAACTTGAATAGCTTGGAAGTTTGGTTTGATATTCTTTATCTCAATCTCTTTATTTGTTCTTTAAGTTTCAATTGTTAAATATTTATCATTGATCATTCGTGCTTAAATGTTCATTTGTTGCACAAAGTTTGCATTTTTATTAAGCAAGTTAAAAGGTTTGTTTTTAGATGCAACCTAATTCACCCTCCTCTTAGGTTACTTTTGGGCCAACAATTGGTATCAGAGCTTGCTCTCTTCTTATTTTGGTTTAATCACCTCAGAGTAAAGATTATTATGGCAACCAATTGTTAATGCTTTGTTTTTAGAGGGGCATTTCATTACTAGACCTCCCATGATTAATGTCATTAATTTTGTTATTTGGAGGGAAAGAATGAAAATTTTCAAACAGTCCATTGATATTGATTTGTGGTACATTGTTGATGAAGGTCCTTTTGAAGCTAATATTCTTGATGAAAATACACATAGATTATGGCCTAAAACTAGATATGAGTTAAATGTAAAAGATAAAGTAAATTTATCTTTAAATGCTAAAGCCATGAATATTTTGTATAATGCTTTGGATGCAGATGAGTCTTCTAAAGTAAAAGGTTGCAAATCGACCAAGGAGATATGGGACAAATTGAAAGAAATCCATGAATGAAGTGAAGATATAAGAGAGCAAAAGAAGTCACTTCTTCTGGCTAAATATGAATCCTTCAAAATGGAACCTAATGAGAATATTGACAAGATGTGTTGTAGGTTCAATGATACTGTAAAGGATTTGGAAGGTTTAGGTAAAGAATATTCTTTGGGGTCTAGATGTTGTGTGACAAGAATAGATTGACTTTGAATGCTTTACCTAAGGAATGGGAACCTAAATCCATTGCCATAATGAGTCTAAAAATTTAAATTCTATGCCTATTGAGTCTTTGATTAATTCATTAACCTTCTTGGAATTGAAGTTGAAATATAAGGTACAAGATGATTTAGGAGATAAGGGCAAAAAGAGGCATAGCATTGAAGGCTTCACAAAAAGATACAAGCAAGAAGTCAAGTGAAGATGCTACGGCAAATCAGGACACCTTGCAAATGAATGTTCATCAAAAAGGAGAAAAGACTCAAGGAAGCCTTGCTTCAGAGGATACCAAATCACATGGGATGATTGCAATTCGGATGGAGAAGTTGAAGAAGAACATGAGGCAAATCAAATGGCTTTTATGGCTCTTGGAAATAATGAAATATCCTCTAATTTTGATAAATGTGATGATGATGATGATGATGATGATGTTGAATAATTTATTTTTAAAATGCATGAATGTTTGAAAGAGATGTGATCATATGCTACGAACAAGGAGCTAAAAGTCAAGATTAATGCTTTATTGAGTGCTAACTCAAAGCTTGTGCATGAAAATAATTTGTTGGCAAAAGAAAATGATTCTTTAAGAAAGGGATTTGATGTGAAAACCAAGATCAAGGAAGAAGAAGATTCATTAAACAAGAGATTATATGCTCTTGATGTGTTTGGAGAAAGAAAACATAACAATGTTTTTAAAACTAAGCATGTTGTAAAGATAGTATATCAACAAAAACTTTGTCACCAATAGAAAGGATGATTTCTGCTTTATTAAATATAAATCTTCTTTTTATAGAAACACAAGTATTGTATGCAATTATTGTTGTCAACATGGACATAAAAAAAGGGATTGTTATGTTAAAAGAAATGAAAAGTTGGGAATAAATAACAAGGAATTTGGTGCAAGCATGTTACTAACCCAATTGAACCCAAGAAAGTTTGGATACCAAAAGTTGTTGCTTGACTTTAAGTGTAGGTATGCTTGGAGAGTACCAAGGGATTCAAAATGGATCATCAATGGAGGGTGTTCAAAGCATATGAACTAAGATGACAATGAAATGGGTAACAATTAAACTTTTTTAATGTGCTTTCATTTGTTAATATGAACTATGATCTCTTAAATGTTAGTCAACTATGTGTTTGAATTTGTTTAGAATGCTTGGGTATAAGTATTCCCAATTTTTGTCTATATTAAGTCACTATTTACAAAAGAAAGGGGGAGCATTCTCTTTTTTAAATGGATTATATGATAGAAATTAATTTGCATCACAAGAAATTGCATCATATATGCTTTATTGTTTTGATGATGCTTTTGGTAAAGAATGAGCGAAAAATGGCTTAATGTTAATCCTTTGCATAACAAATCTTCCTCTTACCAGTATCTACTTGATTATTTATTCTTGAAAAAAAGAAATATTTTAAACTTGAATTATCCAACAGTATATATCCTTTCTGAATTAAACTATGCATAGCAATTCAAATAAATATTAATCTATGCTGTATTTTATAAGAAGTTTTGATGATGCCAAAAGGGGGAGAAATAATAGACAAAACTTCTTGTCTTTGTGCTTCATATTTTATGCTTGTTTTTAGAATTGTCCAATTGAATTGTCATCATCAAAAAGGATGAGATTGTTGAACTCTAGTTACGATAATCATGTTTTGATGATGACCAATTCGTACTAACGGACTAAAAACAAATATGTAGAAAAATTGGAAGGTTCGGACGTAAATGATCGTCAAACACAATCCCTCTAGTTCTGTCTCTTATACACATCTAGATGAGGCCAAAATGAAACTGACCTAAGAGTTTAGTATGCATATGACTATCCAGACACTGTTCATCAAGTGAGGATGCATGATCGGGCGTTGAACCACCATCTAAACTCCTAACAACTAGTTTTTAACAGCTAGTTTTTTGACCGTTGAATCTCAAATTTCAGCACATCTTTCATCTATAAATAGCCCAAGAACATACAAATGATGTGGAACTACTACATTCAATAAATACACTTGTAAGAGCTATTTGGGGAGAAATAGGCTAAAGTATTGTGGGTTGTATTGGTTTGGGTAGCATAGTTCTCTTGGCTCAACTAAGAGGAATTAGTGTGAGCAAGAGTAGATTAGTATGTGATCTTCAATTGTAAGAGTGGAGGAATAATAAGTGTACAAAAGTGAGATTGTAATGTAAAACCCTTTTGCTCAACCATCTCTTGGATTTAGTTAGTGCAAGTCAAAGAAGTCCTTAAGGTGAAGGTAATCAACTCAGATCTGTAGGCAGAGACACTACCTAGTGGAGGTACTCCAAGCTTGAATAACTTGGGAATTTGGTTTGATATTCTTTATCTCAATCTCTTTATTTGTTCTTTAAGTTTCAATTGTTAAATATTTATCTTTGATCATTTGTGCTTAAGTGTTCATTTGTTGCACAAAGTTTGCATTTTCATTAAGCACATTAAAAGGTTTATTTTTAGAAGTAACCTAATTCACCCCACCCTCTTAGGTTGCTTTTGGGCCAACAGTGTGGATATTTCTTAAGTCTGTAGTGAGCCCCTAATTGGATCCATTGGTTGCTCAGTCAATTGCTGTCTCCATGGTAGAAAGAGCATTTGCCTAACCCGGTCCATATTTACTTCTTGTTATTTAATTACATGTTATTGCTTTGCTTTGTTTAATTTAGCGATAGCATATTGCATACAATTTGTTCATTGTCCAAATAGTACAAAAATCCCAAAAATCTTAGTACTTTATGTTAAGAAATTCCTCGTGGGATGATCCTCTCACCACTTGCTACCCATCTTTCCCATATACAAAGTGTGTGGATGGTGGTGTACTAGAATACTCGCTCAAGTAACAAAAACTTCCTGACAAGCATTCTAAGCCACCTGATCCTTATACCATATTAATTTTGGCGCCATTGTTGGGAATGAACCTTAAATGGAAAATATTAGGTGCCTATAAATAGTGATAATTTAGACATTTTTCTTTAATTAGTTGTTTAATTCCTATTTTTAGTAAATTCTAATTGGTTACTTATAAATTCAACTAAACTGATTATTCTATTTAGTGCCTTTTTATTGGTGTTTGACTAATTTTTAGTGTTTTGTTTTATAGCTTATGATTGGTGAGAAAGAGAATAACTCTCCTCTTGCCTTAGAAATCAAAAAGACTTTGAGGCAAATCCAAAGACAAAAGGCTTCAACAAAAGGCTTCACAATGGGAGATAATAGCAACAACAATAAGGCGTAGATAATGAGAACTCATGCGAAAATGATGGTGAGGAAGATACCGGTAACAAAAGATTTGTTGGCCTTGGCAATGGTGGAAATGAATTGAAGCAGTGATATACCACTTAGGGAATATGCTATAAGAGACATTGTGATCTAGGTACCTGTCTCTAATACACATCTAGATCCCTATACTTTGTCTAATAATTTCGAACTTCTACGCGGCGGCTCATCCACATACAAACGATGTGTATAAGAGACAGCTTCAAAGTTTATTTCCTGAGAATCTTAGGTCTTCATTATGGAGAGGCACAAGTTGATATATTTAAATTCAACAGACAGTGTGAGGATGAGAGCATGCCCTATTTCATTGAGGGATCAGGTTAAAGTATGGTTGCAAGATCATAATCAAGGTACATTTACATTGTAGAATGTATTAGCACAAGAACTTTTGCTAAATATTTTCCACCATATAAAATAGCCCAGTTAGAGGAAAGGGGTTGGGTTTATAGAATGTTTGCACTTACATCCATAATGGATAGTATGATAAGGACATTGCTTAACAAAGGATTAACATTACCATTTTTCTTTCTCTTATACACTTAACTGGCATCTTGCTTGAAGGATGTAGATGTGTATAAGAGACAGGATCAATCTTACAAAAGCCTTGAAAAATACAGGCAATCTCCATGCTCTACCTATACCACATTCCCATACCTCTCGACCCCAAATCCCAACTTCTATGTGATTTGTTTGGATGATCATCTAAATTGTTTTAGTACATAAACCAACAATACTCCCTGTCTCTTATACACATCTATGTATGTATAAGCCCTGGCGTCTTTCAACCTAGACATTTATAAAATGGTCATGGAATAATTATCCCAACTTGTCATGGGGGGGATGGGGATGGGGGTTAATCATCACAAAATTCCCATTAAACCAACTTTCTAAACTAAACCTCTTCATCTAGATGGGATCCACCACCCAACTAAATAACTCCACACTTGTTGAATGAGCATGGCCTAAGCATTAGGGTTGTTGGGAAAAACTAGGTTGAGAATGCATCTCATTCAAGGAGTGTGGAGGATATGTTTTCTCAATTAATAAAGAGCAATAGGAAAACAAAATGGATTTTGAATGTTTGAGAAGAGAAAGTGAGGC
This sequence comes from Cinchona pubescens, assembly GCA_025175665.1. Classification (NCBI taxonomy): domain Eukaryota; kingdom Viridiplantae; phylum Streptophyta; class Magnoliopsida; order Gentianales; family Rubiaceae; genus Cinchona; species Cinchona pubescens. Next base: position 78,418 of record JANKKI010000393.1, on the reverse strand, counting down.
GATAAGAAGAGAAAATAAGGAACTTGATCTCTAAATCATAGACCTTGATTTCAAAATGAAAGAGATGTTCTGAAGGGATCAAGAGGCATTTGCAAGGAATCAAGGTGCTATCGCAAAAAATTTAGAGATACAATTGGGCCAAATGGCTAGAGTAATATCCAAGAGACCCATTAATACCCTTCCAAGTGATACCCTTTTAAATCCAAGAGATCAATTTCCAAGGGAATAACGTTCACCAAAGAATTTCAATGCTATAACTTTAAAGAGTGGACGAATTTTACCTGTATTTTCAACACATCAATTTTCGTCCACTCTAGATGTGTATAAGAGACAGATACAGGACTATTCCTTATAGCAGTTCATTGAAAATTTCAATAATGCTCCACATCAATCTTCTATTGGCTAAAGTATCTTGAACAAGATACCTTATTATGCGAATTTCATAAAAGAAATCTTGTCCAAGAAAAAGGAATAGAATGATGAAGAAACTATGTCTCAAAGTGTATTGAAGTGGTATAATGCAACACATAAGTGGCCACCAAAGTTGAAGGATCCAGGGAGGTTCTCTATTCTAGTTGCCTTAGATGATTATATTTTCAATTGATTATTGTATGACTTGGGGGCTAGTATCAATTTAATAACTAAATCGGTGCATGATAAGTTGGGAATAACTAGTGCCAAAACTATGCATGTTACACTCCAATTGGCGGAAAAATCCTGAGGAAACCATATGGCATAGCAGAGGATGTTCTAGTTCAAGTTGATAAATTGATTTTCTTGATAGATTTCATGGTGCTTGAGATGGAAGATGATACTGACATTCAATTGATTCTAAGGTGACCGTACCTATCCACTTCACATTATCTATCATTGATGTCAACAAAGGGAAGTTTAAACTCACAATAGAGGATGAAGTAGCTCAATATAATGTTTTCAAATCTTATGAAAATGATTCAGAGTTGAATTATTGTTATAGAATTGACTCAATTATTTCTCATGATGACAGGATTGATAAGAAGGCACCCCAAGTCAAAATGGCCATGTGTTCGAGAAGAAGAGACAAATGGATATATCAACCATGCAAAGTGTCAAATATCCATGATGAGGCCAAATTGAAGTTGCAAAAACAACATGCCAAACACTAGAAGTTCGAAATTGGAGACAAAGTGATGATAACGAACAAAAGAAAAACCCAAATTCTACTTATGGCCTTAAACTTTGAGGTTCTCTTACCTGTCTCAAGATACAATGTGAAGTGTATAGGTACCTGTCTCTTATCTTTATCTAGATGTGACCACATTTTATTCCCAATTTACCCCTTAATAAATACCAGTTGAATTATATGTCAGTTAATTTGAGGACAAAATGAAATTCAACAAATTTTTGGGTCAATTCAAATATAAAAAAGTCTTGTGCCTCTCCATTGCCACCCTATTCCTTCCCAAAGTGGATATGCACCTCCAAGGATGTCTAGATGTCTGGCTTCATGTGTATAAGGGCCCCTCTTTTACCAACCCAACCCCTTTCCTCTAACAAGAGCAGCCCACCCAAGCCCCCTACCCCTATCCCACTACCCTTAACCCCTATCTTGATGTATCTTGCCACCATATCCCCATCTATCGCTTCACCTTCACTACCCTCCTCGACTAAGATTCGCCCATCCCTAGCCCTCCATCCCAATCCTGACACCATCCCTGGCCCCTTAGTCTGTAACTACTATCCAAAGTAGGAAAATTGTTGGCTTGAAGCTTAAAATTGTTGGTTCTCTCTAGTGTAAAACTATTGGATTTAAATTTTAAAATTATAGTTGAGATAAGTTTTAGATAACAATATTGAAGAATCCAAGGATAAACTTGTTGTTTATATCATGAACTGTGGGGATTTTTTGAGGTCATAGATGAATGTGGTAGTAAGGAGGACAGAAGTGGGAGGAGTCAGAGAGTCAAAAGGAAAGAGGGAATGGTGATAGAGAGAAATTGAGAGAGAGAGGGCGGTTGTGGGGATAGGGTTGTGCAGCTAAGAAAGGGGGAAGGGTAATGTGGAGAAGGTTGGGAAAGTTGGCTCTTAAGGTGGAGATGGAGCCGTGGTTGTGGAGATTGAGGTTGTGATGGAGAGTTTTATTTTATTATCTTTTTTCAATTTTTTAATTTTTAAAAATTTGAATTGGAACTTTTCTATTTTTCTATTATTTCACATTGTCAAAATTTTTGTTTTTATTCTCATTTTGTACTTTCTTACATTTATTTTTATTTTTTCCTTTTCTTATTTGATTTTTATTATAAACTATTCTATTGTTTCTTCTTTTCTTTTGAATGACATCTAAACATTTTTCCTTGTTATTTTATTTTTGTTTTTCCATTTTATTCATTTTTATAAATTTTCTCTTTTTTTTATTTTTTTAGCTTGATTCTTTTTATTTTATGTTTTTTTTTTCATATGAGAATATAGTATTCAGAAAATAGGACACAAGGGTATAGCTCACAGTTTTAATGGTTCTGTTAGTTAAGTCATTTCAGTTGGACCGTTAAACCAAAAGCACATGGATGTATTTGTAGGTTTTTCAAACATATAGGTGTGATGTGAAAATCAATCAAACTATAGTGGTCTTGGGCAAATTCCTGTTGAAAAACTATAGTTTGATTATTTTCACATCACACCTATATGTCTTGACTCTTCACCACACCTTGACATCATTCCCAGAAGATCCATTTAATTGACGGAAATACATGGGAAGTTCATAATTTATAAGCATCGATTAAAGCTTTACTTTAGAGATCCAAAGGATAAGGGTTGGGCATCCATCCATTATTTTGACACTTCTAAGGAAGCTCAACATGCCATAGTTGAGCTAATTAAGCATAAAACACAGCTAGAAATTTAGGCAACCCAAGTTTCAAAAACATCTTATCTTTCCATTTTAATCAAATTTCTAGTATTTTGAGTGTTAATAATTAAATAGGTTTAATTAGGGATGATTTTCTTTACTTTGAGTGATTTATGTTTCTTTAAGTGTTTTAATGGAAATGTAAGTGAAAATGTGCTCTAAATTTGTAATTTGGATGAATGTAGGATTGACAAAGTGTTGGAAGCAATTAGGTTCAAGAAGAAAAGAGGCAAAATTTTGGCTAAATGCTAGTAGCATTAATACCATGTATGGCTCGGGAAGGAGGATTTCATACTTATGTATCAAAATTTTGGGATTTCAAATGCAGTGATATGGTTTCCTCACCGTTTTTCCCCCAATTGGAGTGTAAGATCTGTCTCTTAGAGACAGGGATGTAGCTGTTCCCAACTAAGTACCCTCCAAGACGCGTTATCAAACTTTTGTGGGACATGGCGTAGCTGATACCACAAGATCAAGTTTGAAAGAGAAAATTTCGATATGCGGTTCAAGAGTCTATTTATGCAGCAAATTCTAGATTTGAATTGCAGTATCAAAATTGAGGACGAGAAAATCAATACCATCCCAAAAGTATCAAGGGTATAAATACATTGCCTTGGTTTATTTCAATAGAATATCCCATTGTTCCCCAATTCCAAAATGCTAACTTCCCAATTTTTTGTACGTATGGGAAACCCTTATCCTTCACCAAATTTCACCACAATTCAACCCCAAGACTCCAATTTCATCCCTTCCAACCCAATTGGATCATTTCAAGATCAAGAACTGTCTCTTATACACATCTAGATGTGTATAAGAGACAGTCCTGGGTCAACCAACTTCATGATCTTCTACTAAAATTGTTTCATTTTTTGCCAAATTCATAAGTTTTTCATGGTTAATTATTAGTTCGACAACTTCTACAATCATTTTGGACAATCTTGTGAACATGTTTTCTTGGACTTGAATTGAATTGGGGATTGTTGATTTTGGAATTGTTGGATTACTTTTCATTGCTTTGATTGGACTATTTTTCGACTGACGATTGTGATTGAATTGACTACTTAAACTAACAAGAAGTAAGGGAAAAGGAAAGGATGTGGCTTCATCCTCAGGATCTAAAAAAGATAAACTGGAGAGGGGTCAAGTGAGTCTAGTCAAGTAAGGTTGCTGTGTATAACCTATAGTTCATTAGTAAGAATTGTAAAGAATTATATGCAAATAATCAAAAGCATGGTTTAATAGACATCAAATAGGGTAATTGAGTTAGCAAAATACATCAGGGGCAATACAAGGCAATTAGAAAGGAAATACATGCGCAAATCTTAGGCTGTAAGTGAAAGTGTTTTGACAGAGCGGTGAAACTTGTGTATACTAGCCTTGGTTAAAGAGTTTAATTGCAACTCGTGTGATCTTGTAGATGGTTGATAACTCTAGTAAACTAGAGTTATTTTATTTGAATTAAACTATGGCCTTTTGATAGTTTTATCCCTATTTTGGTGTTTGATTAAGCATTTTAGTTTAATTTCTTGCATTAAATAATTACATTTGCATCTTTGTAAATATTAGTAATATATAAGTATGTATTTTATGATAATTTTAGTATAATTTTATTACTTATTATGCTATGTATTTTGCATGATAGGAATGAAGGGATTGAAGTCCATGACTATAGAAGTCAAAGGAGCAAAATGCCAAAAAAAGAGAAGATGAAAACTTGAGATGTAAGAAGTTTGATGTCGAGAAACCAAATTCTCCACAACATCTAGGCGCTTCCACTTTATGTGTTAGGGCATTTTTTATAATCTTTGGCTGGAGCTTCTTTAGATCCTATCTTGTAACACACTCAAGTATACATAATATGGGTGTAGGAGGTAATTTAGATTATTAGAGTAGTTTTTATTTAACTCTACCTTCAAGCTTTCTTTTATCCATTTAAAAGTTCTCTTTCATTTCCTCTTTAGATCTTCATAGTCTTTAAATTCTTGCAAGTTATAATCTTTTTTAGTTAATCTTAGTGGGTTTTAAATTATAGTCACAAGTAAATATAATTTTTGCATGCTTTCTCTTTACTTTTCTTGCAATCCAAGCTTGCTTAATTTTCAAGTTTCCTTCAAGTTCTTCAATTTCGTTAATTTAGTGATATCCTAGTTCAAGAAGTTAATACTAAACAGTATTTAATAATCTAAATTCCTCCTACGGGTTTAATTATGTGCACTCCAAGATTACTTAATTTTCAAGTTTCCTTTGAAGTTCTTCAATTTCACATTAATTTTGTGATAACCTAGTTCAAAATTTTCATTTGTTTGCATTAGTTAGTAGTAATGTGTAGTGGAGCAGGTGTATCTTATACACATCTCTTATTGACAAATCTAAAAAGATATATAGTTTTATTCTATTTATCTGTCTCTTACATACACATCTACATGTGTATCAATTAAATGGATAGCCATTGCATGCTTTCTTAATACTCTCCTTAGTCAAATTAGGTTTAATTGAACTTTCCAATTTCAATCTTATTTTAGTTAGATTAGGTAAGTTAGTGTTAAGTTTACTTGTTTTCCTTAGAGTAATAAGAGATAGTTCCTTAATTAGTAGTTTTACTTGCTTTCTTAGAATTAGAAGTTACTTGTCTAATTGCTTTATCTTTGTTACTTTTATTAGTTCATAGACTTTAATTGCTTTAAATGTTTGGTTTTATGGCTTTTTTAGGGTTTTTTCTTCCTCTCTTATGATTTTTCCTAACTATACAACAATCTTCAAAGTTTAGTACTTGCCTACTCAACAATCTTCGTGGAATGATACCCACTTACCACTTACTACTTAGATACCTCAATTTGAAAGTAACATCTAATAGTTCGTGTAAAGTTATGCAGTTTTATTACTTGTGTTGTTTGGTCATTGATTTAAATTGATAACTTTAATCGAACGATCAATGCTTATTTCAAGTTAGGGGTTTTAGTTAATTTTATACACAGAAGATCATTGCTTATTTCATAATTACTTGACTTTTAACAGGATGATTTTCAGGGTTTCATGATCAGTAATACAGATTATATGGCTATCCAAAACCAGCTATGTTATGAACATGTATCCTAGTAAATGAATGCACGTAATACCTAGTGTTTGAGGTTCCCTAGGAATGGCTTACAGTTGTTGCCAAAATTTTGGTATTATTTTGTTAGTTACCGAATTTTGACCTTACGTACAATTAGTCATCTACGAAGGGATGGGACATGTTTGGTCTATTCAATTCAGAGGGCAAGTCTATTGATGTGAGAAGAATAACTCATCAAGACTTCTTAAGCAACGGAAAATCAGGGTGACCAAGTTTTGTTTTGTTGAATTTAGATACTAAATTATGTCTTGATCCCAATCACCCCCAGTGAACCCTAGACATTCCAAAGAGAGAGGATTGAATATGAGTATCCACAACATGGCGAAAGAGTTCGAGTGGCATCACTGACACATTGAGCAACCAATACCATGTTCATAACACAGCTGGTTTTGGATAGCCATATAAAGAGACTGATCATAAACCCTGAAAATGGTCTGTCTCTTATAACATCTTTGTGTTTAAACTTTCTCGTAATTTAATTATTGACAAATTTATGTTTCACATTTTGTATTTCTAGTAATAGACTTATTTTGAATGAGTCCATTGGGTGATGTTAAAGATTTATTCAAAAGAGTTGTAAATATGAAACACTAAATCTTTAATTACATCAGTCATAAATATTTATACATCCCAGTGAAGGGTACTTAGTTGGGAACAGCTATCCTTAGAAGTTAGTATTGTGACTTTCTCTCAATGTAACATGAGTTGTTCACAAGTGAGAATAATCGAAGCTCATATCATTTATAATTTATCGAGTTGTTCACAAAATAAAAAGGGATTCATCTACAGTTGATAGTTTTGACAATTTTGTAACATAATGGTGTTTAATTGTCTCAAATTAATTTATAGGGATGCTCTTATGACTATCATCTATGTACTTAACTGAATTTCCTCAAAATTGACTCTATCAACTCCACATATGTTATGGGGATAGGAAAAAACCATTTTTGGAAGACTTATAGCCTTGGGTATCTATAGGCTATGTTCACAACTCTTCCCATAAGTTTGGGAAGTTTGGTCCTAGAACTAATAAGTGTGTTCTTTTGTATCATACTTACAACACTCTAAGGGCTATGTAATATAATGATGACCATCCTAATAAGGGATTAACTGAAATAGAATCCCGACATTATTATATTCTAGAAAATGACTTTCCAAATTTAATGGAGGCTAAATAAGGGAAATCTTGAAATCTATGAGATAGAGAAAAATCAAGACAGCCGCTATTATAACACATTTGGTTGGCAATCTTAGATTGAGGTATCAATGGATGTTGATGAGCTTTCTTCTTGTGAAGAACCATTGTGCTTGCCAACATCAAATAAATGGCTAGAAACAATAAAAATGATGTAGACTCCATGGTTAAGTGTCATGATTTTATCTTGGTTGATCTCACACTTGAACGCAAGCTGATGGATCAATCGATAAATATAAGTTCTGACTTGTAATGAAAGGCTTCACTCAAATAGAAGACATAGACTATGACGAGACATTTTTCTCCTATGGTGAGACTTATGTCAATCAAATTCGTCCTATAAGTTATCACACCTTTAGATTTGGAATTATTCCATATTGATGTGAAGAAAGCTTTTCACAATGAAGAATTAATTGAGGAGATTTATATGGATCAACCAGTTGGGTTCAAGTCTAAGGACAAGAGCACAATGTATCACTTAAAATGTTCTATGGCTTGAAACAATATGTGTCACTTAAAATGTCCGATTGGCTTTACAATCACTAAAGATAACAATTGTATTTACATTAAGAAACTTGAAAATAACATCCTGATTCTCTCATTGTATGTGGATGATATCCTTCTAACTGGGAATGACATTCACTTAATAGTCACCACTTAAAAATAGTTATCGATCACTTTTTTGAGATGAAAGACATTAGTGAAGCAAAATGTATATTGTGGGTGAAGATCTTGCGCAATTATTCTAAAAAAATGTTGAGCTTGTTTCAAGAGACTTATATTCGAAAAACTTTAGAATATTTTACACGCAATATTCTAAAAATGTGGAAACTCTTATGAAAGTGGTGTATACCTCGGTAAAGAAGAATGCCCTATAATGGAAAAAGAAAGAAACCATATGGTAAAAGTACCATATACAAGCATTGTTTGTATCTGGTGTACCCTATAATGTATACTCGACTTGACATCTCGCTTTGTCTCTTATACACATTAATTGATATCAAAGTAATCTTGGTATTGCAAACTGCAATTAAAAGGATACTTAGATATTTACAAAGAACCACCAATATGGTTTTGTGCTACCAAAGTGGAGGAGCCATTTTATAGTGCAGCAAAAAGCAATAGTGCGCGTCATTATCCATGACAAAAATTGAGTATATTGCATGTATTATAGTAGTGCAAGAAGTAATTGTGTCACCATATCTGGAAAAGAAGGAACGAATGCCAAAGATCTAACATCAGGGAGTCATGATTTAATATGATCTTATCCCATGGAGTGACTTTGGCAAGTGGCTATGAATTTGTAGCTGTTAATAGCTAAATTTGAATCTTGGGATTCAAGATAGTCACCTTGAGAGAAAACTAGTCAAAGTTTCATATGGTGTGAATTTGAGCATGACAACCCAAGGGGAACTCCACCATAGCATACTTTTCACACTGTATGTGTTATAAATCGATCGATAAAGGGACTAATTGAATGGATCCCTGCTTCATCACTGTGCGAGCCCTATGGACTTATTTTCTAACCTATTTATTTATAAATACCCTTTGGAACTTGAATCTATATTGAGAAATTAAGGATTGGTGTTGCTACTTTAGCATGTATCCAAAGGTCAAGAATTATGCAGTCAAGAGGAACATGTCTAGGAAAGCAACTAATTTTTCATCTATCAATATGAGTATTTGAGGAAAAGTTAATTGAAGTTACACATAGACTTTGTGACTTATTGCCTAGACGGTTATTAAAACATTAGTTGTAGAATATAGCTATGAGAACATACAGTTATAAAAGAGAATTTTTGCATGTCTCTATTATTAGAGGGATCAAAAATGCAAAATTCTGTGTAATTATGATAAATTGGGATATTTCTAGAGAGTAGAGTTATGTTATTTAGATGGCAAATTAATATAACATTTCTTGTTGGTACTTTTTTCGTTTGGTCACACGTTTCATCTACTGTATAACAATAAGGATAAGTCCTTGAGATTAATAGATAAAATACGTTGAAGCCAATGTGTATAACTAGAGATGTTATATGTATCATGTAAGACATGGGTTACGTCCACATGACTTATACTATTGATAATTAATTCAATTAATTAATTATTTATTAGATAAGTACTAATAATTAGTGACTCTATCTTGATAACCAACGAATTATATGTAATAATCATTGAGTTGAAACAATTATCTATGTGATAATAATTGTTAACTAAATAGACTATCACTAGGTCTAATCAACATTAGTTTGAAAAAGTTTTTCTCTAATAATAAGTAAATGGGACTCTCTCAAACAAACTAATATAAGGAGACCCATCTATGAGAGAAAAAAATAACGTAATTTTTTTCTTCCTCCCAAATTCATAAAAATCCTTAAACTCATTCTTTCTAGAAAAACAATCATAGACTTATGGAATTTAGAATGTGAAATTTTTGCGTGACTCTAGTAGTTACTTCATTCTACGGGAAAGGTGACTGCCATTACCCAATAATATAAATTGAAGATTGGATTCATAAATTTAATAGTAATTTTTTTTCATGGTGAAAATTACGGTTATTTTATATGGTATAATTTCTTGACAGAATTAAACTATGCCAACAAAACCTTAAAATCACTATTTCCGTTGATCTTTCCTTCTCTTCAATCTTCATAGTCCTTTAAAGATATCCTCTATTAGCTCCTCAAACTTTCTTATAACATCCTTAGCTTGCTTTCCGTAGAGCCAAAAACCTAACCATTTGAAAGGAACCAAGACAACTCCAATGCTCAATTTGACAGCTAATTCAATGTTCTCTTGCACAAGATTTCGACACTTCTCAGCTTTATCATACTTGTCCGAACACCTAGCGCTCATGGCCATCCAACAAACAGTATTGTTCGTTAGCATTACCAGCCCAAGTGCCACATCAATAGGCTTCATGCTAGATGCAGTGTCGAACATCCTGTGCAAGAAGAAATGCAGTTCTTCTTGGCGAATGCCACGAGAAGCAGCAAGAGCATGCGGACCGAATAGTTTACTAATACAAATCTTCTTCATGAACTTCCAGTATTCTCTGTATATTGGGCATTGATAAAGGTGGAGCCATCATATGGAAGCTTCTCATCATCAACAACGGAAGGTGGCCGAGAACCGAAGGCAAGATCATGTGTCTTGTATATTTCTGCTGCAACAGATGCAGATGATGCAAGTAGCTGCCTGGAGGCACCAAAATGGAGGAGGAGAATAGGGCCATATTTTGTGGACAGGTCATTAAAATAATAGATAGATATAGGACCAATCAACCGAAGGGATTGCTAAGTATCTTCTGTCTTTTACCCTATTTTACTTTTTATAAGACCATAGAATTAATGAACTATCTCGTCATCTATATATGTCTGTCTCTAGATATACATCTGACAACTCACTTAGCAGTTAATGATGACATGGAGTAATGTTGACAGTTTATTAGATAGTGCGATTGAAACCAAGACAGTGCGTGGGATAGAAAATCCTATAACAGAAGAGATGGTGGGCTAGGTGGGAGGTTGAGGTGTTGGTAGGGTGGTTTTCTTGAAGAAAGTCCGGATGACCAAGTATCATGGAGGTGATGGTAAATAAGATGCAGTAGTATTTGGTGTCTGTCAAAATTATAGCCATTTAACTGTATTTCTTTAGATCATCAAGAAAGTACCTCGTATGTTTATTTATTTTCCATTTTTATCTTCGAATTTACTATCATAATACGAAGGTAAATGTTATCTGAACAATCTTGCAAAAGTTTGTTGTGGCCTGCTTCTCTGTCAATTCCAAGACGCTAAACTGTAAGTTCTTTTCAAAGTAAATTCAAGAAAAACAAAAATTAATATCGGTTTCATGTTTTTCAGAACTAAAACAAGTAGTTTATGACGTGGGATTGTTTATCCCCCTGGTTAGATACGTTCTTTCACAGTCCGACTAGAAATAGGGGGATAAACAATCCCACGTCATAAACTACTTGTTTTAGTTCTGAATTACACATGAAACTCATTTTTTAATACACATTGTTTTTTAAAATTTACTCTGTTTCTAACACTTAGGTGCAAAATGCGATGGGAAATAATAGAAAAGTAACATAATTTTGTTGTGCAAATGCACTAGAGCAATAGGAATCAAAGTCTACTGAGGAGCGAGACTCATAAGTTTATATCTAGGTACAATTCCTCTTGACCTGTCTCTTATACACAGGGGTAAAGTAATATTTTTATAAGGGAATGGTCAAAATGGCTAAAACTTCATGGAAAATGTTAATTATGAAATTTTTGATAGTAACCACCCTTCTCTGTCATTGCGTTGGCCATTATTGTGGTATCAAGGGCAGTGACACGTGCATATAGAACACGCCTACATTCTGTTACTTTTTTAACTTCCGTCAAATTTTGAGGTAAAGTATAAAAAAATAAATCCTTTAGGGTACAAAGTGATAAAAAAATTTATTCGGAATGGTAAACAGCAAGAAGTTTAAAGAGTCAAAATGAATTTAACCCAATATTTATGTAAAAGTTGCTTTTATTTTGTTTTATCCCTTTGTACCCAAATTAATGATTGGTTCTCTAATGAGGCTATACTCATTCCACTTAATTCTTAGGGCTTATTCCACTTTGTGCTACATAACTTTGTACCCGATTCTCATTTTGCATTTTATACTTATATTTTAGACATATTACACCCTAAACTCTCAGATTTATCCATTCATGTAAATTTTTAACGTTGTTACCAAATTTAACGAATATTCCAACCGTACATGCCACACATCTAAATGGAATATTGGTCAAATTTTTTAACACTATTAAGAATTGGACCAAAATGGGTTGATCTAAGAGTTATAAGGATACAATGTGTCTACAATTTAGAGTTTGGAGTGTAAAGTGAGAATTGATTATAAGTTAAAGGGTACAAAGTGGAATCAGTTATAACTAGTTCTATTATTGAAATATGTCCCTATCTACAAACGCGTGATATGTACTTGCTTAACATCCATTAACTTTGGTAACGACATTAAAAATTAGACTAAAATATAATAAATTAGAAAGTTTAGGGTGCAACCTATCCAAAAAATATAGGAGTATAGAGTGTAAAGTGAAGTAAGAACTAATTCTTATGCAATTCGGATTCTACCAAGAACTTGTTGAGGGTGGTCTTTGACTTTTGATATTTGGCAAAGACTTAGGTAGACCCGGTCTTTGGCCCCACGTGTAGAATGTAGTGTGGATTAAACCTTAAACAATCTATGACATCAGCTGATGTAAGCAAGATTTTTTAAATTTTAATCCTGATCACAAGGTCTACAGGTGGGGTAAAGACCGGGTCTACCTAAGTATTTTCCTTGATATTTAGTAGCATCGTATCCTATTAATTCTAGTAAACATATCTTAGCTCTATTCATATGCCTCGATGTTGTTTACCTTTAAAGTAGATCATGGATTTAGGTCCTTAGATTGTACAATATTTCTTTGAATGGTACAAAAATATAAACGTGTATGTCTTATTAGGTTATGATGTCGATATGTTGACCTGTCTTATTATACAATGGGATATCCGAAATGGTACTCCCTCTATGGCTTCTACATGATGCCAGTTGTTAAAGTAAGTGTATAAATTAAAAAATTAAAACATCACTAAGATTCCCTTTTATAAGGCGGGGTGAGCATAAAATAAAATGCGATGTACCATTGTCATATGTCTTTAAATATAAACATCTAGATTTGCAAGGTAAAAGAAGTCTTATGGGATATAGACGAGTTTGGGATACACTTTTTTTTTTCCCCTATAAGCATAAAATACACACTTGAAATATATTGATCTTACAAGAAGCAGACACACATCTTTATAACACAATCTAAGGATACAATGGATAACAATGAGTTCCTAAGGGGTAAATACCTTGCATTTACAATTATCCGAATCTTGGTGTTGTTTTGGCCTTTAGGTAAAAAAAGGATAGTCTTCAAATATTGAGATGTGCAAAATGTGAAATTTGGTAATGGTTCCTAAAAGAGCAACAACCAAAAAAAATCTTCTTCTAGACGTTATAAATGCAAAAAATTGAAAAGATGGCATTAAAAGAAAGTATATATAATGAGAAAGAAAGAAAGGCAATCATTATACAAATTCAAAAAAAAACAAAAAAAAGTCATCTCTTTCCTCATGACTATTGTCCTAGAAACGTTTTTGGAGAATCTCTATCGTATAAGATTTCTACATGTTTTATGAGTTTGGATTCACTAATGCAATATGGACTCTATAAGCTTAGGCTTCCAAACCCAATAAGTATTATTCCATCAATTCCATAGGTCCTAAGTTGGTGGTTTTGAGTGATCTTCTAAATGCCTTGTGTGCGCTAGGCGCCACGGCCACATGTATAGTCAATCAATTCTATTCTAAAAGGAATGCAGGAACGATAGCCACAAAATAGGTGATGCAAATGCATGTATGTAACGTAATGCTTCCTGGAAGGCTATGGATTAAGTATCGCACAATCATTTATACAATCTAGATGTTCTCTAAAAAATCTTGATTTATGTACTCTTGAAATACACAACAAATGGACAAATGAACATGAGAAACATACCAAAATAAATAAACTCAATCAATAACAAAACAATTATATCTATTTACACATTCATGAGGTTTGGCTCACAAATACATCTTAAATTCAAGGTTTAAAGCTCCCGAACCATCAGATTTAAGAACCTAAGAGTAGCATTCCATCAATTCCAAGATTTCCTGATTGGTAGCTTAAGCGATTCCCTAGACATCGGTACATGTGCATTGCGCTATGGCCGAATGTCTGGGTAGATCTATCTAATCTTAAAAGGAATGTGCGACAACACCCATGACAAAGGGGTAATGCTAGATGCATGTATTTTTATGAATACAAAAAATTAAAATTCATAAAAAATAAAACTGGCAAATGTAAACTATGTTTAAATAACATAAAAGTAAGGATATATCGAAAAACATATGTCTCTTAAATAAATACACATGAAATAAGAACCTTGATTAAATTTGCAAAGTTGTATCTGTCTAACAGCTGTAATCTTAGACTCTCTAGTGTCCCCAGTAGACTCACCAAGTTGTCGTGGCAGGATTTTTCGAAAGGAAAAATTTACATTTTATAAACTTATAAGTCTCGCTAGGGTATAATAGTTAAAAAATATAGTCTAAAATGGGACTTTAAAAATATACACATTTGAATACCCTAAAGACAATCTATTATATGTACTTTTTGATAATAAATTAATTTATAATTATAGTATAAGATTCATTTAGGACTGCGAAATAAATGCATGAAAATGAAAGAAGATATGAGTGGAAAGGGAGATAGGGACCTCACTATGTCAACGTTGGATTAACACGGGAGGTTTAACTTCTGTCCGATATGAAAGAAATGAGTTTCTAAATTATCATTGACTTGTGTAGAACGTCGCGAAAAAAACATTTGCAAGAATGAAAAGAATACTTAACTAAGTAAAATAATTGACACTAAAAACACATATAATCACATAATATAGGTAAACACATAAAGCATAATGTCTAGCATGCAAACCCTAATAAAGCAGTAAACACGTAGAAAATAAACCCTATTTAATACATTAGGTTTAAACTTTTTACATGAATAGTCTTATTTTGGATACAAAAAAACCTATAAATGTACATATACAGTACATGACATATGTAGGCACTGTAGGAAAGTAGTAAATAAATAATATTAACATGAAGCAGATGAACAATTAGTATGTATAGCCCATATTTCATATAATAATTTAATATTGAGAGACTAATTTAATTAACATGTACAAATGGTGAAAAGCACCCCTATTGTGGTACTAAAAGTAATAAAATGCTAAATTAAGTAGTTCTATTATTTAAAAGAAACAATAATCTTCGAAAGAAATAATCAATAATTAAACAAAAGTACTAAACTAAGCATAAAAAATATTAAAAGCAAACTGAATTAAATCCACAATGTTAAGCACCTGATTGCAAAACTAGGTAAAATTTTAGGTGACTAAATGTATTCCTGACCAAATTGAGGGCCAAACTACAATATTAGACATCTAGATGTGTATAAGAGACAGCAAAATTGACAAATCGCATCTTTGAAGGATCAAAGAGTAGTTTTATTCGTATTTGGGGCCAAAAATAATTAGTGAACTTTTTTTAAAAAAAATACCTGGTATATATTACATGTTTTTGTATGAAACATTTTTGTTTAGAAAGAAATGTAGATAGGATTATAGGAAAATCTTTTAGCAAAATTAGCTTTAAAAGATCAAATATATCTTTTTTTTTTTAATTACTTATTTTTTAGCGAAAAATGTTTATATTAATATCGAACCCCTCGCCTTTTTATAGTTTGGTTTTTTGTTATTAATCTGTGTGGGGATTAGAACAAAAATTACTTTTTATAAGGGATATATGCCTAATTTTTCTTAATTTAAAGAAATCATCATCTCTCCCAAATTTTAATTTACCACGCCATTATTTTGTCCAATTTTACTATTTAGTGACAGACTTATTTATTACATCTTTTTGTTCTTGCTGTTCTTTTTTTAGCTTTCTTTTATTTGTTATTTGTTTTGTTAATGGAATGGACATGGGATCCAGTTCGCAATCAAGGTGGCTGAAGTGTCGTGCACGTGGCAGGCTGACGTTTCAGATTTGGGCAAATAAATGAAAAGAACCACTAATGATCCAAACCCAAACATGCCACCATCTAAAATAATATCAGCCCATAATTAAAGATATAAAACAACCCATGATCATAACAAATAGCACTACCCCATGATTAAATAAAACAAACCATGATCAAACAAATAGAACTATACCATTAAATTAAATCCAATAGCACATCTACTCCTCAAATTTAACTTGTTTGGCCAAACATGGCTTTAAAGTTTAAACCATGACCCAAAGCAAAAGACATGAAAATCTTGCGTATCATCACCAATAAAAAGGTATGTGTGTATCTTAGACAGATCTAAACAACCTTGGTGATGGCAATGGCGGGAGGTAGTTGAAGGTTGTCGAGAGTGGTTGTGGTGGTGGTAGGAAACAAGAGAAAATAGGAGAAGAGCGAAACAGAAGAGAGAGATTGGAGTGTGAGAGGAGGATGACAGTTAGGACTTTTAGGAGAACCCTAGGAGTTCCCTTTATAAAGAGGAAAGATAAAAAAGGAATAATAATATAATAATAATAATAACAATAATAATAATAATAATAATTAAAGAAATAAAGTGGAAAAAGAAAAGTAAAACACAAAATCAAATCAAATTTTGAAAAACGTTTTGACTTGACATATATTTTTTTATTTCGTAATTCAATAAAAACTTGCGAAAAGACTACATTATTGGTTTCGATTCTATTTGATGGTATAAATTGTACTTTTGCACAAAAAGATTAAAAGTAAATTTGATTAAAAAATTTCCAAAAATCAACAAAAAATCACATAAAATCATATGTATATTAAAACGTTGACATGGTATGTAAATAACCACCAAACAGCGACATTCAATGATGAAAAAATCAATAAAATACCATTTTTATTTGAAACTTCTAAAAATTTAAAAAATTTTATATCAAATCCCTTATATTATTCAAAGTTCAATGGAGAAAATCCCATCCAATAATATTGGCCAAAAAGTTTTTTTGGGCAATCCGCATCTTTGGCACGAAAAACAAGAAAAAATTAAAATTGCTAGAAAATTCAAAAAATCAAGAAATTTCAAGTACACACACAAAGATATATATATATATATATATATATATATATAAACCGGGGACCCCTAAAAACCTAGAGGAATAAGGGTAAGGGACAAGTCTCTTATAAAATCAAGACAAAATATAAGAGACAATTCTGTCTCTTAGCGGCATCTAGATGTGTTTAAGAGACAGACTAAAAACGAAATTTATTGAAAGCTTTAAATAATTACAGACTTGAGGAATACCTCAGGCGAAGTGTTGGTACAACCTACTTTTGCTAGTGGTACTCTGGGAAGAGAGGAAGGGGAGAAAGAAAATTATAACTTGGAAATTTTTCTGATGATTCTCAAAACTGAAATCATCCTATTTATAGAGAAAAATTACTATTGCTACAGTGTCAAATAGTGACCTGTGAACAGTAACTTTTCCGTGATTTACGCACCGCTACAGTGTACAGTGTAGTGAACGGTATTTGTACAATTTGAACAGTAAAGTACATTTGAATAGTAAAATATAATTTGAAAAGAATCCTATCTATTACAATTGGGATTCTTCAATTTTGCTGAGGTCGATGCCGAAACAGTCGTACTACTTTTATTAGCTAAGAATATCACATGTCATATGTGTATACAGAGACATAGGACTGTCTCTTATACACATCTAGATGTGTATAAGAGACAGTTACTGTTCTCAATTCTTCTCATTCAAATTACTTTGGTTATTAATAATGAACTTTTTATTGATGCTACTGCATTAGTTGATACTGGTGCAGATTTAAATTGCATTTGGTCCAATTAAAGACCAAAATCTATTAAACTGTTGGGAAAGAATAAGTTTTATTCTTTTTGAAAAGAACAAACAAGAATGTTTATTCTCAATATTTTGATAGGTGAAGGTATTGAACCAAGAACCCCGATAATCCCAGTAAGAATAACCAGGATAATTTTGAGACTCAGAACCAGAAAAGGAACGTAATCTGTTATATCAGTGCCCCATTCAGATGGTCTACATACTTTTAAAATTTGATAGGTTGAATGGGTGTAATATGCTTGACTGTCTCTTATACACATCTAGATGTGTATAATAACAGATTGAGAATCCTTGAGTATCTCAATTCAAAAAACCAGAGAATTTGATTTGAAGATGGGATAAAATTGAATCCAGAGGGAAGAATTGTCTGGGCCCCACTTGTAGACCATTTGGTGACCAACATTCAGGTTCTCTTATGAAATCAGGGTTTGATAGTCAGTTTTGTGACATATTGAGAGACGTTTGTAGAAACGAAATTTGAAGTTTGTTTGGGTACGTAAGGTACCGTGTTTTTTGATGCAGAAGGCACCGTGTTAAGTGTTTGAGATGATGAGGGTGAACTCATCAAAATATTTGAGGGCAATACCTGGACTTGTCCTTGGTTGGACAAGGCTTGTTGAAATTGCAGCCATGTTTTGAAAGCTTCTTCAAGCTGTGGATTGTCTTCAGCAATTTCTGCCCAAGACTTTTGAACTACTACCTTCTAGATGGTGTAGGGTTTTGAATAGATGAAGAGGCTTCATCTTTTTTGGATTGTGGAGGTGAAAGGTGACTCTTTTCTTTCGGGCATTTCTCGCCGGAGGTATTCTCTCGGTATAAAATGCCACCATAGCCAATGTCAGAGGCATCAGTTTCAACGATTTTAAATAAACTTGGATTACATAAAACTAAACAAGGTAAATTCTTAACTTGAGTTTTTATGTATTTGACAGTGTCTGTGTGCTTTTGTGTCCATGCAGGACTTCGAAAGAGGAATGTGTTCGAGATGTAATTTAAACATCCTAAGAACCTTTGAAGCTGAGTTTTATCCAGAATCAGTCGAAATTTATCAAGAAATTCAATCGATCTGTTGATAGGGATAATTTTGCCTTGGCAAATATTATGTCCTAAAAATCTGATCGAAGTTTGACTAAACTAATTTTTGAAGCAGAAATGACTAAACCATTTCTTTTTGTTACATCTAAGAAAATGTTGACATGTTTAAAATGTTGTTCTAAATTATCAGAATAGACAAGAACATCATCAATATAAACAAGAATGAAATTAAGATAAGGATTGAAAATATCATTCATAACCTTTTGAAATTCAGAAGGTGCATTTTTTAGGCCAAAAGGCATTACATTCCACTCATATTGACCAAAAAGGACTATAAATGCAGTTTTGTACCTATCAGAAGGATGGATTTGGATTTGCCAAAATCCAGATTTTAAGTCAAATTTTGAAAAAATTGAAGAAGCATGCAATCTATGAAGCAAGAAGTCATCCTTTTTGTTTGGAATAGGGAACCTAATCCATTGTAAAACTTTGTTGAGGGGTTTGTAATTGATGACTAAGCGAGGGACACCTCGTTCAATCTCGGAATTTTTGTTAACATAAAATGCAGCACAACTCCAAGGTGACTTGGAGGGACTAATAATATTTTTGGAAAGAAGATCATCAATTTCCTTTTTGCAGAATTCCAGAAGCTCTTGATTCATCTGAATAGCACGAGCTCCAATTGGAATATCAGCACAAACTTGAGTTTGAATTTTATTTTGCAAATTATGAATCTTTGTTTTGAAAACTGGATCTTTTAATTGATTTTGAAGTCGCTCAAATTTAAGATCTTTTTTCAAAAAATTGATTTGATTTATATTCATTTGCAAGGGATTGAGAGTTTTTTCGAAAGCTGGAAATTTGAAAGGAATGAATTGATTTCTTCCTAAGGAGTTGATGATGATACCTTGAAAAGTAGTAGTATAAGGTATCAGATAGGCAATAAATGGAACACCATAGAATCACAGGAGTAGTGATATTCTTAGCTAATAAAAAAGTATTGTAGGAAAACTACAATCGAATATCGACTTCTACATCGATAATTTGAATTTGACTTCCAAAGACTCACCATTAGCACTACTAATGTGTTCCTTGGTCTTTTGAAAATATTTTGCAGAATGTTCCATTTATTGCCTATCTGATACCTTATCAACTAATGCAGTAGCATCAATAAAAAGTTCATTATTAATAACCAAAGTAATTTGAATAAGGAATTTGAGAACAGTAACTTTATTTAAAATATTTAAAAACTGTTCTTTTGATTTTTCAATAATCTGATCAGGTGGAATCACTTGTTCAGATAAAACTTGATTTTTCGGAACTTGAGAGGTTGAAGGAGTTTCAACACAATTTTCAAAAACTTGTTTTGAACATTGGGAAAGTTGGAGAGAATGAATGACCATTTGATCAATCTGCTGATTTTAATCTCTCTAACTTCTTGTTTTAAGAAAGCAAATTTCAGATTGTAAATCCTGAATTGAAACCTTCTTAAAATTTTGGTTTGGAAATCTGTTTAAAATATCCGTAAGATTGTAAGTATTTAAAATCTTGGGATGTTTTATCAAAGGATTGGAGGAAGAAACTTGATTTTGAATATCATTTGTTTCAAAAGTTTGTTTATATCTTTGTAAATAAAAATGACGTTGTTCAGAATCAGGAAATTCAGGAATCATAATCAAGAATAAGATCCTGTTCTCTAGTTAAAACATTTATTTGAGGAGTTTCAGAAGAAACTGAAGTTTTGCTGGAAGAAGAAGAGGAAGAACCTAAGTCATCGTCTTCTAAGGCATTGATAAGATTGTCTTCTTCGTAATTAGAATCAGAATCACACATCTAATAGAAGATTGTAAAGACTGGCTTACCACAACTGAATCTTCTAAATTCAGTAAATTGAGCTTTTTACAAACTTACAAAACCTATTTATATGTCCAGGTTTCTTACATTTGTAACAGACAGCTGGATTGGAACTTGTGGTAAAGCAGGAATAGGTTGTTTACCAGGAAGATTGAATTTCCTAAATTTGTGTCTAGGTTTCCTATAAGGTTTACTGTAGGAAGGTTTGGAAGATTTGTGAATCTTAGGTTTGTTTCTACGTTTGATTTTGGTTTCACAAGAAGGAAGACCAAACTATTTTGAAAGAACCTAAATCCTTTCTACGTTGGTTTCTATCTTTGGCTAATTGCCTCATTATCTTGTCTTGACGACAGACTTTCATGGCAACTTGTTGGATCATGGAATTAAGTTCACCATAGGTGATGTTTTGGTAGGGCACAATGCCATTGTGCTGGGTTTGAAGTTCTTCACGAACTAAGTCCCTAAGGGATTTGGGAAGACCATCAAGGAATTTTTCTTTCCAATATGGAAGATTTCCATCAGGTCTGGTGTAAATCCTGGTTAGGAAGGTATCCTTATACCACCTAAACTCAGAGAGCTTCTTGCACTTAAGGTTGTTAAGGATTTCAGTAGACTTTTCTCTAAAAATCTATAGTCCCTGGGTTACCTATGAAGGTTTTGGCTATTGTGAAGATGAGTGTAGACACAGCATCCGAAATGGTTTGTCCATAAGGATCTCTAATGACATTGCCCTCAGGGTCAATTCTAATGGCATCAAAGATATTGTCTCTATCATTTTGGGATAGATGTTCGTCCCAAATGTTGTTTAAGTTGTCCAATATTTAAGAATTTCATAGATCTGTTAGATCTTTAGTTAATTTTAACAATTGTGGGAAGATCTTGTAAGCAGTGGCCATCATGGTCATCTGCTGGAGCCCTGGATGTGATATTATACTCAGAAACGCCATCTATGTTCCATTCATAGATATTGTTGGCATTATAAGAGTTTTGAATCACATTGGGCTGTTCTTCTAAAAGAACATCAGGATGGGTAGCTCTAGGATAACAAAGCTTATTGGATTTCTTCCAAGAATTAGAAGAAGGTTGAATTCTAAGCTTAAAGATGTCATTAGACTCAGGCTTAGGAGTTTGAGGAACTGACTCAGATCAATCAGAAGCTTCTGTTATTCCTTTAGAGGACAGAGATAGACTCTTCTGTTTGTAAGAAGTTTTGGGAGTAGGACGTCTAGTCCTGTCCTAAGCTAACTTAATAGCTTGTTCAATCTTTTCTATCCTAGATTGTAATTCACTATCGATCTTAGGACTAGAAATCTGGGTCCTAAGTTGACTGGGAATTTCATAAGGCTTAAAGATGGGAGTATCTAAAGCTGATTTGTAACCAGAAAGTTGTTTCGATGAAGAAGCAACAATTGGTAAAGGCCGTTTAGCCGACTTATAGGCGTTGAGGTTTGTATAGGACCTCTACCCATAGAGTGTAAGGACTTGTTCTTGTATCTTATCTAGACTGAATGTTAAGATTTGCATAAAGATCTATTGATCTGGGTTATGCTTTTATATTTATAATAAATAATTGGTATCAGCTTAAACATAATCAGATAGTATAAGAGAAAGTCATTAAAATGGTTTGTTTATATTTTTCATCCTATATATATATATATGATATGGCAAACCGCATCTTTGGCACGAAAAACAAGAAAAAATTAAAATTGCTAGAAAATTCAAAAAATCAAGAAATTTCAAATACACACACAAAGATATATATATCAGCTTGAAATAACATTCAGCAATTTACTTTTTGAAAGTCACTGTTGGCATGAAGAAAAGATCCTAATTTTTAAACTACTCCAAATAGATTTGTAAAGTTACCAAAATTCATTATGTATCTTTTTTAGCATAACTACTTAGATGTACTCAAAAAGATTTAAAAGATGAGTATTAACTACCAATAGATCATTTTGTCCTTACCTTTTTCAAAAATTTGATTCGAAATAGTTATTCCTAATCAGATTCAAAAAAAGTAACTAAACTTACAAATCCCAAAATAACCAATTTTGGGAATGACATTAAAATCTTATAAGGAAAAATAGATTTTCATGAAAAAAATGACATTTTTCCTCAAAAGCACTCAACTCAAAAATTTGTCGCTAATTCAGCACATAAGTTTTTTCAACGGTTGAAAAAGTACGTCAAAATTCAGTGTCTACAGTTACTATATCACTTTGACAAGGTGCCTTGAGATCTTTTAGAATTTTTCTTGAAATTTGCCAAATTTGTCCTAATAAGATCTCAATTAAAGTTCTTGTCTCATTCATGAAGGTGGCTAGCATTTCTCTCAAACATGGTTTGTTTACTGCTTGTTGGGGTGGAATTTGTTGGTATTAATAGATGAAAATTAGTTTCCTTGATTACTTATAGACATCTTTGTGTATAAGTGATCATTGGATTGTATGAATTGGAGTATGGATTATTTTGCATCCGTGGTTGATTGGCCACAAAGTTTACTTGCTCACCTCCGACTCCATTTCTAGACACTTGGCACTCTCCAGTGGAATGATTTCCTATACAAAATTCACAAGACACCTGATCAAAATTAACAGAATTCACAATATTCAATTTCATACCTTCAATTTGTCTTGTGAGAAGTTCCAACTGAGTGGCCATAGCTTGTGCATCTGTGCTGCCAGTGCATCATTGAGTGGCCATGGCTTGTATCTGTGCTGGCAGTGCATCCATTGATCATACTTTATGTACCCCTCTACTTCTAACTGTTAGAGAGGATCCCAGAAAATTGGCAAAAGAGAAAATAAAAGAGAGATACTTGATTTACATGATTCGATCGAAAGACCTATATCCATGGGTGAGGGAGAAGCAAAGGATACATCTTCTATGGCCATTAGAAAAATACAAAAGTTTTAGAAGAGTTCTCCTAAGCCCACAAAAACACTAGTACAAAAACACAAAAAAGCCAAAAGAATGACAAAAGGCTTAATGGCCAACAAGGCTCAATAGACCACGAAACACTCTTATGTTTTGTACTTAGTTCACCAAAGTTCAAAGCCTAATGTCTCTATTTATAAGAACAATACTACACATCTGTTCTTAATATTATATAGATGTGATTGATTTTTCTACATTAATAATTCTAAGTCTCTTATATAAATCTTCACATCTAGATGTGTATAAGAGACAGGTCTACATCATGGTATTACTTTAGCTTAATGTGATAGTCAAAGTGCTTTGTTCTTGATGATAGATTTGATCTTTAGTCAAGTGAATAGCACTTTGACTATCACATTAAACTATAGTAATACCATGATGTAGACTAAGTTCGCTAAACAGACCTCTCAGCCATAAAGCTTATTTGATAGCCTTGATCACGGTCATATATTCTACTTCCATAAGTAGACAATGCTACAACAAGTTGTAGGGTAGAATTTATAACTCTATGCACAATCGCCAATGCAACATACAAAACCAAAAAGTGATAGAAGCTATTATGGATCTCCGGAGTAATGCAGTCCACAAAACCAACTATAAATGTCACTAAGAACAAGAACTCCACTCTAGTGGGTAGAGGACCTATGTCAATCTCTGTCCCTGTCTCTTATACACATCTAGATGTGTATAAGAGACAGGGTTAGTAGGCATATATCCACACTAACTACTTGTGAAGTGTCCGGATATGTAGACCTGTCTAAGAGACACAAACTATTGACAAAATGTATTGTAAGTTCAATGACATCATTGAGAATAACCTTCTTTCTTATTTGACTGTGGTGATTGAGCGTTAAAAGTCGAGAATGACTTGCAAGAGGAGTACTAAAAGCATAACCCAGATCAATAGATCTTTATGCAAATCTTAACATTCAGTCTAGATCTTTGCAAGAACAAGTCCTTACACCTGTCTCTTATACACATCTAGATGTGTATAAGCTGATACCAATTATTTATTATAAATATAAAAGCATAACCCAGATCAATAGATCTTCGAAGTAAGGATTTTACAAAACTCTTGGCAACAATGAGCATGTCATCAACATAAAGAATGGTACAAATAAATGAAAGAACCATCATTTAATTTCTGGAAATAGACATTACTATCATACATGCTCCTTGAATAACCATGACCCAATATAAAAGAATGTCCTCTTATACCAATGTTTTGGAGACTGCTTCAATCCCTACAAGAATTTGTTCAATAAGCAAACATGGTCTTCTTTTTCTTCAATTTCAAATCCTTTAGTTTTCCTCATAAAAATATGTTCTTCTTCAAGTTCACTAGATAAAGAAGCTGTTTTTACATCAAGCTGACTATAGCCGTGCTTTATACCTTACATCTTCAACCCCTGGATGACTTTCCTTCTCTCTAAAGACCCATTTGCTATCAACAATTTTGTTACCCAAAGAGCCTTCACAAGAACCCAAGTTTAATTTTTATAGGAGACTCAATTTCTTCATTCATTGTGACCAACCACTTAGTGAACTATCACAAGATACTGATTCAAATTAGGTTGAATGCTCACCAACTCCATCCATTTCTTTAGCAACCATGGCCACTCAATGATGCACTGGCAGCACTAGAACTACCAAGCTATGGCCTGTCCTGCTTCTGCATACTATCATTTGTATCGTACATAAAATAGAAGACTCATTTCCAAAGGTAACATAGACATTTCATCAAATGTAACATCTCTACTAATCACAAATTTTGGAGATTTGGGATCAAGAAGAATAACGAAGAAAAATACATCTTTTATCTCTAGGCTCTAATTTTCCATCATTAACATGAAAGTACATTGGACACCGGACAACTTTTACAGTACCATTTGGACATTACGAATGGAATGTAATGCCCATTGGATTAAAGAATGCACCTTCTGAATTTCAAAATATTATAAATACTATATTTAATCCTTATTCTAAACTTTTACAGTAGTTTATATAGATTATGTACTAGTTTTTCCAGAAAATTTAGATCAACATTTTCAACATTTAAATATATTTTTACGGATTGTTAAGAGAAATGTGTTAATATTTTCATAATATAAAATGAAATTATTTCAAACTAATATTAGATTTTTTGGTCATGAATTACACCAAGGAAGTTATAAACTTGTAGAACTCTAGAATTTTCTTATAAATTTCCAGATAAAATTAAAGATAAAAATCAATTATTGTGAATTTTAGATGCTGTAAATTGTACACATTTAGATGTGTATAAGAGTACTAGTGTTTCTATACGGAGTAAAAAAAAGGCTTCAATCTTTAGCTGGGAAAGTGTGATTAATTTGGATAAATTCTCAAAAGAATTATCTACTTTGAAAAAAAAATTTAACTATAGTATTATGTATTTCTAAATTTCAGAATGATTTGATAAACAAAACATTTTTACTCCGTATAGATTGTAAACCTCCTTATTTTTGGCATATGATTCCTTTAAGCTATCATGCAATTTTAATCATGAAAAAGCTTCAACATCTAGATGTGTATTTTCATCATTAGATCATAGCCTAAAATTTACCTTATCATCCCCAATGGTATAAAAGCCATTTATAATCTACTCCATTTCCTCTTCAACTTCTTCTTCGGAAGAAAATTCCCATGTGATTTGAAAGTTGTTGAATCAGGGTTTTCTTCCTTCCTTCTTTCTCTTATACAATCACTCATTTGCAAAGTGTCCAGTTGACCGCATTCAGAAGGTGCATTCTTTAATCCCTGTCTCTTATACTTTAGTCTTACCTGTGAAAAGATTTGAATTGGTAGCTCCACCTCTTCTCATTCTCCGGCTGTTGATGTAATGTTTAAGAAATCTTTTGATGATGAGTGCAAGATCTCCTTCATCAAAATCTTCGTCTTCTAGATTGATGGAGCCATTTTCATATTCTTATTGAGATGTCTATAATGCAATGCTCCTTTTTGGTCTTGAAGATTCAGAAGTTCTAACCAAAAGAAATTAAACTGTGAATACAAAGTAAGAAGCCCATCAGTTCTCTACTTTTAACTAGGCTGTCTCTTATACACATCTAGATGTGTATAAGAGACAGTTTAAGGAGTATTCTTTGGGTAGATAATAGAAAATTTCTTTAGCGGAAATGCATCCCTTGACACGAGTTGATTCATTAGCATCCAAGGCATTGCATAGCACATTCATAGCTTTTGCATTTAAAGTGAAGTTTGCCTTGTCATGTGGAGTGAGCTCATCCCTTGTCTTTTCTCTTCTTCTCTTTGTATGATACATCAATAGATGTGTATAAGAAAGGGACCTCTTGATTTACAACATACCATAAATCATTATCAATTTGATTGCAAAAATATTTTTATTCTATCTCTCCAACTAATAAAATTTGCCCCATTAAACATAGGGATCTATTATGAAAACCAACAACGCTCTATTTTTTGGGGGGTATAATCCACGGCTATAGGCCTGTCTCTTATACACATCTAGATGTGTATAAGAGACAGGTTGGAATACATTGTAAGACAATGAAGCTTATGAAATATATAAAGGTAAAGAGAGAAATTGAACAAGCAACACTTCCAAGCTACCACAAGCATGAAGTGTTAATCCACTAGAATGCTTCACAAAATTGGTGAGTCAATAATCTTCCAATATACACTAAGTAGGACAATCTTTGCTCACACTAATTCACTTTAGTTGAGCCAAGGATTTTATTCTTAACCTCACTTTAGTACAAGATTATCACTCCACTTAATATTTTGAATTGCACTTCTAAAGGCACAATAAATACAATATAGCACTATAGCCATTTCAACTTAAATTGCTGTTCTATGGCTTGTATTCAATGTAAGAGACAGGCTACTTATAGCCTAATATTAGCAGGTATTTATAGGAGCAATAAATTTTGGTTGTAACTACTTCAACGGTTCAATAACAAACGCACAAAAACTAGTCGTTAAGGGTTTGGACGTCCGAGATAAAATGGTATATCCGACACAACGTCCGATCTCGGTATAGTTGGTAAACAATCAACCACCAAGACTACTCTCAATCCAAATCAATCATTCAAATAATAATGAGGGTCAACTATTATTTTTCTTTTAACCGTAGAATGAACAGAATGTCTCTTATAATCTAAAGAGTGTATCATGGGACAAACATTATAGATGTTTAGATAACTCTTCATGTATAAGAGAATCAAGTCTCAAAATGAACATAATAGCGATTAAGTTTTCGTTCGCCTTTGTTTGTCTGTGTTTTTGTCCGGTGTCCAATGTACACATCTAGATGTGTATAAGAGACAGGGTATGTATCTTATAGATAATAATGTTCTCCTATGTGTTTGGGTCACATGAAAAAAAATGGTGCATTAATCGGACGTCAGTTGAAGATTTTGGAAGCAAAACTGTGAAGTGCTACATTTCAGATTAGTTTCAGTCCAGACTGCAGTCTCAAATTTGAAATCGCGGTCTAGAGGCGGCTGGAGCAAAAAATGACTTTGTTCGGGGCTAATTTTTTGGACACAATTATCCAGAAAAAATTCTTTTATACATATTTAGAGCTACAGTCTAATTATGGCCTTAAGTTCTTAACTAAATGTAGGCTAGATTAGAGAGTTATACACATTCTTTTTGCTCCCCATTTGGGGAGGGATTTCTTAGATTATATTAGAGTAGGATTTCTCTTTCTTGTAATCACACTTTCCTAGCTAAAGATTGAAGCTTTTTAGTGGTCAGTTCCTTGTTTATGTTAAAACTCTTGTAGTTAAACGTCAATTTCATATTTTCTTAGTTTAATTAGTCTAATTACTTTCATATATTTTCTCTCTTTGCATGATTTCTTAGTGTAATTGTTAGATTAGTTAATGGGTTTCTTCAATTATGCTTCCTTAGTGGTAATTCATAGTTTAGATTGGTCAATTAGGATAAATTAGTTTATGGGCTTTTCATTTAATTGCTTTCTTTACTTGCTTTCTTAGTTTAATTGGTAGATTAGTTAATGGGTTTTCCTTAATTGTGCTTTCTTAGTGTTAATTTGTAGTTTAGGTTAGTTAATTACTTTTTAAAAATCTTTCTTTTTACATGCTATCTTACAATAGATTATGAGCTTTCTCTAATTGTACTTGCTTAGTGATCATTAATTCGGAGAAACAACTAATTGCTTGCTTAATATGATTTTCCTTTTAATTGTTCCCTTTATTTGCTTTCTAAAGATACTTCCTTTTTAATTGCATTCTTAGTGATTAATCTTTAATTTAAAGTGCTTTATTAGTTCCATTAGTTCTAGTTTTAGTTAAATCTCTTCACTTAATCAATCGCTTCAACTTGAAATCTAACCAAATAACCGGTAATTATCAACCAATCCTTGTGGGAACGATCCCTACTTCCCTTTACTACTAGTTGACAACCGTATACTTGCGGGATGCCACCTAGTTAGTTAGTAGGATTTAGGTGTTTTATAAATTTATAACTAGGTGTGTAAAAGGCATCAAGTTTTTGGCTCCGTTGCCGGGGATTGGTTTTCGGTAATATCGATATAATTTGGTTGGAATACTAGATTGAAGTCTTTCATTTTCTTGTATAGTTGTTTCACCTATTTGAAAAACCAAAAAGATTTTCCTTTTGTAGTTGTGTTCTTATTTTGAAAAATACAGAAAGATTTTCTTGGTGACGGATGGTTTGGACTAGCTAGTAGTCTAAGCTTTACTAATTTTCTTGTTTGTGTTGTTTTAGTTCTTTTTCTTGCTTTTATTTGTGTTTTTGGTTGTTCAAGAACATGCAAGGACCTAATTGGAATGATTCATACCAAGGAGATTATCATTTTTATGGTAATGGAGGTATGCCCAATGAGCATGATTCTTGTTATAGTTACTCTCCTTACCCCTTAGATTATCAAGTGGGATGGTCTAGCCGTCAATACTCTTATGAGAGCCACCAAAATTGTATCAAATGGGATTGTCTAGCCATCCATATCATTATGAGAGCTATCAAGAAAATTCCTACACTTTCCCTCCATCCCAAGAGCCTTCATATGATCAAATGGAGTCATATTTCCTTCACCAAACAACTCAAGAGAGTGAAAACATAAGAAGGATTGACAAGTGGATGAAAATTCAAGAATTTCGAGAAGAAATACATTATTCTTAATCACTTTTGCTCAATTTTGAGAAATTGTGGCCAAAGAAGGAAAAACTTGCTCAACTTCAAAAAGCAATAGATAGAATCCGTGAATTATTCAATCCACATCCAATAATTGGTTACAAGACCAACTTGCCAAGATTCAAGGAATAGGAAATGGTGAAGAACAATGTATTCCAACACCTCCACCAATGGGTGAAGAACCGGTTCAAGAAGAACAAATTGAAAATGTCTTGCAAGAAATCGGTTCTCAAGAGCTTCATGAAGTTGAAGTTACAACAACCGAGACAACCAACGCTTATGTAGAGCTAAATGCTCATAACTAGTAGGTTGTGCTTCAAGTTTAAGTACCCACATCTAGGTAATAAAGGCTTGTAGCCTCAACATTAGTTTAGCTTATGTTTTGTTGTTGGCAATTGAATTTGGATACACTTGGATGAATTTGGCCATTGATGAAAATGTTGATACAATGTATAATTTATTGTGATTAGTGAATGATAAACATACTTTATGGAATGACTTTTGACTTGATTTTTACTTTTACTGCTCCTATAAATACCTGCTCTATTATTCTATAAGGAGCGTCTATTACATTGAGCTCATTATTATTTGAATGATTGATTTGGATTGAGAGTAGTCTTGGTGGTTGATTGTTTCTTTCAAACCGATTATGTGTGAAACTAAGTTTTGGGGGATGAGTTGGGCATTTAGATAACCCATTTGTTGTGTTAAACCATGTTACCCTTATATGTGCTTTGCTTTTTCTTTAAATTGTTTTAACCCCAAAAGCCTTGAGGACCCTTCCTTAGTATAACCATGATTGGTTGTTGAAGAAAAATTAATCTAGCCTAATTCACTATTAATTGGAAATTGCATTTTGTATAAGACTATAAATAGTGCTCACAACACTAGATTGATTTGTGTTGTGCTCAATGTTGGTGAAGGCCATAATTAAACTGTAGAACTCTCGCTATTATGTTCAATTTGAGCTTACTTGATTGCATTCACATGAACTTGGTTACTATGTTGTTCATCTTCTATTTTTGCTTTTTGATTGTCCAAGTGTAATTCAAAATCATTGCCTAGTCTTTTGTTTTTAAGATTTTTAGTAGTATTATGATGCGTTTGTTCTATTTTGCATGAGCGGTAAGATGAGTTGTACTCATCACTTAAATAAAATGACAAGTTTGGGGGTGTTATTTACCTGCGTTGGAATGGTTTCTTTTCATGAACGTAAATAATTATGTGGTGAATTTTGGATGGAAAATTGATTGATTATGGTACTCGATTATGACAAATGACTTGAAATATCATACGATTGAGTTATTTAAACTTGGCATTCCGCGAATTTTGGTGTGTTGAATAGTTCTTTTGCGACAAAAGAATTTCAAAAGCCATGTATTACTATGTTCAAAAAGTGAGGCATTCACATTTTTGTAGTAGCTCATTTGAAACATGTTTTTGACCAAATCAATAGGATTGCTTTGTTGGTGAATTCATCTTTTGGAAAGAAATGAGTTAAATGAAGTAGAAGGAATTTTGGGACATTTTGTGTGTTTTCATAGGGAATGCTCTTCTAACTTGTGAATAATTGATATTTGAGATAAATTTTAGGTACATTTCACACCTTTTCCTTGGTTTAGGATCGAAAAAAAAATTAAAAAAATAATAATAATAATTTTAGGAATAAGGCGAATACGGGATTCGACATGTACCCATGATGTTTCTCCGAAATAAGCCGTTAGAGTAGTAATAAGGCGAGTACGGGATTCCGACATGTATCCATGTTGTTTCTCCGAATTAAGCCATTAGGAATTGCATTTTAATAGACCAATAAGTTAAGGAGTAAATGTTTGTAATACTTATCATTAATCTCATATTACTTATCCCTTGTTAGAGGTTTATTCCCAAAATGTGTAACACGTAGATATTAAGTAGACTCCTAATGATCTTCTATTTCCATGTAGCCTTGTCGAGATGGTTGAAAAAATGTTGTAATCCTTTTGATTTGAGCAAAACTATGTTTTAGATGAATGGAATTTGTTTTTCAAAACCCTTTTGTTCAATGATGGTTAATACTTGGTTATTTAAAACCTTTTGTTGGCATTTGAACTCGATTTATTTGGAAGAGAAAAAAATCTTGGAATGACTAGTTAAAATATTTCAATTAGACATATGGTATTTGAGGTCCCTTGAGACATCCTAATTATTCAAAGACATCCATTATTCACATTTTGTGTTGTTAACATGGTGGTGTCATGTGTTTTGCGTTGTCTATTTCTGTTGTTCACCATTTCTTGTCTTTTATTTTGCTCAAGATGAGCAAAAGCTTAAGTTTGGGGGTGTGATAATTTAGGAAACTAGAGTAATATATACCCGAACTTGATGATTTTGCTTAGTTTCAAGCATTTTTAGTGTTTTTGTGTGTGTTTTATACTGTTTTTCTTTTATGTGTTTGAATGTGTTAGTACATGTTTACTGTCTCTTATACACATCTAGATGTGTATAAGAGACAGATTACACTCTCAGTCTTCGCTGGGAGTTAAGTTTTCAAAACATCTTGCATCCTTTGTTTTCTGACCTATTTCGTGAATTTTTATTTATATGTTTAGGTGTTATTTTAAGTGTTTATTATAGATAATAATGTTCTCCTATGTGTCAGGGTCGCATGAAAAAAAATGGTACATTAATCGGACGTAGGTTCAAGATTTTGGAAGCAAAACTGTGAAGTGTATGCATTTTCTAGTTTCATTCCAGACCATAAGCTAAACTAATCACAAGGCTACAAGCCTTTATTATAAACCTGTATAAGAGACACAACATCTTTTGCTCTTATACAATCTAGATGTGTATAAGCACAGTCTATACCCTACTTCTACTAGCTAAGTTCTTCCCCAAATGAGCTTTAAAAGGGGTATATATAGTGCTAGGGCTCATCTCTTATATACCACATCTAATGTGTATTAGAGATAGACTTAGAGTAGGATTTCTCTTTCTTGTAATCACAATTTCCTAGATAAAGATTGAAGCATTTTTAGTGGTAAGTTCCTTGTTTATGTTAAAACTCTTTTAGTTAAACTTCAATTTCATATTTTCTTAGTTTAATTAGTCTAATTACTTTCATATATTTTCTCCCTTTGCATGATTTCTTAGTGTAATTGTTAGATTAGTTAATGGGTTTCCTTCAATTATGCTTCCTTAGTGGTAATTCATAGTTTAGATTGGTTAATTATGATAAATTAGTTTATGGGCTTTTCATTTAATTGCTTTCTTTACTTGCTTTCTTAGTTTGATTGGTAGATTAGTTAATGGGTTTTCCTTAATTGTGCTTTCTTAGTGTTAATTTGTAGTTTAGGTTAGTTAATTACTGTTTAAAAATCCTTTCTTTTTACATGCTATCTTACAATAGATTAGGAACTTTCTCTAATTGTACTTGCTTAGGGATAATGAATAGCTTAGATTAACTAATTGCTTGCTTAATATGCTTTTCCTTTTAATTGTTCCCTTTATTTGCTTTCTAAAGATACTTCCGTTTTTAATTGCATTCTTAGTGATTAATCTTTAATTTAAATTGCTTTATTAGTTCCATTAGTTCTAGATTTAGATAAATCTCTACTTAATCAATCGCTTCAACTTGAAATCTAACCAAATAACCGGTAATTATCGACCAATCCTTATGGGAACGATCCCTACTTCCCTTTACTACTAGTTGACAACCGTATACTTGCGCGATGCCACCTAGTTAGTAGTAGGATTTAGGTGTTTTATAAATTTATAACTAGGTGTGTAAAAGGCATCACATGTTCGTCCGAAGCAAGCTTTGTTCAGAAGGGTTTTGAAAAACAAATTCCATCAAGAATTCTAATTCTGCTCAATCATACGGATCTAGATGTTTATAAGAGACATTTCCTTCTGTATTGGACATTTTCTTTCTGAAGAAGTTTTCTTTCAGCCTATCCGTTCGGAAGGTGAAATGCCTTAGACTAGAATCTGTCGGACTCTCCTATTCGTCCGAGAAAAGTAGCATAGTTCGGACGGTGTACTGCGTTCGAACGACCTGTTTCTAGCAAAAAAGATAGCAGACCTGCACAGCTTATTTTTAGAGTTTGGTGCTTATGTCATCATCAAAACAAGGTTTGGGAAACATCAGATTAAAATAATGTGCTAGGTCAAAAATCATAAATCTCGTCCAACAAATCGTATACTCCAGTTCCTAAAATGAATGTTATACAAGTTTGATGTATATTATAGACTTAAGACATAGTTGTTGGTTCGAAAGCAATTGAGAGGGGAGTGAATTATGTTGTTTCTACAAACAAAGCTTTTAATGTGCTTAATGGAAATTTTAAACGTTATGCACCAAATAAACACTAAGCACAAATAATCAATGACAAATATTGAATCAATCAAAACTCAAAGATAAATGACAAACAATTAAGATTGAGATAAAGAATATTAAAACCAAACTCCCAAACTCCCCGAGTTTGGAGTACATCTACTTGTCGTGCCTCTTCAAAGTAGGTGAGACAATAATGTTCTTGTACAAAAGTAGGATCACCGTTGCACCAACTCAATCACTCTTGGTGAGCCAAAGAGTTTTATGCTACGACTTCACTTTTGTACACTTGTTATCCCTCCACTCCTACACTTGAAGATTACTCACTAGTCTACTCTTGCTCACACTAATTTTCTCTAGTTGAGCCAAGAGAACTACACTACCCAAACCAATACAACCCATAATATTTTAGCCTATTTCATCTAGATGTGTATAAGAGACAGCCATTGTACTGATCTAGATGTCCTATAAGAGACAGCCATTGGAGAGAGATATTTATAGAAATAGAAAATTATCTCCAACAACTCTCCAACGACCATGCATTAAAGGTGTGAAAAACTAGCTATTAGAGATAAAATGGACATCCGATCCCAAATCCGTGCCTTCAATGGTTTGTCCAAACTCATGATGGATTCCTGTCTTGCCTTCGTTCGGACCTCCGTTCCTACATCCAATCTTGTGTCCAATACTAGGTCAGTGACTTCTAGACTTTTTCTTGGCTCAACTTGGTTGGTCAGACGTTATCCTTCGTACAAAGCTTGATTTCATGAAACAATATTGTTGCTTCGGAATAGGACACTCATTTGCATCCAAAGCACTGACCTTCGGACAATCATATGCGTTCACTGAGAGTGTAATGATAAGCTCATAAATGTATCATGTATTTTATGTGTCAATGTGAAAAAGAGGTTTTCATTTAATTTGAGAAATAATTGAATGAGTTATGAGTTTAATTGTTTTATTTTTAGTTTGTGAAGGTTTTGCATGAAAAAGGAGCCAAAAGGACCAAAAAGTTGGAGAAAAATTAAGAAGATGCAAAACGTGCACCGGCGGGGAGGAATTTAGATACTATTCCGCATTTTGATCATAATTTTCATGTCTAAGTTCCAATTAGGTGATTCAAGATGTTTTGAAAAGCTATGAGAGAGAGCTTATACTTTTATATTTTGAGTTTTTCCAAATTTTATCAACATCAAGGTTGAAATCAAAGTGGAAATTGAAACAAGTACACTTGCAACTACACATCTAGATGTGTATAAGAGACAGGTGTGTATAAGAGACATCTAAAAAATTTCAATGAGATATCTTTAAATTGATAAAATATATGAAAGTAATTAGACTAATTAAACTCTGCATGACGAGCAGTTGGTGACGTAAATTACTTGCTTCGGAAGTTTTCTCCACCCAGTTGTAGTCCATTTCGTGTTTTAGTGTATTTTTATCATCTTAGGGGTCTAAAACTCTGATGTATCACCTATAAATACCCCATTATGAGGGGAGTTGAATATACGTAGTTTCCATTAGTTAGAATAGACATTAGATTAAGAAAATCATAAACTAGGGTTATATTGGAGAGGAGCAATATGTTGGTTTTGCACATCCATTATTTTTGGCTACACTATTGAGTTTTCTTTCTTCATTTAACATCAATTTAATTCTAGTTCTTATTTAAATTCCGTAGTTTTAATTTAATCTTGCTGCTTTTACTTTTCTAGTTCATTAATTTAAATTTTCTTTGGTAAATTTTATATACGGTTGTAGACTAGTAGTAAAGAAAGCAGTTTTGATATAGTTTCCATAATTGTTCTCATCTAATGTCGTTAAAATTAGATTTTGTTCGTTGAACAATTGATTGGGATTAAATTTATTTGAATCAGTAAATTACGGGTTGATATCTTATTATTTCCAAAGGCCATAAAAGCCATTTCGTCCGCCTCGTTCTTCTTCAACTTCTCTATCGAATAATCTTGCCATGCTATTTGGAAGTGTAAAAAGAAAGGCTTTCTTAAACAGTAATTTGCAACCTGTCTCGCTTGGCCACATTCATAGCATTTGTCTCTAGAACCTGTAGTTTATATCTTAGAGTCTAAGCTTTGAATTCAAGGGCAAATTGAAGCACAACATCTGTCCTTATACACAAGTCTAATTTTGTTCTCGAGAAATAATCGTTCGAACGCAGTACACCGTCCGAACTATGCTACTTTTCTCGGACGAATAGGAGCTGTCTCTTATACACATCTAGATGTGCTCCTAAGATTTGAATTGTACATCGGTCTGTCTCTTTGGGACATTGCTAGATGTGTATTCATTTACATCTGAGGCACTATACTCTTATTCATAGTTTTAGCATTTACAGATAAATTTATCCTATCTTATGCATGTAATTCATATCTAGTCTAAGGCCTTAACCTATTTATATTTTCATTAAGAATATTATATTCAACAGGACCTTCATCAGCGATGTAGCACAAATCAATATCAATAGATTGTATGAATATTTCAATTCTTTTCCTCCAACTAGCAAAATTAATACCATTAATAACATGGGGTATAGTAAGATGCTATAAGAGTAAAAAAAAATGCATTGCCATAATAATCTTTTCTCAAAAGCTAGTTAAGCACAATATTAGAAACCAAGCTATGATACTAAGTTGGCCCAAAATCAACCTAAGCGGGGGTGAATTAGATTATTTCTAAAAACAAACCTTTTAATGTGCTTGATGGAAATTTAAACCTTATGCACCAAATAAACACTTAAGCACAAATAATCACAGACAAATATTCAATCAATCAAAACTCAAAGATAAATAAGAATAATAAAGATTGAGATAAAGAATATCATACCAAACTCCCAAACTCCTCAAGCATGGAATACATTTACTAGGAATGCGTTCAAAGAAGGGGTAGTCTAGTTCTCTTGGAGAAAAGAGGGCTTGGTTATTGCAATTAGATCTAAGTCTCTTTAGTTGATCCAAATGGTTTTAGACTACAACCTCACTTTTGTACACTTGTTATCTATCCACTCTTACACTTAAACATCACTCACTAGTCTACTCTTGCTTACACTAACTTCTTCTAGTTGAGCCAAGAAAACTACACTATCCAAACCAACACAACCTATAGTATTTTAGCCTATTTCTCCCAAATAGCTCTCACAAATGTTTGTATTGAATGTAGTAGTTCTTTGTTACATTTACAGGCTTGAGGGTATTTATAAATACCCAAAAATTGCCTCCAACAACTCTCCAATGGCTATGCATTAAATGATGAAAAACTAATCATTAGACAGTTCGGCGTCCAATGCAAGATGGGGCTGTCTCTTATACACATCTAGATCTTGATAGATTCCCATCTTGCTTTCACGTCTGGACCTCCATTCCTGCATCCGAGATGCGTATAATACTAGGTCAGTGGCTTCTAGACTTTTTCACTTGGTTGTTCGAATGTTATCCTTCGTCCAAAATTTGATGTCTTGAAACAATGTTGTTGCTTCTTCAGACACTCATTTGCAGCCGAAGCATTGTCCTTGATCAATCATATGCGTCAGAGTGTAACCTTTTAGAGCTCTCTAGTTAATGTTCGGATGATCCCTTGCGTCCAAGCCTTTACTATTCGGATGATCGTAACATTCAGAGTTTTCTAATTATTTTCTTAACGTGTTCGGACATTCATTTATGTCGAACCTTCCTATTTTTTTGCACACTTAGTTTCAAGCCGTTAATACGATAAAAATACACTAAAACACGAATACCTTGGAACTGGGTTCATGAGTAGCCAAAACCAACATATTCATCCTGTCCATTATTAACAAGTAACTATTTTAATTATAGCACTACATTGTACCTCTAGAAGTGGTAGAATAGTAAAAAGATAAAAATGAAATAACAATCGATATAAGAATGATATGAAAAATAAATGTTATCGGTATGGTATGAAAGACCATTGGTCACGTACCTATTGTATGTTAAATAACCTTCTTGACTTTTATCAAGCATCATCTCAAATACAAAGAGAAATTCATAGAAACAAGTTTTGTCTATAATAATTTCTTATACAATCTCAATGTGTATAGAGATAGCTTCTCTAATACAATTATTGATGTTTCTTGATCAGAAAAAAATATATAAAAAGACATATGGTGATTACATCTAAGAAAGAAAATTTTATGATATTTTATTTATACCTCATCTATGAAAATTATAAGAGACAGTTATATCTTTTACATTAATTTGTTACATTTATATTGATATTGTTATTATTTATCTTTAAATAAGAAAAATATGGAGATAGCATCAAATGTAGACAAGATATGAGGATATATGTCTCACATATAATGCATTTACGCACACATAGAAATAGGAAATTTGATTTGATTATAAATTTATTGGTAGTACAAAACTAAATGAAAACTCTAAAAGAACTAATATATTATTGACCATAGGAACAAAATTTGTAATGAATAATACATTATTATCCTGTAAATCTCAAAGACATTTATTAAATTTTAAAGATATCAACTGAATAGATATTATATTAAAATAATGAATAATAGAATGAAAGAGTATTTCTACATTATTACTATCATTTCGGTCAATATATGGTTGTTAAAAATTACTCCTTTTGTTTCCTCTGGAAATGTACTACATAAAAATCATTATTCTTGAAACACATATGATAGTCAACCGTAATTTACTTGATTCAAATAATTTAATCCCGGTCAATAATGATGCGTAAAAATTATTGTGAATTTACATGGACATCTATTGAAGACCCAAAAGGTTCTTCAACTCTATGAATTCTCTTGTCTTGCTTGTTCTCGAAGAAAATTAGCAAAAATATAAGGTACAAGATGATGAGGAGTTGAATCCCTTATATTTCTGGAATGAATTCAGGGTAAGATATATGGGCCTACTCACCCTTCATGTGTACCATTAAGATATTTTATAATTTTGATAGAGGCATCTACTAGATGGTCACATGTGTATTTAATATCGGCTCACAACTTGGAGTTTGTGAGATTGCTAGCTCAAATAATTAGATTAAGAGCATAATTTTCAAATTATGCAATCAAGAAAATTTGTGTTGATAATGCTAGTGAATTTATATTTCAAACATTTAATGATATTTATATGTCAATTGATATAACTATTGAACATCCTAAAGCACATGTTCATATACAAAATGGTCTAGAGGAATTGCTAATAAAATGCCTCCAATCAATAGTTAGATCATTATTTGCGAGAACAAAATTACCTACTTGTGTATAAGGACATGCTATGTTATATGGAAAGCTCTTATACATATCAGACCAATTGGAATATATCCTACAACCAATTATGTCTATTGAGACAGGAAAAATCCTTTGAACTTCTAGTTCACAGTATTTTGTACGAGAAGCGCAAATTGTGATCTAATCTTATGAATTGAAGATATTGGAATATTTATTGCCTGTCTCTTATAAAAGAAGATAGGAATATATATAAGATATATATGAGTCACCGTCTAGATTGTATATCTTGAAATGTTAAAAAGTGACTTATTTCTGACACGATTTGTCGATGAGTCGCCATCTCTGATTAAATATCTTGAAATGTTAAAAAGTGACTTATTTACGACACGATTTGTCGATTGTCATGAAAATATTCTCCCAACATTAGGGATAGTATAAGTCAGTTGGATAAAAAGAAAAAATTAAATGGAATGAATTAGTCACTAATGATTCTCGTACAAAATACTGTGAACTAGAAGTTCAAAGGATAATTCATCTTCAAAATTGATAATCAACTACCAAATTCATTTACTGACCTAAAACCCTCTTAGTGAAAATTTTGGACCTGTAGTTCAAACTTCGAAAGGTGTAAATCTGGTATAATACAAATAAATATTTATAGAAAAATGAAATGAGAAAAATAAAACTGTGTTATATAAAGCCCACCGTGTTGAACAAGATTTTTGCAAAGATCCACCATTAATTATCCAACTGCTTATATTCCCTCCCTAATGTTGGGAGAATAATTTTCATGACAATATACAAATTCGTGTCGTAAAAAGGCTGTTCTTATACATATCTAGATATTTTGTATATCGATATCTATGTGAAAATCCTGATGGATTTAACATGCGTGAAGCATATAAAGTTTCCGGGGAATATTTACTCAAAAAGCAATCTAGACGGATATTATATAAGAGACAGATATAATAGCTTTTCAAAAGATAATGAATTAAGGTAAAAGATCTTGGAAAAAGGCTAAAGTTCAAACACCTATCAAACAAAATGTTTGTTCGTGAATGAACTTATACAGAAAAATGTATTAGAGTGCTATTATATACTCTAATTGTTGTAAGATCGGTTGATGTTAAGAAAAATTATATTTTGTCCTCGAGAAAATGATGATTAATTTATTGATCTTGAAGTACCATATCTCAGTATTATAAGAGCATATAATATATCTTGCTAATAATACATGGCCTAATATTATACTGTTGTTTATTAATGTTTGTTAGCAAGAGTTCCAATTTTTAATACTAAAATATTGGAATATCATTAATCATATCTAGGTATCACATCTAGATGTGTATAAGAGACAGTCGTCTATCAAGTTCATAATTGCAATACATTTCTAATGTAGAGATTATGTTTGGCTAAGGTCATTGACCCAACATATTTAGAAGATATGTGGTTTAATGTTAGAAGAGAAACTTCCAACGATATTGTATTAAGACAACATTGTACCACATATGAGGCAACATGCAAAAGTGTATTATAAATGTTGAATATGCCCTGTATATAATTTTCCTCTACCATGATTTTTTCCACTGGGTTTTACTAGTAAAAATTGTTAATGATGCAATAATTTATCACGTATTCTATACAAAAGAATGTAGTATTTTTCCTTTACTAGTGTTTTTCCCAATGAGTTTTTCCTAGTAAGGGAAAGTGTTATGAATATGTTGGATGTGGACTTCCATTTGCAATCTCAATTTATATACATCCTAATCTATTTATCAATCGACAAACCTTCAATATGTGTACTTTTTTTCCCCTTAGCCATGGTTTTGTATAATGGGTTTTGTTTCTAGCAAGGTTTTTAATGAGGCAACATGAAAAAGGGTGTCTCTATAAACATTGAATATGCATAAGTACTATTTTTATGTACTACAATCCAGAGGAAACCAAAATGAATTTCTCGGTAAAGCTTTTAACGAGGAGTAATTCATTGTGTATTCTATACAAAAGAATGTACTTTTTTCCTTTACTAGGGTTTTCTCCATTGGGTTTTCCTAGTATGTGCTTTAGGCTGTCTCTTATTCACATCTAATGTATGGAAATCCAAGAGAGAGTGTTATGAATACATGATATAGATGTCAATTTGCATATTCAATTAACATACATCCTAATCTATTTATCGATCAGCAAACCTTCAATTTATCTACTTATAAGATCAACATACCATATCAATGTACCTATGCATAAGTATTTATAGCTCAGCTATCAAGTCTCTTCATATACCCCATGTCTGGCAATAAATAAAGCCATTGTAATTCATGTTGGATACACTCGAAAGGAATAAGATAATCGCTCTACTTCTCCATCAATATTCTTGTCTTGTTTAAGTTACTTTCTTGTTATTTTATATCAAAATGCTAATTTTTTTTCTATTTAATTGTAGTAGGGATATAAATGAACTAATGTTTTTGATATTTTGTATCCCAAAACTAACCTTGTAATAGTGAATATCTATGAAAAAGAAGGTCTTATAAAATGAAATTATAATTATTTAGATTTAATTATAGTAGGGATATAAATGAAAATATAACTAATGCTATTCAAGTCAGACTATAAGAAGTCTGGTATAATTTTTTACTTTTGGAATCAATCGAAACTTTATTGACCGTCATGGAATTAAATTTAGAATTTGAGAAATTTTTTTTTTTTTTTTGTTTGGTTAAACCACCTGTCATTTTATGAAACTTAGAAATAGAAAAGACAAGGCTTATCAACTTGGGGTGAACTTTCATTGGATATTAGGAGCTGTCTCTTATACACATCTAAGACGTATAAGATTGAGTGCACACATGCACTCAATGTAACAACTGATATGATCCAGCAAAAGGTGTAACCTCTCATTTACTTAATTATGTAATTCATAAGAGTTACATTAGGTGGATATATCACGGTGAAGGATTTCAACATCAAAATGATGAGGACAAAATGTGGTTGAGGAGCAAGAAGATGATAGTGATGACAATAATTTAAATGATAATAAAATGATATTGGTCGCCAATCGGGGTAAAAATTGGAGGTGTAAGGAAGAAGCCATGGATGATGTTCCAAATGGAAAATAAAGTGAAGTAGATGTATAAGTTACAGATCACAAAGATGGGAAAAAATCTTTGTGTCTTGGTTGCCATTTTCTTATCAAAGTAGCCTTTATTGAAGACTCTACTTCATTTGAAGACAATGAGTGGCTGGACTACAAAGCCATTTGATACGTTGCTTGGAGTTTTTCATAAAGCACTGCCCCCTAAACTTTCAGTTCCCAAGCTTTTTTATGATGCTAAGAAGATCATTAGGGACATGGGTTTTAAATCTGAAAAAATCCATGCATGTGTCAATGATTGAGTCCTTTTTTGCAAAGATAGTACGGGCTTATACACTTGTCCAAATGAAAGTCCAAAGGAGCTAGCTACAAGTCAAAGGGTTCCAAACTTCCGCACAAGGTTTTGTGATATTTTGCTTTAAAACCAAGGTTACAAAGATTATATGCACACAAGGAAATATGCTTGTGATATGAGAAGGCATAAAGAAAAATATGTTAATGATGCTAACATCATGAGGCAAACAACAGATAGTGAAGCACGAAAAAACTTTGACAAGATACATGAATAGTTTGCTCAAGATCTGAGGTTAGGACTAGCAACTGATGGATTTAATCCTTTTGGGAACATGAATAATGCATGTAACATTTGGCTTGTATTTCTTGTCCTATACAATCTGCCTCCTTGGAAGTGTATGTTAGCACCCATTCTTTTTATGTCCATGTTAATACCTGGACCTAAGTCTCCCAAAAATGATATTAATGTTTATATGGGACCCCTAATTGATGAGTTTAATAAGTTGTGGCACAGTATTGAAGCATACGATGTATATACGGGAGAAAAGTTTATGCTACGTGCTGTTCTACTGTGGACCATAAATGACTTTCCCACATATGCTATGTTGTCCAGGATGGAGTACTTGTTCTTTCTCCTTTGATATAGCTTTCCTTTCCTTTGATATAGCTTTCCTTCTGTCTCTTATACACATCTAGATGTGTATAAGAGACAGGTAGTCTAGAGACTACGGGGATCGGGTTTACCACTCATATGTTCCGCTGCTCACTAATATTTTCAAATTATACTATTACTAGAGTTTGGGAAGGGACCGAGTTAATCCAAGAAATGAAGCACAAATGTGATGGTAATGGTTTGAATTGGACAAAGGAAAGTGTTTTCTTTGATTTAGCGTACTGGAAAGATTTTCATCATATGCATAATCTGGGCATCATGCATGTAGTGAAAAATGTCTCAGAGAGTGTTTTTTGGCACAATTATGGATATTGACGGAAAGAGTAAAGACAATTAGAAATCTTGAAAAGATTTGATGGAATTAGGTTTGAAGAAAGATTTGCACTCTATTCCACATGGTGAGTTGTTTGTCATGCCGCTACCATGCTATCACCTAACCAATGTTGAGAAAAGAATCAAGTATGCGATTTTTTGGCTTCGATCAAATATCGATGCATTTGCTTCAAATATCTCTCATTGTGTAAAAATTGGGAAGCTTCCTATGTCTAGAATGAAGAGCCACGACTTTCATAATTTTATACAATGACTTTCATATCTCGTTTAACCAAGGTTAGGTGATAGCCTGTCTCTTATACACAATGAAATCTTTAAAAAATTGTGCTCTAGAACATTGTACATAGAGGTATTGGAAGAGCAAGAAAGAAACATTGTTGTTATGTGGTGTCAATTGGAAAGAATTTTCCCTCTTCATTTTTTGTCATAATGATGCATTGCTGGCCCGCCACAATATCAGTGGATATTTCCATTTGAGAGGTAAGGAAGACATTGTTTTTCCCAATTATTAACTTACAAATATACTATTCCTATTGAGAAAATTGATAATCTTTTAATTTAATCATAAAACTAAAACAAGAAAATGTGAATAAAATGGTAATGTGTATAACAAGGCTCGCCTTGAGACGGTTGCATTATCGAGCACTACATAGACAAAGAATGCTTGACCTTATGCGCTATGCGCTTGGATGATGTTGAGATGATATTTAATAGAGATGAGAGTAACAATGAAAAAAAGAGGCATATGGGGAATTGTCGATATTTTCTTGTAGTGGTCGTCCATTTGGAAAGCCCAAGCAAGGCTATCTGACTGAAAAAATTCTTACATGGACCGGGTTCATGGCATAGTGCCATGGACCCCTTGGTCCTAAACACTCCACATCACATCACTTGCTAATGTGACGTGTTTAGGACCAATACAAGGTCCATGGACCCGATCCATACAAGAATTTTCCAAGAGACATTGGCAAAGATTCACAATTTTGTGTTGAATAATTGTGATGAGATTGAGAACTATATAAAGTAAGAT
The DNA here is from genome assembly GCA_025175665.1 of Cinchona pubescens. Classification (NCBI taxonomy): domain Eukaryota; kingdom Viridiplantae; phylum Streptophyta; class Magnoliopsida; order Gentianales; family Rubiaceae; genus Cinchona; species Cinchona pubescens. Next base: position 33,719 of record JANKKI010000393.1, on the reverse strand, counting down.
TTTCTCCCAGATTAAAATACATCATTATGTAATTTAGTAAATGGTAAATTACTGATAACTTGATTATCGGTATTCATTATTGTTGTAGTCAGCACAAACTGAAATTGATAGAGGCAAAAAACACAGAATTTGGACCGACGGCATGACAGAGAATTCTAAAATGGTTCAAAAAATCAGTAAGGATAATTTGAACCTATGTAATTATACACATCTCTATGTTCAATTAAAATTTAATTCAAAACAAAAATTCTTGATGAAGTTTTGAATTTACATAGGTTATGTATGGTCCTCAACAAGGTAAGGGCAAAATTCGGTCATTGGCTTAAGGTCCGAATAGTCGAGTTAACATATATATTGGGTACATGATGAATGGGTATAGGTTTCATCTGAAGAATGAATTACATAATTAAGTAAATGAAAAGTGATATTGTTTGAAAGAAGGGCATGGAAATAATATCATAGATTTTGTTGTGTATTGAATCTTTTATTGACGTTACATATTGGCTTGGGAAAAAAAAGGTTTTGTTATTCAAGTGTGATTGGTGAAAAGTAGATGAAAAATCTGGATTGCGATATAGATTGGGGTATCACAAATGTGAATCCATCACAAAAATGGTATCAGGACCAACCTTGAGTACTTCAGAATAGGTCCAACAAGTTTTTATGTGGAAGATATGAAATTGGGCAAGAATTGTACGTAGTGGAAAAAGAATGGGTGTTTCATACCTGTCTCTTCTACACATCTAGAAGGGTATAAGAGACAGCGTTATAAGTACAGTAAAGATACATGAGGACATAAGGCCCACTGTTCTATCTAAGCAACGTCACCAAGTCTGAACCACTGTCCTGTTCTTTATTGAAGTCTTTTGATTCATCTACTATATTTGTAAATGGGAAAGTCATTTATGGTCCTTCTTTACCTGTCTCTGATACAATCTAGATTCAATAAGAGTTATCAAACTTTTTTCAACTTCAGTATCTGATGATTACCTCATGATGGCCTGTCTCTTATACACATCTAGATGTTATATTTGAGACAGCATAGTGATAAGATTAAACGTTATAAGTACAGAAAAGATACACTTATTATTAGCTTCATGTTCTAGTTGTTTTAGATGTGTTAATATACAGCTCTAATTTTATGCTTCCATTGGCATTTTTCTATCTCCTCTGTCCATAAATTTAATTTTATTCTTGACTGCTCAAATGTGATAAATAATATAATTGGCTATGGTGAAGTCTAGTTTATCTTATATGCCATGATATAATATATATGATGCTTCTAATTAAATTAGAGTGTGTTTTATGGATGGATTGCTTCTTCTCATACAAATAGTTAGCATTTATGTACAAAACAAGTAATAGTATAATTTGAAAATATTAGTGAGCAGCGGAACATATGAGTGGTAAACCTGATTGATTTACTCTCTCTTTATGCAGATGGCTGGTCCAAGAAAGAGAGGACAACCAATGAAAAGACAACATCAAGACCAATAACTCACTTATCAGTTTCTTCACTGACATACCTGTCTCTTATACACATCTAGATGTGTATAAGAGACAGTACGAGACCAGGTATATAAAACAACTTCTTTCTCACCAATTTCTGAAGAGCAGAAAATGCATCTAGAATCGATCGAACTTTCTTGGTTAAACGAGAGATAACTTAGATACATACCTGAAGCTGTCTCTTATACACATCTAGATGTAATTTGAACTTCCTTAAGACTGTCTCTTATACACATCTAGATGTGTATAAGTGATTAAGATTCACTCTTGATAGTTTGAGAACAGAACCAAAGGTGTGGGGCTAAATTTCCTCTGAGCAGAACTGGAAAACTTTCTAGTTTTCTAGTTCTGGGATAGGAAGTCTATTGCCCTGTCTCTTATACACATCTAGATGTGTATAAGAGACAGTTCCTATACTGTGAGTTCATTTGCTTATGTATAGAGTGTAAAGAACAAAACAACATAAGTAAAAAAAATCAATAAGTATGCCACTAATTATGGTTGCTTGCATTTATCTGTGAAGTACAACTTATTGTGTTGGTTATGTGTTATCAAATTGTTATTTTGAAGTCAAACTCTCTATAGGTTTGCCCATACCAAACAGATCATGCATTTGATGTCTCTTATACATTATCTAGATGTGTAAAAGAGACAGTGTACTAGCTGCATTCCATTAATTAGTTATATACCAAGCTTGATGTTGCAAAATAGTCAAAGCTTGCTCCAGAACATCGACTAGACTTGTATAATACTATTATAGTAAGTATTGCTCTTTTTATACTCTTTAATCCCTTTAATCAAATGCATGTTGCTTGATTGATTAACTTCACTATTAATTAATATTCTTCTTGTAGAATGACTTCGAATTTCATGAGAGTGGACACTTTAAAGCAGCTATACATAAGCAAATGAACTCACAGTATAGGAATCACCATTATAGACTGCATAAATATTTCTTAAGGTTCAGTACAAAGGAGGAAAAATGTAGCATGTACCTAATGGTGTTTCTAAATTTGATTGGGTTTTGCTTTGCACGTAGTTCTTGAGTGAAGAATTTCAAGTCTGAATGCAGCATCTAGTGTTATCAAAATTAAGTTCTGAATTTAAAAACTTATTCACTGTCCACTCTTTGTTATATATTACAGGAAGTTAGGTGTAGAACACACAAAAAAAAAAACGAGTTGAAAATGAGACACTCACACTACTAACAAAATTTTTTTGCAATAGCTGTTCAGAAAAAGGTAATTCTTTCTTTGTATCAATTTTATATATACCCATTTTGAAGAAATTGTACTTATTAAACACAATTAAAAATTGTAATAGAAAAGGGAAGGTGTAGAAATTTTAGAAATACAATTGTTTGGAATCAGTTGACATTCTAAAAAGAAAAGAGGACTGATCTTATACACCATTGTTGTCAAGAGACACCGATGAAGGTTTGTTCTACCCTCAGAATTCACCAAGTCTGAATCACTCCATTGTCTCTTATACACATCTAGATCTCTCTAAGAGACAGGTACAATATTTCTAAAAACTTTTATATTTCTTGGTTATAAATAATTTTAATCTTATATGCAAATGTTTTTAAGAGACTTTATATTATTCTGACACATCTTCATCTTTGGTGGTAAATGGGGGCAAACCAGTGATAGAAATCTCGTGATTGTTTGTGTGGAATAATTTGTATTCTTAAGAAATAACTTGTGGAAGACAAATGGTTGATTCTTGGTGTCATACATCTAATCGGATGCTAAACTGTAGAACATATTGCATTGAATTGAAGAAAATATTTGCTTTGTCTTTTACAGAATTTGGCATGTTAGTGTATTGTTTTAGAAAGATTGAATATGCTAGAAATATTACAAATCTTTTCTGTTGGGAATGAAATACACCATCCTTAGTACTATGAAGCTTGAAATTCTTGGCGGCTTTCATGTATGGGGATTCTATCTTATCACTAGGAGCCATCTCAAAATTTTCGTTATGTGCAAGGTGAGCCGAATTGCTGGATGGTTCTTAAGTTGGTGTAGTTTCATGTTTTCACTTTTTTGATTCACTTTTGATATTGGTGGTTTTCGAGTCCATCGAACATCTGTATCTTATAAGATGCAAGATGTTCTGGTCTTCTGTCTCTTATACAATGCATCTAGATATGTAATGCCGTTTTGGATACACATCTAGATGTGGAACAAGCTTTATCTTCTAGATTCTCTCAATAGGTGGATTAAATATAGTTGTTATATATTGGTACAATATTAAACATAGCTGCTTGTTTATTTGGTAACAAAATTGCCTAGGCTTGTTTCTTAATTTTTTTTCCTATGGAGGTTGATAAATATTTAACATTTTGTCGTGATATTAACCACCCTTTTTTTAAATGTTTGTTGTGCAAATGATTTGGGGTCTGATTGTTATCTGTCTCTTATACACATCTAGATGTGTATAAGAGACAGGTATCATGCAAGTATAACTACATTTTTTCCCAGAAAGATTGAAAATGTAGTTATATAGCATATAAACATACCAAATGTATACAACATCAATGACACCTAAAGAAATTGGTGAGAAAGAAGTTGGGTATATACCTGGTCTCGTATGTGGTCGTAGTGCTACTGAGAAGGCTGTTGAATATGAACAATTGAGGTCTAAAAACGAGCATAGGAGAAGGGCTAATGCAGCAGAAGAACGAGCTGCATTAATTGTTGAGCAATGCTATTCATCAATGCTCAACAAGAGATCATCTAGAATTTGGAGCAGTAACAAAGAGAGATCAGATAGTTATACAAGCAACTTCTTTCAAAGATGAACTAGTTATGTATATTCAGACTTTTTCTAAAAGTAAGTGTAAATCAACTTCTTGTTCACAACTATGAACTAAGTAGCCTACAAAAAGTAGTCATACATGAGCATGTGAATAAAGTCTATCTCATTTGAGTTGCTTATTAATTCATCTTAGTGGCATTATGTGAATTTTAATATCACTAAGATAAACATAGTTTATAATCTACAAAAAGATAATACATTCCACACAATTTGCTCTCATGGATTTCTATTAGAGATTACTATCAATAAAATTTCTGCACCTACGCCATAATTATATTGAAACACTTGGTGACTGTTATTTCATCCAGTATGCTCTACTATAAAAATGGTGTTCTTTATTGATGATGGATTTCCTAAAATTGCAGGATTTGGAAGATTTTGAAAATATGCATATCATTACACGAGAGGCTTCAAGGGATTAAACTTTTTTGGATATTGACGTGCTAAGTACTTTTGGATTGATATGGTATAATTAGGATTAGCATTTTGGTTTAGAATGCTACTACTATGAATATATAACTATTTTATGGAATGCTAGCTACTGTTGTAAATATCTCACCTTTATTGGTGTGAATGGATGATTTCTATGTTTTTGGATGATATATGTATGTGTATATATATATTGACTTATTATATTTTTTTACTTTTTTGGAAATTATGGAATTGTGTAACATTATTAGCCTTGTGAATGGAGACTGATATTGGTACTAAAAAAGAGTGAAATAGAAATATATATATATATATATATATATATATATATATATATATAATCGAAAAAATAACTTTGAGGTTGTCACAAACAGTCTATAGCCTGTCTCTTATACACATCTAGATGTGTATAAGAGACAGTGTACAGATTGTCTAACTAGTGATAACAGACAGTTGTCACTAGGTAATTAACTAGTGACAACTGACAGCAAAAAGTTGTCACAATCAAAAGGTCATTTGTGACAACACGTTGTCACTAATATTCCACATTCATTGACAACAATGGTGTCTATAGGGACAAAAATTGGTATACATTAGTGACAAAAACTATTGTAACAAATACAGAACAACAAGAGTGACAACATCTTGTCGTCATTAATAGGTAAAGCATCTGTGACAACTTTGTGAGCTTGTCACAAGTTATATTCTGTGACATAAAACTTGAGACAACTGTGTGACAACAAAAGTGTTGTCTCACAAAGTTCTCTTATACTCATCTAGCATGTGTATAAGAGACAGATTCTACTTTGGCTTGGAACTCTGAACCAAATAAGATAATCTTATATATTTCTTGCATGTAACTTCTATAGTTTTAAAACACATGATATTGTATTATACAAGTTTTTGAAATATAACGGGATGATTCTATAAAAAGTTGTAGAAATTTCCAATAATTCACCATGTACCTATGCTTTCTTATTATATCACGTGTAAAACACTGTGCAATTCATGCACATAACTCACCATTATGTCTATCGATTAAAATTTGAATTCCATACGTGCTTGGCACGTGTTGTGAGAGAAAGCATTTGTACATAGATAAATTATTTATTTTTGTAAATTTAATTTCATTTGAGAGTTGGTGTCGGTAGATAAATTATTTATTTTTGTAAATTTAATTTCATTTGAGAGTTGGTGTCGGTAATTAACTATTATTTTATTTCAACAATTAGAGATCACAGTTGTCATACCTTTTCGATAATTTAAAGGTTTAATAATACTTTGTTTACCTAAACTAAAAGAATATATATTTTGGCCCTCTCACAATTTTTGTATTATAATTTCAAGAGATGTCAAAAAATCACAAAACTTTTATATTAAATCCTTTATCACACAAAACCGTTAAAGAAAATTTTTAGTAGAGAATAAGACAATTTAAAAAATGTGTTAACTATAGCTAAACACTCAAATTTAAAATCAAATCAAGTGAACTCTAGAAAAATTACAAAAAAATTGATCAAAAAAATATATCTATATGGATTACATATTGAGATATTTTATAATTTATTTCCTTTATTTTTTAATAATTTGTATGATCACACTACAATAAAAAAAATTAAATACATGAAAAACCAAAACAAGTAATAAACATATTTTGAACAATTAAAAAATTTTCTTGATGGTGTTAAAGTTGTTAATGGATGAATAGCAGTCATAGGAGGCAAAGTATATATTCTTTTAGTTTAGATAGAAAAAGTATAATTACCCACCTCGTTCAGGGAGCAAAGTGTCATTAACCCTAATTTAAAAGACCATATCAATTTAAATTACTCATATATGTTTATTTTTTTATTATTTTTTGTTAAATAAAGGAACAATAGTAGGTCTCCACCTATCCCTTGTAACTCGAATCAGTGACCAATAGCTCACAAGGAAAGTCTCTTACCAAATAAACAACGCTTTGCAATAGGTCATACAGACCTATATGGTGTCCAAATTTTTAATGATATAACTTTCATATTCGAGAGGAAATCCACATAAAACCACGAATAAACCTATGTAGTAGTTAAAAATACATATAGAATTTTGGATATGAACCTATGTAATAATTAAGGATTAACTCTTTTTTATTTTAGGTTTTGGTTGGCTTTTCAAATATATTATAATGTAACTTTTATTTTTTAAAATAGGCACTAACACATACAAAAAGAATTCATAGAATTCTATTCTTAGGATATATGTAGAGAAAAGATTGAAGTTATGGGATGCGACTCACATATTATATTTATTGTATTTTCTACTCTGACTAAATATGTTTCTATTAACGATCTCTTTTACTCCTTAAGTAATTTTATTTATCTTTTTTAATCTAGATGTGTAGAGATTTATATAATAACTCTCCAATTTATTATTATTGCATTTGATTAATATTTTCAAGTTAATATAGAATCTTAAAAGTCATTGAGCAAGCTAGAACTATAAAATGTAAAAGTTAATGTCTTTGAAAAGTTTGGACATCACAAATAATAAGAAATTATTTTTTATTGTTTTATCATATTGAAATTTTCTTTTTTTTTTAAATAGCTAACTACTGAAATCTTAGTAGGGGACACTACTTCCAAATTTTATTAATAATAAAATTAAAGTACACGGAGGTGGATTAGACCAAACCTCCTATAGAAAGTACATGACTAATATTTATAAAACGCTTAAGCAATAAAAAAATAAAAACATTGAACACTTGTACAGGTTCGAACTGAAGGAGTACCCAAGGCGTCTTGAATTGATAAGCCTTTGGCTTTGCGAGGAAGATCATTAACGTTATATGTTATGGAAGCCCGTTCCTTATAAGTCATCAGTTGATGAGCTCATCAACAAGCCCTTATTAATTTCACAGATATATAAATAATTCTAAACTCATGAGTCAATATAGAGCCGACATTAATTGCAGTTGGAAAAATGTCGGGCTAATAAGGACAATGCTTTTCATTTAGTAGGATATAACAAACACTTGTATGAGTCCAATTCAACCTACGAACGAAGTGAATTATTTTGCAAACAGAGTTCCAAGCCAAAGTAGAATGAATTCATCTTCTCTTCCAAGCTTGTGGCATGACAAAGACAAAAAATATCATATTGAAAATTCATGTATGTTATAAGGAAGATTTCCATTGTGCTTTTATTTAATATATATTTTAATAATTCTTCTATATAATATTACATATACAGTTCTTGTCTCTATATTTGTATCTAGATGTGTATAAGAGACAGGTGATATAGTAACACTAATTAAAATCAACTATAGATATTTATATAGTGTAATCAGAAAAATTATTCAAATTAAGCCATGTGATATAGTAACACCTGTCTCTTATACACATCTAGATGTGATTCATGATGATTAGCATGAATTTTAAAGATACTAATTAATTTTAATAACTCTTTTTATATGAAAAGATTTTATTGACATCTGATTTTGTGTCACTTGAATGTTGTGTTCGTTACAAACTCATATTCTCATTTCTAATTTATTTCCACAAATAAATACGAATTTTAGGTTAAATAAAATACTGAGTTAAATAATATTTCGTGTGCAATTCACACACAATGGTAAGTTAAATGTGTCATATTTTTAGTTTACATCATTTTTAAAAATTACATATAGCTCAATCAACTATATAAGATACAAAAACTTATATATTATGTGTCGTTTATTCTTTACTCTGAAAATAAAAATTTAGAAGTAATTGCAATTTGTGTCTTCAAAAGTTTGAATGCTTCGCAACATCTCTTTTTCCTGGTTTCAGTATTTTTGAATGACTTGCCTTTCTGCACACACATAACTCGCTTATCTATTCTCTAAATTATTTGTCTCCTTATTTTCCAATCAATGCTTAAAGCAATAAATTTATTATTATAGAGACGTGGGTAAAAATTAATATGTACATGCAATTCAATATTTATAGAATAATAAATAGGAATAATTTAATATGCTGTTGTGTGCAGATTGTTGTTACAAAATGTTTATAGAGAAATCTACAAAGAAGTAGATTTTGGAGAAGAAAATTAATGATTTAAATGAATTTCATAAAAAAAAAAATTATAATACAAAAATATTTCTTAATTTTTTATGGTGATTGGATTTTGTGCTTTTTTATTAGTAATATCCTGTTGATTGTATATAATAGTCCTATTTTTTAGTTTGATTGGTTTACGTAGAGAGCTTAACAGAGATTTTGTCATTTTTTTAACTTAAAAAATTTGGACCTAAGATAGGTTGAGTTTCTATTTTTAATGATGATGGGAACTTTTTTCTTTGTTGTTCTGTAAATCTAAGTCTATAGCAAAAAGTTTTTGTATCTTATCAATTAAATCTTTATATGTATCTCCTCTGAAAGGTATTAAAAATTGAATATATGTTACATTCACTTTGTACAAAATTTCTGTTAAGACCTATTTCAAGTTGACCAATCAAACTAAAAAATATTTTGCAATGTTAACATATTTACCTATTTACCTTTTAATATATATGTTAGAAATATATTTAGTTGTATATATTTGTTAAGTGTATATTCTATTCCTTAATTATAGATCTTGATTAGCAAGACATTCCTTATTTGTTTCATAGGATAGTCTATTTAAGAGAATTTCTTGTATTATTATATTTAGACAAGAAATATAATTCAATCTTCAAAATTCGTTCATGGTATCAGAGCCTCCGCATGTGAATATATTTTGAACTTCCGCTTATTTGAGCACTTGTAACTATATTTTGCTCAGATTCTACTCCGATTCTTAGTTTTCAACCTTTGGGTTTTCCTGGTTTCAACCTTCGGGTCTCCTGATTTTTGACTTTCGTGTTCTCCTGGTTTCAACCTTCGGATTCTTCGATTTTGAGTCTTTTCTGTTATCTCATTTTTTACTTTCGGGTTCTCTCGATTTTGATTTTTCAGATTCTTTCTGTTATTAACCTTCGGGTTCTCTTGGATTTAGTTTTCAGGTTTTCGATTGACATTTCGTTTGTGAATAGAGATATTTGATTCTCTTTGTCTATGTTGGATTTGATTTTCTATTATCAATTTTTTTTCAAACTCAATTTGGTTTTCCATAACTATATTGAGTTTGAGAGGGGATGTCAAAGATATGGAATTATCATATTATGGTATGTAAATATATGATTGATGTAATTACCCTAATTACTCCCCTAGATTAGGTGATTACCTTATTAGTCTAACTGTCTTGATTAGCAAGACTTACCATATTTATATTCTCTTATAAACTTATATAAAGGCACCCTATGTACTAATTATATTGAGACTTGATTTATACATATTTTATATACTCTCTTGTTCTTCACAGGAGCCTCATCGACCTGTTCATCCCTTTATCGCTACTCTTAGTAGTCATTATAGGAGTTTATCAAGCGTTTTACTACTGGCGCTTTCGGTATCCAAAATGGGATACTCATGGAGATCTTTGCAAAGTACTCCGCTCTTCTAGATAATCACCGTTTGATGCTATTTCGCATGGGTCTTCATGATGACTTGGAGCCTATTCGTGCATCATTATTACATCGGTCTCCGTTGCCTACTCTTGAGCTTGCCTTTTCATAAGTTATTTTCGAAGAAACTCGTCTTCGCTCTCTCAAGGCTGTCAGTTCTAATCCTGGACATCACTTCACTGAAACTGCTTTGGCCAAATCAGCTCCTTCAAGTTCATCTCAACCAAGGGAATGCTGTTATTAAAATGATCCTAAGAGACAGCTCTCAAATTGTCCTATCCGAATTTGATTTTTGAGATAAGAAAGGCCTCGTAATAGCATCGCCGGTTATAAATATTCTCTCCAACTATTACCCTCACTGATGTTGAATCAATGCTTAAATAGGTTTTGCTTAAATCTGCTCCATCACTGCTCTTTCTATCACTCTGGGTACTTCTTCTTGGTATTTCGATTAAGATCAGACTAAACTACCCACGAGCTAGATCAAGCGGAGAGCGGGATTTTTTCTTCACAAATCAACAAATTCTTCTTTACCACCTATCCATACAAACTAATGGTTCTACTATGCATGTTAGTCACATAGGCCATATCTCTAAGTCAAATATTTCAACATCTTGTGACTTTTCTTATTCCCCAGAAAAATTCAGCTTGTCTATCACTAACATCAGTGGTAGCAGCAGCACCTGTCTCTTATACACATCTAGATGTGTATAAGAGACTGGCACTCCCGCCTTGGTCATGTTTCCATTGGTCGTTTCAAAACTTTAGTTTCTCAAGGCCGTCCAGGTTTTGTTAAGAATGAACATTTTGAATGTGTTTCTTGTCAACTTGCAAAACATCATGCTTTACCTTTTAATAAAAGTGATTCTATGCTCCATTTGATCTTGTCCACTCGATATTTGGGGACCTTCCTACACCCACTATGGGTGGAGCTATATATTTTGTTATTTTTTGTTGATGACTATTCACGATACACTTGGATTTATCTTATGAATCATAAATCTGACTTATCTAAAATTTATCGTGATTTTGCCACTTGATTCAGACTCAATTCTGTAGTACTATCAAAGTTTTTCATACAGATAATGCCATATATAAAGAAAAGTCCTTTTTATACTTTCTTCATCAAAATAGTACTGTTATTCATAGATCGCAACCAGGTACCTCTCAAGAGAATGGTTGCTGAACGTAAACATAGGCACATCAAGGATCTGTCTCTTATACACATCTTTTCAAACCATGTACAAAGTGAATGTAACATCTGCTATCTACACAATTAATAGGGTTCCTAGATCTACCAGTAATAATCAGACTCCTATGAACGTCTCTTTAAATCCCCTCCTGATTATACATCACTCAAAATTTTTGGTTGCGCTTGTTTTGTTCTTCTTCAACACCATGAGCACAGCAAGTTAGAATCTCGTGCTCGCCTCTGTTGTTTCTTAGGGTATGGCATTGAACATAAAGGCTATCGGTGTTGGGATAATCAGGAGGGCAGGCTTCGCATATCTCGTCATGTAGTCTTTTGGGAGCATCAAATGTTCTCTTCCATGTCCAAGTTTCATCTTCCCCTTATTTCCTCTCAACCCTTCTTTACTAATCCCTCGTTTGATCTTTTTCTATATAATAAATTTATCATTAATATACTAAAGTTGACTCCACCTCGAATCTCCTCTCGATGACTTCCATGGCTCTCAAGATCATGCTCGACGGTGATCCCCCGGCTATGTAAACTGTATACATTTTCATTCATTTAGTGAATTGTGGTACATTTATACCTGTCTCTTATACACATCTAGATGTGTATAAGAGACAGGGAGTTAGGTAGACTAGATCCCTGAAACGCTGAACCAGGGCTGTCTCTTATACACATCTAGATGTGTATAAGAGACAGGCTTTGTATCGCTCAATAGTTCTGTATAAGAGACAGCTATAGATTTGTTCGAGGAACACGGCATTGATTATGAAGAAACCTTTGCTCGTTGCACGTCTTACTTCGTTCGTAGTTTACTTCTTCTTTGCTTCTCGAGATGGTCTCTTTTCTAGTTGGTTGTCAAGAATGCTTTTCTTAATGGTGATCTTATTGAAGATGTCTACATGAAACCACCTCTGGTTATTCTCATCCGCGGAACAAAGTCTGCAAACTTCGTCGAGCTCTCTATGGTCTTAAACAAGCTCCTCGAGCTTGGTTCTCCAAGTTTAGTTCTACCATTTGTCAGCTTAGGTTTACTTTCAATCCTTATGATTCAGCTCTATTTCGTAGTATCGATCATGGTACTATTCTTTTATTATTGTGAAGAACTGTCTCTTATACACATCTTCAAAAGTCCCAAATCCTTCATCTCAAAATGCTGATGAAGATGATTTTTGAGATCAGTGATGCCAGCAATTTGAGTTATTTTCTTGGCCTTGAGGTTTCGTCCAACTCTGATGGTTACTTTCTCACTCAAGCTAAGTATGTTTCTGATCTTCTTGCTCGTGCCGGCCTCACAGATCATACCAGTGCCTCAACTCCTATTGAAGCTAATGCTCGTTTTACTCCTAGTGATGGGTCTCTCTGACGATTGAATGAAGACGGACTATCTTCTGCTCACTGCCCGATATTCCTTATGATGTTCATGTCGCGCCGTTTATGGCAGCTGACGATATAAAGTAGGATCAGAAAGAGGAGACCCATCACTAGGAGTAAAACGAGCATTAGCTTCAATAGGAGTTGAGGCTCCGCTTGAAGCTGTCTCTTATACACATCTAGATGTGTATAAGAGACAGCAATAAGAAGAGATCAGTTAAAGTTTAATGGTAAATCTGTCTGTGGTTCTTACATCTCTTGGAGGAGCAAAAGCGCATTGTCACTTCGTTCTAAATCTGAAAATATGACAATGGCTGATGCTACTCAAGAACTTGTTTGGCTTCGTTGGTTACTCGAAGATATGGGTGTTACTCATTCTTCTGCTACTCTTCTTCGTTGTGATAATCGGAATGCTATTCAAATATGCTCATCAAGATGTTTATAATGAGTGCACTATGTGTATCAAAACGAGGAACAACTGTCTCTTCCAATGTGTAGAAGAGACAGATCTATACACATAAGGATCTGTCTCTTATACACATCTCGATATGTATAAGAGACAGATATTAACTGAAGAGTACCATGAACTAGGTCTGTCTCTTAACACATTTACCTATTTACCTTTTAATATATATGTTAGGAATATATTTAGTTGTATATATTTGTTAAGTGTATATTCTATTCCTTAATTATAGATCTTATTAGCAAGACATTCCTTATTTGTTTCATAGGGTAGTCTATTTAAGAGAACTTCTTGTATTATTATATTTAGACAAGAAATATAATTTTTCTTCAAAATTCGTTCATATTTGTTGACATAAGACTTTTAAAGTATGGAGTATTATTAACATTGGATTAAGTCTAAATCATTATTCGTTGAGTGATGCCCTATTTTAGATAATTGTGAAGTATAAAATCCCAAAATATGAAACAACTCATACATTGTAGATAATATACATTAAATAATTTGCTTAAAGTCTAATGTATACAGAAAGAAGTTGCTTAATTTTCATTATGATTGAATTTTGTGATTCTTTTTAGTTGTGAACTCCCGATTGTAAACAATAGTTTAATTTTTTTTAATTTGGTTGGTTTACATAGAGTGTTTCACAAAATTAAGCAATTTACAAGTCTGTCTTTTGGACCTAAAGTGAGTTGAATTTTTGCTTTGTTGATGCCAAACTCTTTTGCCCATCCTTAAAGGGAAAAGTCAAATCCCATTTTTAGGCGTTGAGCCTAAGTCTGTTTATAATTTTGTTTTCTTTTTCATTTTTCCTGTCTCTTATCTGCAAATCTAGATGTTTAGGCCGAGAGACAGCTGTTTCTAATTCACATTTCTTTTTGTATAATTTTACAGATTATTCCACCCAGATTTTAAGCAAATAGGTAGGTAACAAAATGAGATTGAACTTGACTAGCACCTACAGTTTCAGTCATAGTTCAATATTACTTGCAATACTATTAGCTATGCATTTTGGCTATAAGACAAAGATGATTTTCTTTTGTACGGTCCATCCAGGCAAGACATCCATGTGAGGATGTCTTTAACCAATAATGATTAATAATCTATCGATCAATATTACAAAAACAGTTTTTTACAAATTATGTTGTGCATTATACACATCAAGATGTGTATTTCTTTATTGGTTCTTTAAATTTAATTTTCATGTCACCACTACATCTTTCTCTCTTATATTTTACATATTTAGAATAAAATTTTAGTATATTAATGATAAATTTATTATATAGAGTTATTTTACTCTTAACCCTTATCTATTTTGACCATGTCAGTCCCATTTGAATTAGTTTTATGTGTTTTTGTGCTTACTTTATGTCTAGCTATGATTTTTAGGATCTTAGATCAATATTAGGATTTTTGATAGAATTATGCACCGATTTAGTCTTAATTGACATTTATGATATTAGATGCATTTCAATTGATGATTTGTGGTGTGTTTTTGCGGACAATTTTAGAAATTTACTGATAGCTGAAGAACTAGAAGAAGTCTTGGCTCTGCTTAGTCTAATCTTGTCATAGTACTACTTTTTACTCTTATACTCTAATTTTTAGCTTAAATCTAATTGTAAAAAAATTTACCTTTCACTTTATTTATTGAGCTTTTGATTATCTTTCATTTGATACCAATTTTATTTCCTTTTATAGAATTTCTCTAATGCATTTTAACCTAGTTCAAGTTTCTACTATTTCCTATCTCTAGTGTAAATCTTAATTTCTAGTGGTTAATCTTTCTTTAAATCTTGTTTTTCTTAGTTTTTATGATTTATTTAGTTATGGGTTTTCACTAAATCTAGCTTTCCAGACTCAATAATTAGTTTACACCTTAGAAATCTTACAATTCAATTTCTTTCCTAAAATAGTATATAATGAAGAACACCATGGCATCTAGGATAGGATTTTCTATTTTGATAAATTCTTCCCTATTTTTCAATCATTATTCAATCATTTGCTAGTTATGATTTAAAGATAATCAAAAGCTCAATAAATAAAGTGAAAGGTAAATTTTTTTACAATTAGATTTAAGCTAAAAATTAGAGTATAAGAGTAAAAAGTCTGTCTCTTATACACATCTAGATGTGTATAAGAGACAGCACTAAGACATCGTCAGTTATCTCTCTCTTTTATTATGGTAGTCTAGTCAAGTATGCTAGTGTAATGTTCATGTTTTAGTTGGAATAATTATAACCATTAATTTAACTCCATCTCTTAATTGCTCTTGCACTTTTTGTTGCCATTTAGTCTAAAATGCTTTAATATGTATTTTTGTTTGTTTTATAAGTACACAACTAAAGTTCAGTGATAACTTTAATTACTTTCTAGATTAACTTAGTGCTTGCATAAGAGACAGGTAACATATATCCACCAATTCTCTTTATATCACAAACTACAAATTAGCGCACATGTGCGCTTCTTTAGGGTTTAATAAATAATGTTAAATTTTATTAACAATTATATCTTGTAAAAGTAATTGATACCAATAGCTGATAATTGCAAATTTCTTATATTAAAATTCTTCTCTTAAGACTTCTTGTAAAATAAACTAAATTACTTTTTTGGAATTTGTCTTATTATTGATGTTTCCTCCTTGTTTGGAGAGCATGAGTGAATTGAATGAGTGATTTGATAAACTTAATTTATATAAATACATATGGAATGTATTTTAAATTAATAATATTTAATGAATTAAAGACATCTTCACATGGATGTCTTGCCTGGATGGACCGTAAAAAAGCATGAAATTCTAATATAAATAAATTAATGTGATAGATAATAAAACATTTTTTTCTTGATGTAAAGTAATAACAAAAATGGAGTATGAGATAACATGTCAAAATAGATAAGAGCAAGAAAAAATAAAATAATAAAATAGAAAATCAACTTATGCACTTAATACAGACGGGTAAAAAATATTTTGTGCATATTGCTGGATGGAAAAATTAACCACCGTTAATTTTGGAGGTAAATTGCTTAAAAATAAATTTACGCTATTAAGTACAACTCACCCTAATTTCATAAAGGTAAAGTATAATAAAAAGAACGAGGATAATTATGGAATTTTATCACTCCCTCAAATGAAAAATTAATGCCGCTAATCCTTTGGGGGCAATGTGTATATAAAATAAACACAGAAAAATTTATTTTGTGAAAAACTCTATTTACAAAAGTAATCAAATCTTAAATACATTAATAATAGTGTTGGATAAGAGACATTGAGACTATGAATGAATGACAATGCAGAGACTCACAAATTGGGAGATAAATACTACTTCCTCCGTTCCATTGTTATTTGGCATGGGTCAAACTTGCACACAATTTGAGAAGAATTAGTGCTTGATCCATTAGTAAGATACTTTTTTCATAATTGTCCTTCAATTAAGTTACAAAATTAGTTAGTTGATTTTGGAGTTCCAAATTTTAAAATGGCTTCCGTAGAGAGAGTAATTAATGTTAAAATATGAATTTAATGTATGTTTTTTAAACTTGCATGAAGGATAAAATAGGAAAAAATGTTTTCAAAAAATTCAACTTTTTAATAATAACATCTTATTCCAGTTTTCCAACTGGCCTGTACCCCGATGTGGCTCATAATCTCCATAGGTCTGATAAACCCATTAAAACTCTTATAAATCCGTACAATTTCTCATAATTTGATACAACAAAACACATTATAAATTCTCACTGTCAATGACTGATATTTAAGTAGTAACTGTTATAACTTAAATATCAGAGTGTCTTCGGTGGCAACATCTTCATTGACACTTGCCTTTTCTTGGCATCTTGTAATTGCTGTCTCTTATACACATCTAGATGTGTATAAGAGACAGATGTACTGATTTCAGCGAATTTTGACAGAAATAAGCTGAAATCAGTAGCATGAACGAGTGCATTTTCGCATGCTTGTATGATGCAAAAATAAAAATAAAAATAAAATAAAATGATGTTGACTTGATTTTTTTATCAGTCTCATTGAGTATATAACTGACGATGTCTAAGTGTCTAATTCTTAGCATTAATTCTGTCTCTTATACACATTTCTAGACTGAGTGGTCCATTACCTCTCCACGCCTGATCAACTAAATCGCATTTAATGGGAGAAATAAGCAGGCAAATGAGAAGTTTTTTTCCCGCGCAAATTTTTTCTAAATTTAAAAAAATTCAGCACATGTGCGCTAATATAGTTGTGATATAACATAGAATTGGTGGATATATGTTACAATTTTAAAAAAAAATTCAAACATGCTCATACTCTGCTACAAGTATTTGCGTGGGATAGCGTAGTGTAAGCTGATGTAAGCGGTCTATGTCAGATGACCGTTTGAAAATTAAACGGATAAATTATAGTTGTAACTTTTGGTTCAAGAAGTGTATAAGAGACAGCCCTATAATCAGCATTTTCCTTCTTAAAACACATAAAGGATTTATTAGGAAAAGCATATATTTCATAACACATTAAAAATTAAAAATTTTGTCTTTTCTTATATATTGTTCTTGAAGATTTTTAATAGCAAAACTTAAAAATCTTCCCAAGAACTGTCTTGTATACACATCTAGGTAGATTGCTATTCACCCAAAAGCAAATTATTTAGTATAGTGAAATGCACAAACCTTGCTTGCAAGAAAAGGTATATACGCCCTAATTCATAAGTTTTGGAATTCTGAGAATATTAAGGAAAACAGTCTCTTTATACTCTATTCTTGTTATTTCATTTCTTCTATTATTAACAAACTAAACCATAGTACATAAACTAAAAATAATAAATTCTATCTACTTTTTAAAATAATAAATTGTCATCTAATTTTTAAAATTTGCATGGATGCCATCTACTTTTTAATCAATCGCGACTCTAATTAGGGACTCTACGGTATGGAGACCCAACAAAGAATATTTCCTTTTTCTACTGTGGAAACCGAAAATTTGTTAGGATTAGGCCAGGAAACTCTTATTCGGATCAGTGGATTTTTTGACACATTATTAACAGTTAGATCCTCCGTATTGCCCTAGTGCTAAAACCATACAAAACACATCTCAAACTCATTGAAAATGCCATGTATTTTAATAGATGTGTATAAGAGACAGACCTCACACTGATATCTTATAATCAATGGACCATTTTCAATTTTATCTTGTACCATTCAAATTTTAAATTTTTGAGTGTAAAATTAAAAAGATTTAAACAACTATAACTATCAACATGTTATTATTAAAAGTTGAATTTTTGAAAACATTAAATAATATGGGATGGATGGAGTAATTGTAATACAAACCGAAAACGATCCAAATGCGTACAAGTTTTGGAGCTGTAATCACTGATCCTAAATGCTTAAGCCATGCATGCTGTTCATATCACACTGTCCACAAGAATCCTAAAACACAATTACTTGCAGTACTATGTTAGACATTGAATTTGGCTAGAAGGCAAAGATCATTTTTCTTTTGCATTGTCCAACCAGGCAAGACATCCATGTCAATATCTTCCTTCTTCATCCCAGAAGGCAGTTCCCAATCAAATGAGTAGAGCAAATTGGCAAGTGCAAGCTCCACAGTTGCCATCCCCATGGACATTCCAGGGCATCCTCTCCGTCCAGCTCCAAATGGGATGAACTCAAAATCTGTGCCTTGTAATGCTCCGTACTGTCCACGAAGATCTCCGGCCAAAATTCATCTGGATTTTTCCAATGTTCAGGATCCCTTGCTATGCCCCATGCATATGATATATATCACGGTTTTTGGTTGAATTTCATATCCATCTATGTTGCATTTGGCAATTGTTTCCCGCGGCACTAGAAGTGGTGTTGGTGGATATAATCTCAAGGTCTCCTTAACCACTGCCTTGAAGTAAGGAAGCTTATCAATGTCATCTTCATAAACCATGCCCATCTTTCCGACCAATTGCCTAATTTCTGCTTGAACTTTCTCCATGACTAAGGGGTTTTTCATCAGTGCTGTCATTAGCCATACTAGGATAGCTGAACCCGTTTCAGTTCCACCAAGAAGCACATTCTGCGAATTAAGAATGTTAAAATGATTTAGGCCCTGTTCTTACTATTTATAACAGAAACTAAAACCTGGCTTTTGAAAAATGGAAAAAAGAATTTTTACAAAAGCATGTGCTGAGTTGGTGTTAAAAAACAGCTTTTAACTTTTCTAAACATGAAAACAATAAAAGTATTTTTTCTATTTTTTGTCAACAAATTCTTCTAAAAAAGTAATTTCCAATTTCAAAAAGACTATAACCAGTTTGCAATAAACTGTTGAGGACAATCATGAATAAAAAAACATGAATTAGACAATTCGAAATAACCATGAGTACTGCTTTGATGTGATTGAAGCATCATCGCCTCCTGTCTCTTATACACATCTTAGCTGTAAGCAAGATATCGACCATATCCTCTTCCGGTGATTCTGATTCCTCTAATCAGTTGAGATGCTCCTCCAAAATTTCTTGGTAAAAGGAATCAAAGTCCTGAAAAATCTTCTCTAGTATAAGAAACAATCCCTGAATTTCCTCAATCAGTTACTTAATGGGTATCAGATATATTTCTCGGTTAAATTAACCAACTCCGAAGAAGCAGCAAGTTTTCCAATCTTTCTGATCATTTGAGAGACTTCACTCTCACGCATGGAACCAAAAGATTGAACCTGTTTATGAGATTGAGGAGATGAAGAACACAAATCTTTCTCATCTCCCTCCAATAGTCAGTGTAAGGTGAAAATGCAAAGTCTATACCATTGTAAGACAACTTTTTCAGAACGACAACTTGTGGCCGGCTAGAAAATGCAAGATCATTTGTTTTCAGAGCCTCTTTTGCAATTCTTGCTGAAGAAATTATCAGCACTGGTATAGGACCAAACCTCATAGACATAAGGGGCTTGGAGAGTTGCCATAGTACTGTGAAGAGTGGCATTGCTAATGAGTCGGTGCAAGCAATTTCCTACGAAGGGAAGTAGTGGAGGGCCAGGTGGTTGAATCATGCTTTTCTAATAAATCCTTTATGTGTTTTAAGAAGGAAAATGCTGATTATAGGGAGACCAAAAGTAAGAGAAGTCATCTAGATGTGTATAGAAATTTGACTCAGGCACTTATTTGCTTGGTTGGGTTATTTAGAGGACTAAAAAGACAGTGTAGTACTGTTTTTAAGATGAAAATATTCTATGGACCTAAATAGTTCTTACATTTATGTGTTTGATAACATGCTTAAATCTCAATCAAAGAGACAAATTTTATTGAAAAGGTTATGTTATCAGAGACAGTTTATGTATATTAATTTTTGATTTTTAAAAATAATTTAAAATATATATTTTTGTAAGGTATATTGGAAAAAATCTCTCAATTAATGAAGATGAGTCTAGGCCGATCAAAATTACCTTCACATGGGCCAACCTATAGTGCACAAAAAAAGGATGGTTAAATCCACTTTGAACCTAAGTTTAAAGGGAAAAAAATTTCCACTGATCTATCTAACCTCCGCTCCGTCCCGTTTCGATCCGAAAAATACTGATACCCGACCTTTCCCTATTAGCGAAGTCAGTTGAGAGTTGAGTATCTGTGTTTTTTTAATCCAAATACGGATCACAAAATCTAAACATCTTATACACATCTAGATGTGTATAAGAGACAGATCAAGGTTCGTGGATTGAGCTTGACAAGCACCTACAATTTCAGTCATAGTTCAAGATTACTTGCAATATTAGTTAAGCATTTTGGCTATAAGACAAAGATCATTTTTTTCTCATTTTTTTTTTTTGTATGACCCATCCAGGCAAGATATGGGTGGAATCTGGTGTAAAATTTGGGGCAAAACAATTAATAAATCCCCAAAAATATTACAAAAATTTTTACCTTCTGTATAGGTGCATGAACAAATTTGTTTAACTTTTTTTTTTTAAAATTTAATTTTCATGCCACTACTTTCATCTCTCAATCGCTTTCTCTCTCTCTTACATTTTACATATTTAGAATGTCGTTTTAGTATATAAATGTAACTCAATTCTAAATTTTTTTTAGTGACATATATATGTGTCTCTTATACACATCTAGATGTGTATAAGAGACAGATTTTTGTTAACAAATATATCTTGCTAAAAGTAACTGATAAAAGGAACTTATAATTGCACATTTCTTATACTAATATTCTTCTCTTAAGACTTAATTAGAAAAATAAACCAAACTACTTTTAATTTGTCTTGCCAAATGCAACATAGATGCTGTCTCTTATAGAGCATGAGTGATGTGCATAAGTGATTCTATAATCTTATTTTATATAAATACATTTCGAATGTATGTTAAGATAATATATTTAATTAAATCATGTAATTTATAAAATGGTGATTCATTTATTAATAAAACCAAAAATAACATCAAAAATAATAGAAATAAATTAATGTGTTAGATATTGTAAAAGAGATCTGATGTTTAGATTTTGTGATCCGTATTTGGATTAAAAAAACACAGATATTGTTTTGGCCAAATTTTACACTAGATTCCACCCAAATTTTGAGCAAATAGGTCGGCAAAGAAATGAGATTGAGCTTGACCGTACCTATAATTTCAGTCATAGTTCAAGATTGCTTGCAATATTAGTTTTGCATTTTGGCTATAGGACAAAGATGATTTTCTTTTGTATGGTCCATCCAGGAAAGACATTTGTGTGAAGTTGTCCTTCAAAACCAACAACGATTAATAATTCCTCGAACAATATAACAAAAATAATTATTTACACTCTGTATAGGTGCATGACATAAAGATGTTTCACATTTTTTTATTGTTTCTTTAAATTTAATTTCCATGTCACTACTTTCATAACTAACTCGCTCTCTCTCTCTCTCTTATATATATTAAATATTTATAAGAGAATTTGAGTATATTTTGACAATCTTAGTTTATACAAATACATATCAAATTTATTTTAAAATAATATATTTAATTAAATAATGTAATTTTAAAATGGTTTATCGTTTATGAATAACAAAAATAACATAAAAATTCTAATAGAAATAAATTAATGCGATAGATATTGTAAAAGAAATGAATTCTAATAGAAATAAATTAATGTGATTTATTTGTGAATTCCAATATTGTTTTGGCCCAAATTTTACACTAGATTCCACCCAAAATTTGAGCAAATGGGCCGCAAAGAAATGAGATTGAACTTAACTAGCACCTACAGTTTCTGTCATAGTTGAAGATTACTTGCAATACTAGTTATGCATTTTGGCTATAAGACAAGGCTAATTTTTTTTTTTTTTTTTGTGGTCCATCCAGGCAGGACATCTGTGTGAGGTACACATCTAGATGTGTATAAGAGACAGTTGTAATACTTCCTCGAGGAATTATTACAAAAAGAATTTTTACCTTCTGTATAGATACATGAACAAATTTGTTTGAGCACTTTTTTTTTATTGTTTCATTAAATTTATTTTTCATGCCCCTACTTTCATCTCTCATTTGCTCTCTCTCTTACATTTTACATATTTAGAATCACGTTATAGTACATAAATGTAACTCAATTTTTTTTTTAGACGTATTCAATATATCCTATGATCCTCAAAAATTTAACACATATTGATTAAGACACTAAAGGATCCTGTCTCTTATACACTATCTAATTGAAAGAGACAGTTCAATTCACTCATGCTCTCCAAACATGGAGAAAAACATTAGTAATAAGACAAAAAGAATACTAGTATCAATTACTTATTACAAGTCATCTCCCGGGTTTGGAGAAGAGATGAGTGAATTGAATGAGTGATTCAATTATCTTAGTTATATAAATACATTTCGAATGTATTTTAAGATAATATATTTAATTAAATAACGTAATTTTTCAAATAGTGATTCATTTATTTATAACAAAGAAAATAACATAAAAATTCTAATAGAAATAATACGATTAATGTGATAGATATTGTAAAAGAAATAAATTCTAATAGAAATAAATTAATGTGATTTATTTGTGAATTCCAATATTGTTTTGCCCCAAATTTTACACTAGAATTAACCCAAAAGTTAAACAAATTTGTTCATGCACCTATATAGAAGGTTGACTTGACCAAGTACCTATAATTTCAGTCATAGTTCAAGTTGCTTGCAATATTAGTTTTGCATTTTGGCTATAGACAAAGATGATTTTCTTTTGTATGGTCCATCCGGAAAGACATTAAGAACAGCTGTCTCTTATACACATCTAGATGTGTATAAGAGACAGCCTATACAGAAGGTAAAAAATTATACCTTCGTATAGGTGCAAACAATATTGGAATTCACATTTTTTTATTGTTTCTTTAAATTTAATTTCCATGTCACTACTTTCATAACTAATCTCGCTCTCTCTCTCTCTCTTATATATATTAAATATTTAGAATCACATTTGAATATATTAATGTAACTCAATTTTAATGATTAGTACATGATTTTTTACTGACGTATTCAATATATTATGATCTTTATGTGTTTAATAAGCATTTTAAGGAGTTTCACGTAGTTATGGGCCGGCAAAGAAATGAGAATCACTCATTCCTGTCTCTTATACACATCTAGATGTGTATAAGAGACAGGTCTTATAGCCAAAATGCATAACTAGTATTGACAAGGCTAATTTTTTTTTGTGGTCCATCCAGGCAGACATCCGTGTGAGGTTACCTTTGAAACAACAACGATTAATAATTCCTCAAACAATATTACAAAAGAATTATACAGAAGGTAAAAAATTCAGATGTGTATAAGAGACAGGAGTGAGAGAGAGCGAGTGATAGATGAAAGTAAACAAGATGTCGTATATTCATTTATTTGTAAACTACTTTGATGGAACTTGTAGGTATTATAATGTTTTCCTCCAGGTTTGGAGAGCCTGAGTGAATTGAATGAGTTATTCGATTATTTTAGTTTATATAAATACATTTCGAATGTATTTTAAGATAATATATTTAATTAAATAACATAATTTTTAAAATGGTGATTCATTTATTTATAACAAAGAAAATAACATAAAAATTCTAATAGAAATAAATTAATGTGATAGATATTGTAAAAGAAATAAATTCTAATAGAAATAAATTAATGTGATTTATTTGTGATTCCAATATTGTTTTGCCCCATCTATTACACTGTCTCTTATACACATCTAGAAATGTGTTGAAAAGAAATGAGATATAACTTGACCAGTACCTACAGTGTCAATAGCAAAGTTCAAGGTTACTTGCAATACTAGTTATGCATTTTGGCTATAAGACAAAGATGATTTTCTTTTGTATGGTCCATCCAGGAAAGACATTTGTGTGAAGTTGTCCTTCAAAACCAACAACGATTAATAATTCCTCGAACAATATTACAAAAAGAATTTTTTACCGTTTGTATAGATGCATGAATAAATTTGTTGCACTTTTTTTTATTGTTACTTTAAATTTAATTTCCATGCCACTACTTTCATCATCCTCTTTCTCACTCTTATATATTAAATATTTAGAATCACATTTTAGTATACTTATGTAACTGAATTTTAAATTTTTAGTGACGTATTCAATATATGCTATGATCTTTTGTTGCAATTATAAATTACTAGTATCAATTACTTTTACAAGATATATTTGTTATAAAAAATTTAACATTATTGATTAAACACAAAAGGATCATCGCATATATTGAATACGTCACTAAAAAAAAAAAACAATTGAGTTACATTTATGTACTAAACATATCGAATTTATTTTAAAATAATATATTTAATTAAATAATGTACTTTTCACAATGGTTTATCATTTATTAATAACAAAATTTAACATAAAAATTCTAATAGAAATAAATTAATGTGATAGATATTGTAAAAGAAATGAATTCTAATAGAAATAAATTAAAGTGATTTATTTGTGAATTCCAATATTGTTTTGGCCCAAATTTTACACTAGATTCCACCCCAAATTTGAGCATAAGGGCCAGATATTGAATACGTCACTAAAAAAAAAAAACAATTGGAGGTAAAAGATTCATAACAATATATTCAATACTCATTAAAACAATAAAAAACATTTTACATATTTACAACTTCACACAAATGTACATAAATATTACTCACATTTTTTTTAGTGACGTATTCAATATATCCTATGATCCTTTAGTGTTTAATCAATAATGTTAAATTTTTGATAACAAATATATCTTGTAAAAGTAATTGATACTAGTAACTTATAATTGCAAATTTCTGATACTAAAATTCTTCTTTTAAGTGTTGATTGGAAAATAAACTAAACTACTTTCTTATACTTGTCTTATTACTAATGTTTTCCCCCGGGTTTGGAGAGCATGAGTGAATTGAATGAGTGATTCGATTATCTTAGTTATATAAATACATTTCAATGTATTTTAAGATACATTTATGTACTAAAGTTACGTAATTTTTCAAACTGTAGGTACATGTATTTAGGAATCAAAGCGAATAACATAAAAGTTCTAATGACAGGTAAATTTATCTGTCTCTTATACACAAGTGTCTTGGGTGTATAAGAATTGTTAGAAGTCACAAATAAATGAAATTATATATTTATTTCTATTACTTTTACAAATTTTACACTAGATTCCACCCAAATTTTGAGCAAATGGGTCGGCAAAAATGAGATTGAACTTGACCAGTACCTACAGTTTGAGTCAAAGTTCAAGGTTACCTGCAATACTAGTTATGCATTTTGGCTATAAGACAAAGATGATTTTCTTTGTATGGTCCATCCAGAAAGAATACGTCACTAAGGAATTATTAATCGTTGTTGGTTTCAAAGGGTATACCTCACATTTGATTAAACTAAGATTTCTTATATCACATCTTCAATGAGCGAGTGATAGATGAAAGTAGTGGCTCTTAAATTAAATTTAAAGTAACAATAAAAAAAAGGCGAGTGATAGATGAAAGTAGTGGCATAGATCATAGCATATATTAAATGAATACGTCACTAAAAAAATTATAATATTCAAAATACATAAGTATTGCTGTCTCTGATTCAAATCTGTATTATATATCTGTATCTTATACATATCGATGAAAGATTTGTATAATTACAAATTAAATTAAATATGTAATTTTATAAATAAAATTTGATTATGTTATTTTATAAACATCTACATGTAAATACACATCTAATGTATAACATAAGAATTTATTTCTATTAGATTTAATATTATGTTATTTTTGAGCTGTTCTTATACACATCTGATCACAAAGGTAAACTAGTTATTTAATCCATTTCTTTGAGCAAAAATTTAATTAAATATTTGAGTGGAATTAACTAGAAGACAGGTAAACTAAGATTGTTAAATTTTTTATCACAAATATATGGCTTGTAAAAGTAATTGATACTAGTAATAAAATAAATTGCAAATATCTGATACTAAAATTCTTCTTTTAAGGCTTGATTGGAAAATAAACTAAACTACTTTCTGGAACTTGTCTTATTACTAATGTTTTCCCGGGTTTGGAGAGCCTTGTCTTATAACCAAAATGCATAACTAGTATTGCAAGTAATCTTCAACTATGACCAATCAAGCCTTAAAAGAAGCTCAATCTCATTTCAGATAACGGCCCATTTGCTCAAATGAACTTCATGGAATTATAACAAAGAAAATAACATAAAAATTCTAATAGAAATAAATTAATGTGATAGATTGCTGTAAAAAAATAAATTCTAATCAGAAATAAATTAATGTGATTTATTTGTGAATTCCAATATTGTTTTAAGACAAATTCTTACACTAGATTCCACCCAAATTTTGTGCAATCAAGGTCGGCAAAGAAATGAGATTGAACTTGACCAGTACCTACAGTTTGAGTCAAAGTTCAAGGTTACCTGCAATACTAGTTATGCATTTTGGCTATAAGACAAAGATGATTTTCTTTTGTATGGTCCATCCAGGAAAGACATTTGTGTGAAGTTGTCCTTCAAAACCAACAACGATTAATAATTCTCGAACAATATTACAAAAGAATTTTTACCTTCTGTATAGGTGCATGAATAAATTTGTTTCACTTTTTTATTGTTACTTTAAATTTAATTTCCATGCCACTACTTTCATCTATCACTCGCTCTCTCACTCTTATATATTAAATATTTAGAATCACATTTTAGTATACGATGTAACTCTCTTTTAATTTTTTTTAGTGACGCATTCAATATAATACTATGATCTTTTTGTGTTTTATGAGTTAATTGCTTAATTTTTGTTAACAAATATGTCTTGTAAAAGTAATTGATATCAGCAACATATAATTGCAAATTTCTTATACTAAAATTCTTCTCTTAAGACTTGACTGGAAAATAAACTAAAGTACTTTTCTGGAATTTGTTTTATTACTAATGTTTTTCTCCATGTTTGGAGAGCATGAGTGAATTGAAGAGTGATTCGACAATCTTAGTTTATATTTAATACATATCGAATTTATTTTATCATAGATGTTTATAAGAAATTAATGAATCACCATTTTAAAAATTACTCTTATAATAAATCTATGAATCACCATTTTAAGAATTACATTATATTGTTCGAGGATATATCGTAAAATGATTTCTAATAGAAATAAATTAAAGTGATTTATTTGTGAATTCCAATATTGTTTTGGCCCAAATTTTACACTAGATGCCACCCCAAATTTGAGCAAATGGGCCGGCAAAGAAATGAGATTGAGCTTAACTAGCACCTACAGTTTCTGTCATAGTTGAAGATTAATTTGCAATACTAGTTATTGGTTTTGGCTATTTTCCACTAATTTTTTTTTTGTGGTCCATCCAGGCAAGACATCCGTGTGAGGTTACCCTTTTAAACCAACAACGATTAATAATTCCTCAAACAATATTACAAAAAGAATTTTTTACCTTCTGTATAGCTACATGAAAAATATGTTTCACTTTTTTTTATTGTTTCGATAAATATATTTTTCATGCCCCACTTTCACCTCTCATTCGCTCTCTCTCTTACATTTTACATATTTAGAATCACGTTTTAGTACATAAATGTAACTCAATTTTTTTTTTTAGTGACGTATTCAATGTATAAGAGACAGTTCATTAGTGTTTAATCAATAATGTTAAATTTTTGATAACAAATATATCTTGTAAAAGTAATTGATACTAGTAACTTATAATTGCAAATTTCTGATACTAAAATTCTTCTTTTAAGTGTTGATTGGAAAATAAACTAAACTACTTTCTGGAACTTGTCTTATTACTAATGTTTTCCCCCGGGTTACAGAGAAAATGCGTGAATTGAATGAAAATATTCGATTATCTTAATATCTATAAATACATTTCGAATGTATTTTAAGATAATATATTTAATTAAATAACGTAATTTTTCAAATGGTGATTCATTAATTTATAACAAAGAAAATAACATAAAAATTCTAATAGAAATAAATTAATGTGATAGATATTGTAAAAGAAATAAATTCTAATAGAAATAAATTAATGTGATTTATTTGTGAATGGAATATTGTTTTGCCCCAAATTTTACACTAGATTCCACCCAAATTTTGTCAAATTTGTTCGCAAAATTTGTGCTGAACTCTAGTACCTGGTTTGAGTCAAAATTCAAGGTTACCTGCAATACTAGTTATGCATTTTGGCTATAAGACAAAGATGATTTTCTTTTGTATGGTCCATCCAGGAAAGACATTTGTGAAGTTGTTCTTTGTTACCAACAACTGATTAATAATTCCTCGAACAATATTACAAATAGAATTTTTTACCTTCTGTATAGGTGCATGAATAAATTTGTTTCAATTTTTTTTATTGTTACTTTAAATTTAATTTCCATTATACTACTTTGATGTGTATAAGAGACAGCAACACTCTTAAAATTAAATATTTAGTTACATCTTAGTATACTTATGTGTTTCTGAATTTTTAATAATCTGTGACGTATTCAATATATGCTATGATCTTTTTGTGTTTTATCAATAATGCTTAATTTTTGTTAACAATTATGTCTTGTAAAAGTAATTGATACCAGCAACTTATAATTGCAAATTTCTTATACTAAAATTCTTCTCTTAAGACTTGATTGGAAAATAAACTAAAGTACTTTTCTAGAATTTGAAGGATTACTAATGTTTTTCTCCATGTGTATGGAGACATGAGTGAAAATGAAGAGTCTTTCACATCTAGATAGTTTATACTATTAGAATTTTTTTTATTTTACAATATCTATCACATTAATTTATTTAATATTAAAATGTGTTTATCGTTTATTAATAACAAAAGAGAAGATTCTAATAGAAATAAATTAATGTGATAGATATTGTAAAAGAAATGAATTCTAATAGAAATAAATTAATGTGATTTATTTGTGAATTCCAATATTGTTTTGGCCCAAATTTTACACTAGATTCCACCCAAAATTTGATTGGAATGGGCCGGCTAATAAATGACATTAATTTTTTCTATTAGAATACATTTCTGTTATAATAAAGATTACTTGCAATACTAGTTATACATTTTCTAGATTATAAGAGAAGGCTAATATTTTTTTTTTTTTTTTTTTGTTTGTGGTCTCCCAGGCAGGACATCTGTGTGAGGTTGCCCGTCAAAACCATCAACGATTAATAATTCCTCGAACAATATTACAAAAAGAATTTTTTACCTTCTGTATAGGTACATGAAGAAATTTGTTTCACTTTTTTTTTTATTGTTTCATTAAACTTATTTTCATGCCCCTACTTTCATCTCTCATTCGCTCTCTCTTACATTTTACATATTTAGAATCACGTTTAGTACATAAATGTAACTCAAATTTTTTTTTTAGTGACGTATTCAATATATGCTATGATCCTTTAGTGTTTAATCAATAATGTTAAATTTTTGTTAACAAATAAATCTTGTAAAAGTAATAGACACTAGTAACTTATAATTACAAATTTCTTGTACTAAAATTTTTCTCTCAAGGCTTGATTGGAAAATAAACTAAACTACTTTCTGGAATTTGTCTTCTTACTAATGTTTTCCTCCGTGTTTGGAGAGCATGAGTGAATTGAATGAGTGATTCGATAATATTAGTTTATATAAATACATTTCAAATGTATTTTAAGGTAATATATTTAATTAAATAATGTAATTTTTAAAATGGTGATTCATTTATTTATTACAAAGAAAAAACATAAAAATTCTAATAGAAATAAATCAATGTGATTGATATTGTAAAAGAAATAAATTCTAATAGAAATAAATTAATGTGATTTATTTGTGAATTCCAATATTATTTTGGCCCAAATTTTACACTAGATTCCACCCAAATTTTGAGCAAATGGGTCGGCAAAGAAAAGATTGAACTTGACCAGTACCTACAGTTTCAGTCAAAGTTCAAGATTACTTGCAATACTAGTTATGCATTTTGGCTATAAGACAAAGATGATTTTCTTTTGTATGGTCCATCTAGGAAAGACACTTTTTTGAAGTTGTCCTTCAAAACCAACAACGACTAATAATTCATTCAAACAATTTTACAAAAGAATTTTTACCTTCTGTATAGGTGCATGAATAAATTTGTTTCACTTTTTTTTATTGTACACATTTAATGTGTATAAGAGACAGTCATAGCTCAGATTGAATACGTCACTAAAAAAAATTAAAATTGAGGTACATTAGTATACTAAAATGTGATTCTAAATATGTATAAGATATAAGGAGCGAGCGATCACTAAAAAAAATCTATGCTCTATCTTTGTGTTTTATCAATATTGTTAAATTTTTGCCAACAATTGTATCTTATCTAAGTAATTGATACTTATAACTTATGATTCCAATCAAGTCTTAAGAGAAGAATTTTAGTGTAAGAAATTTGCAATCATAAACTAAAGTACTTTTCTAGAATTTGTCTTATTACTAATATTTTTCCATGTTTGGAGAGCATGAGTGAATTGAAGAGTGATTCGACAATCTCAGTTTATACAAATTCATATCGAATTTATTTTAAAATAATATATTTAATTAACTAATGTAATCTTTTACAAATGGTGAATCATTTA
Organism: Cinchona pubescens; assembly: GCA_025175665.1. Taxonomy (NCBI): domain Eukaryota; kingdom Viridiplantae; phylum Streptophyta; class Magnoliopsida; order Gentianales; family Rubiaceae; genus Cinchona; species Cinchona pubescens. The sequence goes on along the minus strand of JANKKI010000393.1, from coordinate 2,372 downwards.
TTAATAACAAAACAAATAACATAAAAATTCTAACAGAAATAAATTAATGGGATAGATATTGTAAAAGAAATGAATTCTAACAGAAATAAATTAATGTGATTTATTTGTGAATTCCAATATTGTTTTGGCCAAATTTTACACTAGATTCCACCCAAAATTTGAGCAAATGGGCCGGCAAATAAATGAGATTGTGCTTAACTAGCAGCTACAGTTTCTGTCATAGTTGAAGATTACTTGCAATACTAGTTATGCATTTTGGCTATAAGACAAGGATAATTTTTTTTTTTTATGGTCCATCCAGGCAAGACATTTGTGTGAGGTTGCCCTTCAATACCAACAACGTTTAATAATTTCTCAAACAATATTACGAAAAGAATTTTTTACCTTCTGTATAGGTGCATGAACAAATTTGTTTCATAAGAGATACCTGTTGTATCACATCTAGATGTGTTTAAGATGCCACTACTTTCATACGAAAGAGAGCTCTTTCGTACAATTTACATATTTAAAATAAATTTGTCTCATGTATATACAGTAACTCAACAAATTTTTTTTAGTGACATATTCAATATATGCTATGATCTTTTAGTGTTCAATCAATAATGTTAAATTTTTGTTAACAAATATATCTTGTAAAAGTAATTGATACTAGTGACTTATAATTGCAAATTTCTTATACTAAAATTCTTCTCTTAAGGGTTGATTGGAAAATAAACTTGCTATTTGTGAATTCCAATATTGTTTTGGCCCAAATTTTACACTAGATTCTTCCCAAAATAAAAGATGATTTTCTTCTGTGTGATCCATCCAGGAAAGACAAAAATTAAAGCCATAACATTAACCAACTACGATTAATAATTCCGAACTTAGATATATAAGAGAGAGAGAGAGCGAGTGTACCTATCTGTATAGGTATGAACACATCTAGTGTAAAATTTTTTTTAAAGTTTCTTTGCACATGCATATACAGAAGTGTCACTAATTTGTCTCTTACTCGCTCTCTCTCTCTCTTATATATTAAGTATTTAGAATCACATTTTAGTATATTAATGTAACTCAATTTTAATTTTTTTAGTGACGTATTCAATATATGCTATTATCTTTTTGTGTTTAATCAATAATGTTAGATTTTTGTTAACAAATATATCTTGTAAAAGTAATTGGCTTACCAATGACATATGGCAATTGCAAATGGTGTCTTGCACATGATGGATTAATCACTTAAGGCTTGATGGAAGATAAACTACAGCGTCATATTGTTGGATGAAAAAATTAACCACCGTTAGTTTTGGGGGTAAATTGCTTATAAAATAAATTTACGGTATCGAAATACAACTCACCCTAATTTCATAATAGTAAAGTATAATAAAAAGATCGAGGATCCATTATGGCATTTCATCACTCCCTCACATGAAAAAATTAACACCATTTATTATTCAGGTAATGCATATATAAAATATACACACACAAAAAATGTTCAATTGACCTCTATTTACAAGGGTAATTAAGTTTTTTCCTTTTATAAAATATTGGGTGGATAAAAGGAGATTACAAATTAATGACAATGCAAAAGACCTACAAATGGAGAGATAAATACTATTGTTAGATTGAAATACACATTAATTGACACAAATCTTAGCAAATCAGAACTCACATTAAGTGAGACAAAGCGCAACTTACAAGTTACAACTCGAACTACATTACTGCTAGAATACAACTACCTATCTGCCAGGTAATAGGTGAGAGAAATTTCTAACGTGTCTTGTTTGTAGGAGATTCTATACCTTTCTTTGGTTTGGAGGGAATTCTTTAGGTATTGTTCATATTCTTGAAATACGAACTCTATTAGAATTTATTTCTTTTACAATATCCATCACCTGTCTCTTAGTTCGTATTAGAGAAATACGAGCTAAGCTTAGTTCGTATTTCAAGAATACGAGCTATGCTTGGGTTTAAAAACCCTTCGACATTAAACAAATAACATGAGAAGTGCAATATGTACATATTTAGAGATTTTTAACATTGATTTTGACGTTCATTGTTATTTAATATATAAGAGCTGTCTCTTAATACACATCTAGATAGTGTATAAGAGACAGGATCATATTATTATTACAACTTAAACTTTTTTATTTCTACATCTTTCATTTAATGATTACTTTTTGAATAAATTTTTAGAGTTTCCTTATTTATTTAGAGATTCTTCTGCACAAAATAACCATACCCAACAAGGGTTATCAATATCAACAAAAAACCCAACAAGGGCAACACGTATAGGCCAAAGAAGACAAATGTATCCTTCTAGTACAATAATCAATAACTATAACTAGTAGTCTTATAATCAATAGAACATACATTATGTAGTTATACAC